>CAUYUJ010014948.1:1633936-1848936 GCA_963575745.1 Prorocentrum cordatum | reverse complement strand
GCAGTGTGTGTGTGTGTGGTGTACACAGGCGCTGCGGTGCACACAGGCGTTCTGGTTTACAAAGGCACTGTGGTGTACACAGGCATTGTTGTGTAGACGGGCGCTGCTGTGTACATAAGCAGCTGTGGTGTGCAGAGGCGTCGTGGCGCACGCTGGGCTGGCGCCGTGGCGCACGCTAGACAGGCGCTGTGGTGTACACAAACATGGTCGGCCAGAAACGGGGGGACGTACCCTGGGCCAGAAAAATCAAGAATCACAAATAAGTTACATATGAATTTGATACGTTTGGGCCCCCGGCGGTTTTCCTGAGCTTGGCCCCGTCGGTATTGCCTTCAGGCGTACACGAACTTTGCGGTGTGCTCAGGCGCTTTGTTTCACATTTGGTGCTGAAACAGCGGCTGTGGTGCACGCAGGCGCCGTGGTGTGCACAAACCGCGCGATGTACAAAGGCGTCGTGGTGCACGCGGCTGTTATGGTGTTCGCAGTTGCCGTGGTGCACACATACGATTTCTGTAGCAGCCCTGGTGCACAAAGGCATTGTACAGAGCCCGTGCTGTGTGCACAGGCGCTGTGGGCTTCGACGACGACGACGACGACGACGACGACGACGACGACGACGACGTAGGAGGCGGCGCGCCTCAAAGGGTGCGCGCCGCGGCCCAAGTTACCGTTACCTCCCCCGCACGCCCCCCCCCGTCCCCGGGTAACATGCGTTATCCCCCAGAAGTGATAAGTTGTTTCCAGTAGGCTCCCAGAGGCCACCAGGAGGCTACCAAGAAGCTCCGTGAGGCCCCCAGAAAGCCCCAAGAGGCCCCCAAGGGGCTTCCAGGGAACGCCCAAGAGGCCCCCCAGCACACCCCAACAAATCATGTCCCCAGAAGGCCTTCGGGGTACATGGTTCATCATGGGCCGAGAGTCTCCGGACGCTCCGAAGTACCGTCACGCTGCCGGAGAGTTGTCTGAGAAGTTGACTGGGAAAATGATTGATCGCTTTCTCTGCCGACATCTGCCGACGACGACGACGGCGGCAGCGACGAAGACGACGACGAACTTCGAACTTGAATGCTCGAAACGGTTGTTCGGTGCTTTCTGCCTTCGGGGGCCGTTCTCGGGCCCCGGGGTCGTCGGGCTTCGATCTGGAGTGGAATACTGCGCTGGATGGATCCTGGGAGGGGTCCATCCGACGACGACGACGACGACGACGACGAAGGCGACGAAACGGCGAAGACGGGGACGACGACGGCGCGCCCCAAGAGGCGACGAATACATTACGACGACGACGACGGCACGCCCCAACAGGCTCCCACAGACGCCCCAAACAAACATGTTCCCATAAGGCCTTCTGGGAACCCGATTCATCAGGCCTCCGCCCCTTTACGCAACGATCTTCCCCCAAAGCCTGCCGGAATGCGGATTGACATGCGTGGACTTCTCATTGCCCGCAATGCGTTCAGCGTTATGGGTATTTCTTCGTTTCCCGTTCAAATCATTCGTGGTCCATTACTTCAGTGGATCAGTGCACTCGTCAAGGTTTGGGGCCTGCTAGAACGTAAGTGCGTGCGCGAAGCGCGCGCGTGGTTCTAGCATTAATATTTATATATATATATATATATATATATATATGTATATATATATGTATATATATATATATATACAGATATACATATATACATATATATACATACATATCCATAAGGGCTTCGCCCCCTGCCGCCGGCCCCCTCTCTCGGTGCAAGAGCGAAATCATGAGGCTTTGGCGCCGCCGTGAAGCAGCGTCGGGACCTCACGCGAAAACGATGAGTAATCGACAAAACACATTGATATTCAACCGATATCATTGATTCCGGTGTTGTATTTCGAACTTGCTCGCGTATGCTGTGCCAAATGTTTCTACGAAGTATTGAAACGTTGTAAATCCCATATGTTTTTCCCAACCATCCTGTGGTGTTG
Organism: Prorocentrum cordatum; assembly: GCA_963575745.1. Lineage (NCBI taxonomy): Eukaryota > Dinophyceae > Prorocentrales > Prorocentraceae > Prorocentrum > Prorocentrum cordatum. The sequence goes on along the minus strand of CAUYUJ010014948.1, from coordinate 1,846,986 downwards.
GGTCCTCGCTTTGAAGAGACGGTGCCCCGCGTTCTCCTCCTTCCTCCTCCTCCTCCTCCTCCTCCTCCGCCTCCTCCTCCTCTTCCTCCCTCCTCCCCCTCCTGGCCTTTGCTCTCCGCATGTCTCTGTTTCGGCACACCCCTCACACGTTTCGTGGCCCCATAGGGGGTCCCACCTAAGGTCCCAGTGGCGCAGCCCGCATGGCGCCGCCGCCCCATTTTGGCACACGCCTCACACGTTTCGTGGCCCCATAGGGGCTCCCACCTAAGGTCCCAGTGGCGCAGCCCGCATGGCGCCGTCGCACGCTTCGTGGCCCCATAGGGAGCTCCATCTAAGGTCCCAGAGGCGCAGTCCGTATGGCGCCGCCGCCCCATTTTGGCACACCCCTCACACGTTTCGTGGCCCCAGGGGGAGCTCCATCTAGGGTCCCAGTGGCGCAGCCCGCATGGCGCCGCCGCCCCATTTTGGCACACCCCTCACACGTTTCGAGGCCACATAGGGAGTTCCGCCTAAGGTCCCAGTGGCGCAGCCCGCATGGTTCCGCCGCCCCATTTTGGCACACGCCTCACACGTTTCGTGGCCCCAGGGGGAGCTCCATCTAGGGTCCCAGTGGCGCAGCCCGCATGGCGCCGCCGCCCCATTTTGGCACACCCCTCACACGTTTCGAGGCCACATAGGGAGTTCCGCCTAAGGTCCCAGTGGCGCAGCCCGCATGGTTCCGCCGCCCCATTTTGGCACACGCCTCACACGTTTCGTGGCCCCAGGGGGAGCTCCATCTAGGGTCCCAGTGGCGCAGCCCGCATGGCGCCGCCGCCCCATTTTCGCGCACCCCTCACGCGTTTCGTGGCCCCATAGGGAGCTCCAGTTAAGATCCTAGTGGCGCAGCCCGCATGGCGCCGCCGCCCTATTTGGGCACTCGCCTCACACGTTTCGTGGCCCCATAAGGAGCTCCACCTAAGGTCCCAGTGGTGCAGTTTGCATGGCGCCGCCGCCCAATTCTGGCACACCCCTCACACGTTTCGTGGCCCCATAGGGAGCTCCATCTAGGGTCCCAGTGGCGCAGCCCGCATGGCGCCGCCGCCCCATTTTGGCACACCCTCACACGGTTCGGCCCCCACACGGTTCGTGGCCGCATAGGGAGCGCGGGCAAAGATGGGATTCATAATTGCGGTATTCACGAGTTCACATGGTTGGGTTTTTCGCCAGGATAATTCGACCCTGACCCCGCCGATCTGCGTGAGGGGCGCATCCGAATTTTTAGGAATGTTGCAATTCCCATGTGTTTTTGGACCTTGACCCCGCCGATCTGCATGAGGAGTGCCACCGGATTTCAGAAATGTGGCAAATCCCACAGGTATATCGACCCTGACCCCGCCGATCTGCGTGAAGGGCGCCTCCGAATTTTAGAAATGAGGCAATTCCCATTTGTTTTTGGACCTTGACCCCGCCGATCTGCATGAGGAGTGCCACCGGATTTCAGAAATGTGGCAAATCCCACAGGTATATCGACCCTGACCCCGCCGATCTGCGTGAAGGGCGCCTCCGAATTTTAGAAATGAGGCAATTCCCATTTGTTTTTGGACCCTGACTCTGGCGATCTGCGTGAGGGGTGCGACCGGATTTCAGGAATGTGGCACATCCAATATGTTTTTGGACCCTGACCCCGCCGATCTGCTTGAGGGGTGTCAATTTCGACCCCCCCAGAAATTATGAGACCCCTCCAGGGAGGTGGTAACCAGGGCGGTTTTCGGTTCCCCCCTCTCGCGCTGTCTACAACATGGAACAGTAAGCAACAAGAAACAGAGTTGTAACAGTGGAACTTGGAAACTGAAACTGGCGCAGGGAACAGCAAACCCTGAGCCTACAGCCTGGTGGCCCCACAAGGGGGCCAGAAGGTGAGTCTCGCCGCCTTCGCTCTCAGCCAAACCCAGACGTCCTGAGGCTTGCATGCATGTTTTGAAATCTGTTGCGTCTGCACAGATGGTTCCCCGTCTAGCCTCGCCAGGAATATATACGTATATATATGTGTGTATATATATATATATACATCTACATGCATCTTATTCCCAACCATCCTGTGGTGTTGGGTCCTCGTTTTGAAGAGACGGTCCCCGCGTCCTCCTCTCCTCTCCTCTCCTCCTCTCCTCTCCTTCTCCTCCCCCTCCTCCTCCCTCCTCCCCCTCTTCCCTGCGCTTCACCCACCCAGTACAACGTTTCGTAGCCCCATAGGAGCTCCGCCGAAGGCCCCACTGCTGCCGCCCGCATGCGTCACCCACACCCAATTCGGCACACCCCTCACACGTTTCGTGGCCCCATTGGAGCTCCGCCGAAGGCCCCACTGCTGCCGCCCGCATGCGTCACCCACACCCAATTCGGCACACCCCTCACACGTTTCGTGGCCCCATTGGAGCTCCGCCGGATGCCCCAGTGCTGCCGCCCGCATGCCGCATGCGTCACCCACACCCAATTCGGCACACCCCTCACACGCTTCGTGGCCCCATAGGGAGCTCCGCCGAAGGCCCCAGTGTTGCCGCCCGCATGCGTCACCCACACCCAATTCGGCACACCCCTCACACGTTTCGTGGCGCCATAGGAGCTCCGCCGAAGGCCCCAGTGCTGCCGCCCGCATGCGTCACCCACACCCAATTCGGCACACCCCTCACACGTTTCGTGGCCCCATTGGAGCTCCGCCGAAGGCCCCAGTGCTGCCGCCCGCATGCGTCACCCACACACAATCGGCACACCCCTCACACGTTTCGTGGCCCCATAGGAGCTCCGCCGAAGGCCCCACTGCTGCCGCCCGCATGCGTCCCCAATTCGGCCCTGTGGCCCCATAGGAGCTCCGCCGAAGGCCCCAGTGCTGCCGCCCGCATGCGTCACCCACACCCAATTCGGCACACCCCTCACACGTTTCGTGGCCCCATTGGAGCTCCGCCGAAGGCCCCAGTGCTGCCGCCCGCATGCGTCCCGCACACCCAATTCGGCACACCCCTCACACGTTTCGTGGCCCCATAGGAGCTCCGCCGAAGGCCCCAGTGCTGCCGCCCGCACGCGCCCAAGTGGCCCCATCCCGCCCCCAGCCGCATGTCTTCGGCACACCCCTCACACGTTTCGTGGCCCCATAGGAGCTCCGCCGAAGGCCCCAGTGCTGCCGCCCGCATGCGTCACCCACACCCAATTCGGCACACCCCTCACACGTTTCGTGGCCCCATAGGGAGCTCCGCCGAAGGCCCCAGTGCTGCCGCCCGCATGCGTCACGCACACCCAATTCGGCACACCCCTCACACGTTTCGTGGCCCCATAGGGAGCTCCGCCGAAGGCCCCAGTGCTGCCGCCCGCATGCGTCACGCACACCCAATTCGGCACACCCCTCACACGTTTCGTGGCCCCATAGGGAGCTCCAGCCGAAGGCCCCAGTGCTGCCGCCCGCATGCGTCCCGCACACCCAATTCGGCACACCCCTCACACGTTCGTGGCCCCATAGGGAGCTCAGCCGAAGGCCCCAGTGCTGCCGCCCGCATGCGTCACCCACACCAATTCGGCACACCCTCACACGTTTCGTGGCCTCATAGGGAGCTCCGCCGAAGGCCCCAGTGCTGCCGCCGCATGCGTCACGCACACCCAAGTCGGAACACCCCTCACACGTTTCGTGGCCCCATAGGGAGCTCCGCCGAAGGCCCCAGTGCTGCCGCCCGCATGCGTCCCGCACACCGATTTCGGCACACCCCTCACACGTTTCGTGGCCCCATAGGGAACTCGACCGAAGGCCCCAGTGCTGCCGCCCGCATGCGTCACGCACACCCAATTGGGCACACCCTCACTGTTTCGTGGCCCCATAGGGAGCTCCGCCAAAGGCCCCAATGCTGCCGCCCGCATGCGTCACGCACACCCAATTCGGCATACCCTCACACGTTTCGTGGCCCCAAAGGGAGCCCCGCCGAAGGCCCCAGTGCTGCCGCCCGCATGCGTCCCTCCCGCACATTCATTTCGGAACACCCCTCACACGTTTCGTGGCCCCATAGGAGCTCCACCGAAGGCCCCAGAGTGTTGCCGCCAGCATGCGTCCCGCACACCCATTTCGGCACACCCCTCACGCGCTTCGTGGCCCCATAGGGAATGCGTCCCGCACACCCATTTCGGCATACCCTGCACACGCTTCGTGGCCCCATAGAGAGCTCCACCGGAGGCCCCAGTGGGTGTGCCCGCATGCGTCCCGCACATCCATTTCGGCACACCCCTCACGCGTTTCGTGACCCCTCACACGTTTCGTGGTCCCATACGGAGCTCCACCGAAGGCCCCAATGGGTGTGCCCGCATGCGTCCCGCACACCCATTTCGGCACACCCCTCGCACGTTTCGTGGCCCCGTAGAGGGGCTCCACCGAAGCCAGTGCTGCCGCCCGCATGCGTCCCGCACACCCATTCCGGCATACCCTTCACATGTTTCGTGGCCCCAAAGGGAGCTCCGCCGAAGGCCCCAGTGGGTGTGCCCGCATGCGTCCCGCACACCGATTTCGGCACTCTCCTCACGCGTTCCGTGACCCTTCGCAAATTTTGTGGTCCCATAGGGAGCTCCACCGAAGGCCCCAGTGGGTGTGCCCGCATGCGTCCCGCACACCCATTTCGGCACACCCCTCGTACGTTTCGTGGCCCCGTATGGGGGCTCCACCGAAGAAGATATTCACAACTGCGGTACTCACAATTGCATATTGGTGGGTCCTTCGCCAGGATAATTCCCAACCGTCCTGTGGTGTTGGGTCCTGGTTTGAAGAGACGGTCCCCACGTCCTCCTGTCCTCTCCTCTCCTCTCCTCCTCTCCTCTCCTCCTCTCCTCCTCTCCTCTTCACCCACCCACAACACCGTTTCGTGGCCCCATAGGGAGCTCCGCCGAAGGCCCCAGTGCTGCCGCCCGCATGCGTCCCGACACCCAATATCGGCACACCCCTCACACGTTTCGTGGCCCCATAGGGAGCCCCACCGAAGGCCCCAGTGCTGCCGCCCGCATGCGTCACCCACACCCAATTCGGCACACCCCTCACACGCTTCGTGGCCCCATAGGGAGCCCCACCGACCCAGTGCTGCCGCCCGCATGCTCATTCACAAACCCCGTAGGGAGCTCCACCGAAGGCCCCAGTGCTGCCGCCCGCATGCGTCCCGCACACCCAATCCGGCACACCCCTCACACGTTTCGTGGCCCCATAGGGAGCCCCACCGAAGGCCCCAATGCTGCCGCCCGCATGCGCTCCGCACACCCAATTCGGTACACCCCTTACACGTTTCGTGGCCCCATAGGGGGCCCCATCGAAGGCCTCAGTGCTGCCGCCCGCATGCGCCCCGCACGCCCAATTCGGCACTCCTCACACGTTTCGTGGCCCCATAGGGAGCCCCACCGAAGGCACCAGTGCTGCCGCCCGCATGCGTCACCCACACCCAATTCGGCACACCCCTCACACGTTTCGTAGCCCCATAGGGAGCCCCACCGAAGGCCCCAGTGCTGCCGCCCGCATGCGTCCCGCACACCCCATAGGGAGCTCCACCGAAGGCCCCAGTGCTGCCGCCCGCACGCGTCACGCACACCCAATTCGGCACACCCTCACACGTTTCGTGGCCCCAAAGGGAGCCCCGCCGAAGGCCCCAGTGCTGCCGCCCGCATGCGTCCCTCCCGCACATTCATTTCGGCACACCCCTCACACGTTTCGTGGCCCCATAGGGAGCCCCACCGAAGGCTTCAGTGCTGCCGCCCGCATGCGCCCCGCACGCCCAATTCGGCACTCCTCACACGTTTCGTAGCCCCATAGGGAGCCCCGCCGAAGGCCCCAGTGCTGCCGCCCGCATTCGTCCCGCACACCCAGTTCGGCACACCCTTTACACGTTTCGTGGCCCCATAGGGAGCCCCACCGCAGGCCCCAGTGCTGCCGCCCGCACGCGTCCCGCACACCCAATTCGGCACACCCCTCACACGATTCGTGGCCCCATAGGGAGCCCCACCGCAGGCCCAAGTGATGCCGCCCGCATGCGTCCCGCACACCCAATTCGGCACACCCCTCACACGTTTCGTGGCCCCATAGGAAGCTCCACCGAAGGCCCCGGTGCTGCCGCCCGCATGCGTCACCCACACCCAATTCGGCACACCCTTGAAACGTTTCGAGGCCCCATAGGGAGCTCCACCGAAGGCCCCACTGGCGGCGCTCACATGCGCATGCGTCACGCACACCCAATTCGGCACATCCCTGACAGGTTTCGTGGCCCCATCATCCACCGGAGGCCCCAGTGGCGGCGCTCACATGCGTCACCCACACCCACCCAATTCGGCACACCCCTCACACGTTTCGTGGCCCCATAGGGAGCTCCACCGAAGGCCCCAGCGGCCGCGCTCACATGCGTCCCCGCCACCCATCCTGGCACGCCCCTCACAACAACAGGTTTCGTGGCCCCATAGGGAGCTCCACCGAAGGCCCCAGTGGCACCGCCCGCATGCGTCACCACCCGAACTCAATTCGGCACACCCCTCGCACGTTTCGTGGCCCCATAGAGAGCCGCACCGAAGGCCCCAGTGGCGGCGCTCACATGTGTCCCCGCCACACATCCCAGTACACCCCTCACGCGCTTCGTGGCCCCATAGGGAGCTCCACCGAAGGCCCCAGTAGCGGCGCTTACATGCGACTCCGCCACCCATCCCGGCCCCCCCCCGCAGCAGCATCATGTTTCGGGGACCCATAGGGAACTCCATTGGAGGCCCCAGTGGCGGCCCGCACATGCGTTTCCGCCACCCATGTCGGCACGCCCCGCGCGTGTTTCATGTCCCCATAGGGAGCTTCGCCGAATGCCCCAGTGGCACCCATCTCGGCACACCCCTCACACGTTCCGTAGTCCTATGGGGAGTTCCATTGAAGATGAAACCCGCAGCTGCGGTACTGACAGCTGCATATGGTTGGGTTCTTCGCCAAGCTAATTTTCACCGAACAGCGAAGACTGATAGGTTTCTAATGCGCCAAAAGAAAGCATCTGATGACTCCCCAGGGGGGTCTGGGCGGGAGCCGGACAGGCGAGGGCCGGGCTTGCTGTAAGCAAACAGTCGCACATTTCGTGCTCTTCGACCTCCCAGAACTCCATTCCCGGGCCACATTTTGAATGCCCGGAGCCAAGTGTAGGCCACTTCGTGTTCTTCGATCTCCCAGAACTCCATTCCCGGGCCACATTTTGAATGCCCGGAGCCAGCTGTAGGCCTTTTGTGTTTTTCGATTTCCCAGAACTCCATTCCCGGGCCACATTTTGGATGCCCAGAGCCAACTGTAGGCCACTTCGTGCTCTTCGACTTCCCAGAACTCAATTCCCGGGCCACATTTTGGATGCCCGGAGCCAGCTGTAGGCCACTTCGTGTTCTTGGACTTCCCAGAACACCACTCCCGGGGGACATTTTGAATGCCCGGAGCCAACTGTAGGCCAATTCGTGCTCTTGGATCTCAGAACTCCACTCCCGGGCCACATTTTGAATGCCCGGAGCCAAGTGTACGCCACTTCGTGCTCTTCCATATCCCTGACTTCCAAGACATCATCTTCACCATCATCATCGTCCCCGTAGCCTTCTTGGCTACAGCCCTGCTTTCGAAGATTTCCTTTTCAAAAGGAACTGCGCAGCGCCTACTGCACACCTTAATGCCAGGACATGCTGATAGTTTTCGGTCTGGCGGCGGTGCTCCTGACCCTGCTGCATTGAACAGCGGTGCTCCTCAGCCTGCGGCAGGGAACAGCGCTGCTCCTCAGCGTGCTGCGTTGAGCGGTCCTCTGCAAACGCTCGTCGAGCACGTGAAGCAGTTCGGCCGGATACCGAAGCGAAATGAAGGAACGTCCGAACAAGAACGTCCGAACAATGTTTCCAGCTATGTTTCTACACATCGCTGTTAGGTTGCTTTGCCGGGATAATTTATGCGGTTTTGTTTGTCGTTCTTTTTTTCCCAGACATCTTGTGGTGTTGGGTCCTTGTTTTGAAGAGACAGCGCCCCGCGTCCCTCATCCTCCTCTCCTCCTCCTCCTCCTCATCCCTTCCCTCCCTCCGCCAGTTGCCCCCTTCACTGTTGCATGCCCCTTGCACGCTTCGTGGCCCCATTGGGAGCTCCGCCGGAGGCTCCAGTGGGACCGCCCGCATGCGCCATCCACCAGCCAGCACAGCACTTCGTGGCCCCATAGAGAGCTCCACCGAAGGCTCCAGTGGGACCGCCCGCATGCGTCATCCACCACCCAGTACAGCGCTTCGTGGCCCCATAGGTGGTTCCACCGAAGGCTCCAGTGGGACCGCCCGCATGCGTCACCCACCCAGCACAGCGTTTCATGGCCCCATAGGAAACTCCACCGGAAACCCCAGTGGGACCGCCCGCATGCGTCATCCACCACCCAGCACAGCAGTTCGTGGTTCCATAGGGAGCTCCACCAAAGGCTCCAGTGGGACCGCCCGCTTGCGTCATCCACCACCCAGCACAGCGCTGCGTGGTCCCATAGGGAGCTCCACCGAAGGCTCCACTGGGACCGCCCGCGTGCGTCACTCACAACCCATTACAGCGCTTCGTGGTCCCATAGGGAGCTCCACCGAAGGCTCCACTGGGACCGCCCGCGTGCGTCACCCACCACCCAGCACAGCGTTTCGTGGCCCCATAGGGAGCTCCACCGAAAGTCCCAGTGGGACCGCCCGCATGCGTCACCCACCGCCCAGTACCGCGCTTCGTGGCCCCATATGTGGTTCCACCGAAGGCTCTAGTGGGACCGCCCGCATGCGTCATCCACCACCCAGTACAGCGCTTCGTGGTCCCATAGGGAGCTCCACCGAAGGCTCCAGTGGGACCGCCCGCGTGCGTCGCCCACCACTCGGTACAGCGCTTCGTGGCCCCATAGATGGCTCCACCGAGGGCTCCAGTGGGACCGCCCGCATGCGTCACCCACCACCCAGTACAGCGTTTCGTGACCTTGTCAGAGCTCCACCGAAGGCCCCAGTGGGACCGCCCGCATGCGTCACCTACCACCCAGTACAGCGCTTCGTGACCCCATAGGTGGTTCCACCGAGGGTTCCAGTGGGACCGCCCGCATGCGTCACCCACCACCCAGTACAGCGTTTCGTGGCCCCATAGGGCACTCCACCGAAGGCTCCAGTGGGACCGCCCGCATGCGTCCCCCACCACCCAGCACAGCATTTCGCAGCCCCATAGGGAGCTCCACCGAAGGCTTCAGTGGGACCGCCCGCATGCGTCATCCACCACCCAGTACAGCGCTTCGTGGCCCCAGAGACCCCAGTGGGACCGCCCGCATGCGTCATCCACCACCCAGTACAGCGCTTCGTGGCTCCATATGGGGGCTCCACCGAACTCCCCAGTGGGACCGCCCGCATGCGTCATCCACCTCCCAGTGCAGTTTTTTTCGCGTCCCCACACAGAGCTTCACCTAAAGTCTCCGTGGCGGAACTCGCATGGCGGCCCAGTGGCGGAGTTCGCATGGCGGCGACTTTCGATTTTCTGAGGTTTTCATCGTATTCGACGAATTGGGACCGCTTTCGGGCCGCGCATTCCGGACGGGAGCCAGCCTGCTCGCTCTGTCTGCTCCGCGCAGCGGACGACCCGCGCGCGTCGCCGGGACTCTTTTCGGGGAGACCAGCGCGCGCCGCGGGGACTGCGTGCGGCGCCGCGCCCGCAGCCTTGGCGCGGGCGCGCACGGGCAAAGAGGGAGAACAGGAACGGGAAGGAAGCGGGCGCGATCTTCGCGAGAGGCGTGCCGACATGGGCGTCGACATTATACACGTGGATTCACGCGCGCGCAGACTCATCCACAATCAGACTCACTCGCTCTCAGTTTCGCGCACACAGACCTATCGTCTTCGTTCGCTTTGTGTGTGCCCCGCCACGCATGTCGGCGCGCCACTCACACGGCCCGTGGCCCCGTAGGGAGCGCGGGCGGAGATGATATTCATAGTTGCGGTATTCACAATTGCATAGGGTTGGTCTTTCGCCTGGCAAGTTTGATGTTTCTTTTTTTGTAGTTCTCTCTCTCTCTCTCTACATATACGCATGTCCCACTTTCATGTGGGATCATCGTTAGTCACTTTTTGATGGTGCTCCTTCTCTCTCTCTCCATATATATATATATATATGATATATCTCTCTCTCTCTCGCTTTCTCTTTTGTGGTATCTCTCTTTCGTTCTCTATCTCTCTCCCTCTCTCTCCTTGCCCTTCTCCCTCTCTCTCTCTCTTTGTTCTCTCTCTCTCTCTCTCTCTCTCTCTCTCTCTCTCTCTCTCTCTCTCTATATATATATATGTATCCCTTCATGTGTGCGTATATGCATTTATTATGTATAAACGAACCCACTCTCTTCATGTTCTCCCTTTTCGTGGATTGGTATATTCATACGTCTTTATCGTGGGGCGTCCGACACGGGCAGGCCACACGTTCGGACCAAAGTCGCATCACGTCGGCCGCTATTTGCGCCCGCGTTCCATTGTTTCATTTGTTCGATCGTCTTTTATAGGTTCCCTCCGCTCTTTCCCCCAGCGCGACAAGCGGCCTGATGGTACCCACCATCTTTATCAACCGTGCTGCCCATTTCTCGCGATCTGTGTCTCCACGTATGATTTTCCCTCGATCCAGAATTTGTTTATCCATCCTCTCGCGTCCGTTCTCCATCCTCTACCCCGTCCAAGCTTGCGTCACGCTCGCACGTCACTGCTAGCATGTTTCTCCAGTTCCGCATCCAATTCTCAGCGCCACGGTGCCGCCGCTCCGTTCCTAGAAGGACCGCGCCCCGCCGCGTATGTGACCGTCCGTCCGTCCCCAATGTACTTGGCAGCGCTACCTCGTTCCCTAATTCTGCGCACGTCAGACGACTTTCGGTTGCTTGCGTTGGTTCCCTCTCGCTTGATCCCCCTCTTCAAACAGAGCGCCGCCAAAGCATGAGCACGTCGTCCCTCGATTATTCCGCCGTCGTCTTGCGACCTTCATGGGAAGGCGCCGAAGTGTTCGAGGGATTGGGAGGAGGGGGAGGAACGACGATTGAATAGGGAGTCGTTCCGAGTTAATTGTTCCCCATGGCTGCCCCGACGCGCATTTCCGCAGACGGGCCCTGGAACAAGTGGAGGAGCCCTTGGAGCTTGTTCGCCGCGGGATCCCCCCAGCTGATTTGAGCCATCGCCCGCTTCTCTGGGGACGCGATGTTCGGGACGGGTGCTGTTGACCTGCCGCTATGTCTTCAGAATGCCTGACCCTGAACCCTGCTTGCTCCTCGTCCGAGTCTGAAGTCATATCTGCACCGTGCGCGGCATGCCTGCTCTCTGGCAGGTTGGTGCGCCGCTTCTTCGTGGAGGCGCACCCTGCAGGGGGAGGGGCTCGCAAGGCCCGGCAGGCACAAGGCTCTCCAGGATGGAGGGAGGAGAACGAGGAAGAGGCGGAGGAGGAGGAGGAGGTGGCGGAGGAGGAGGAGGAGGCGGAGGAGGAGGAGGAGGGAGCAGCAGCAGCAGTGGCAGTTTGAAGAGCGGAAGGAATGCGGAAGGAGGGTTTCGGGGTTCGTTGCCCAAGCTCCTCCTTCGATCAGACCGCCACTTCGGCCCATGCAGCGTCCTGGGCTCCGCACAAAGGCTGGACGTTGGGGTGGTCAGGTGTGATTGCCTCAATTCGTGGCAAGCCGTTCTTCGTTGCAGTCAGCCCCAAGGAGTAGATGTCTACAAGGCAAGCCCCCCCCCCACTCCTCCGTCCTACATCATCCCTCCTCCTTCGTCCCCACCCTGTCTCCTCAGCTTCATCGTCAGCTCCTGGGAAGGTCCTGTGCCCGAGCGAGCGGGAAACGCACACGCCAGCTTCAGGACAGCACGTTGCTTGTGCGGGCTATTCTGGTACGGAGTCCCCTGCCGCGCTTCCAGCAATCCGCGAGCCATGGAAGAATGTTGGCCGCAGCGCTGATGGACAGGGGGAGATCAGACCGTGCTGTTTGCCGCTCGCTTGGCGCCCCAAGGTTGGCCAGGGCAGTCGCCCCGCGGAGTCGGAAGCGAAGAGAGACTTCGGCCGTGGCAGTTGGACCGAGGGCTGCTGCGACGCGTGAAGTTGCGAAAAGAACATGGGTAGCTATTGGGCATCACGGTTCCTTCTCTTGACGTGGCTTTGTTGTTGTCTCCTCAGGCCAGGAGTGCAGCGGGCCGTTGCGGATGGACAACTTGCTGGATGTCAGTATCCATCGCCCACCATCGACGAACAGCATCTTGGTACTCAAGATGTGAGGAAATGAGGTGGCGCGGTACCTGGTGCAGCTGGATTATGACATACAGGCGCGCGGCGCGCGTCGCCGAGCATGTGCAGCAGCGGGCTTCCAAGGCGCTCAGACTTGTGAGCGGAAGTTGGCTCCGGATATCGAGTGGGCGCAGGGGGCGGACAGTCAATACGCTGATAGATGGAACACTTCGGGTATGGAAGAGGCTCGCTGTTCCTTGAGTTCTTCGCAGTGGTTTCGCTTCCTTATTTGGTGTTCCTTATCTCAGCGTCTTGGCTGTAGGGGTCCCTCGGCAGCCGAAAGAAGGTTGTTGAAGGGGCCAAATCGTCCCTCGCCGAGGCGGACGCGGCCTAGACGCAGATTGTCGCAGAGCTCAACAATTGTGTGGCTTCACCACTGCCAGGCAAGGCCGAGCTGCCCACTGTGCTGTTCAAGTATTTTTCCTGGCAAGGTGGGGACGCTGGGAGTTGCCAGTACTGACCCATCTTGACCTTCGACGGTTAGGTGTACGAACCAGCCCCTGAGCATACTGCGGAGAGTCAGCGGAGGAAGAGTCATCTCAATGATGGGATTCGCGAGACTTGCTCTGACAGGACTGCTGGCGCAGCCGAGAAGGCGCAAATGATCAAGAGGGCGAGCGTCGATTAGGCGCCCCTGGAGGCGCCCGGAGGCTCAGGCAAGGGCCAGGAGTGCCCGAATGACGTCGACCTTCGGTTCTCGGAGGCAGGCACGCGCCCGTCTCCTGAGGAGGCCGGGCGCAAAGCGGCGCGAGGTGGTCGATGGTGGTGTTGGCCTTTTGCCGCCGATGCCGTTTGCCAGGGAGGGCGGGCCGCTTCCGATGCTGAGAAAGCTGGGCAAGAAGCGGCGCGAGGCGACGGACTGGGCTACACGCAAGAGTGACCCTTCGCCGGAGTAACTTGTGGTGCGGGCCCAGAGGGGCCCCCATCGGTGCCCCCCAGCTTTTGGTTTGCGCGCTCGGATCTCGCCCCACCGCGGCCTCCCCAAGCCGCGCACCAAAGGACAATCTTGCCCAGGGTCACCACTGGCGTGCAGCCGATGGACGGCGGGCCTTGGGCTCGGCGTCACCCCAACATACTGATACTAAGTGTGCGTCGCCCCCACAGGGGCGACGCGCGCGCCGAGGAGTTTTCTAGTAGAAGCTCCGTGGCGGGCGCCTTTTGGCCGTACCGCTCGGACAACGGTATATTACAAGATGGCTGTCCTATACATTTTCGGGTCGGACGCACACCTCCAAGGAGGGCACATGTGCAACGAAAGAGACAGGGGCCGTCTGCGCCGACATTTGCGCGCAAGGTCCCCGCGCAAGGTCACGCGTAAGACTCCTCGCTTCCAATGTGGCGTGCCGCGCTGGCGGCCAGCATGAGCTGCGGCGTATGTCGCCATGCCATCTCGCGCAAGACCCGCTTCTGATCGTCACCCGTGCAGTACTACTGGCATGTCCGTGTGCGTCCCCCCGGCGCTGCCGCCGAGGGCGAGGGGCGTGCCGCTCTCAGCGCCGGGGCCGCGCCCCGGGGGCGGCCGTCCTTCGCCAGCGGCGGCCCTTGGGGCGGCCGCGGACCGGCCTGGTCGTTGGCCTGCTGCGGATGCCGCCGCAGTCGCTGGTGGAGTCTGAGGCCTTCGAAACTTCCGAGGATTCTCGGGCGGAGTCCGAGAAATTTGTTTAGATGTGCGTAAGAGTGACTTTTCGTCGGAGTCACCTGCATATGGAGGGCCAGGGAGGGCATGCTGCTGCCCCCGAAGCTGGCTGTGGAGCAAGTCCTTATTTAGTTTGAGCACGACTCGCTGTCGACAAACGTCGCCTGCTCGACAGCGACCGCTGTCCGTGTTTGGCAGCATTCGCTGTTGGGCATCGGTCCAAGTTGTCCGTCCTTTCATGTGCTCTAAGCATGGCCCGTCTTGGGCCTCTGGAGGTCTCGGGAAAAGGGCCTCCAGACCCACTTGGGCCTCCAGGGGCATCAGGAGGACCGCGGAGGGGCACGGCTTGGGGGGGACATTTTCGTTTCGATGTATGCCGAGCCACCAGGTGCTGGATTGGCGGGGGTCAGTTTGGCGTGTCCGTTTCAGCCCGCCAGGACAGTGAACCCTACGTCGCACATGCCCGCTCGCGGCCGCCGACAGTAGCTCGGCATTCGCGGGTAGACCTTGTGGTTTTGGCATGGGCTTGGACGTCTCGGGCTGCTGCAGTTCACGGATGCAGTCGACCACCGGGGCGCTCCCCCGCGGAGAGGCCTCGCTCGCGACGAGCTGCGGGACCCTGCCGCGGCCCCCCTGGGAGGCACAGCGCAGAGGCTGCCTCCCTGGCTGAGGCAACGAGATCGGCATTGTGAGGGCAGCGACACCAGTCTCTGGGCCTCCTTGATGGGGTCCGAGCCGGTGGGCTCGGAGGGTCGCGCCGCATCACCGATGCATCGCCAATGCGGCTCGATGTGGAGCCCGACCTCCTCCACGCCGACGCCGCCGATGAATCGCCGCCGCCGCCGAGCGATGCGGCGGGATCTTCCGACCCCATCTGGGAGGACTCTAAGGTCGCCCCCTTGTGCTTGTCATCTCCCACCCTGCTGCTGTTGTTGCTGCCAGCTTTGGGAGATTCAGGCGACGGAGCCATCCACCCTCGTCGTCCTCCTCCTCCGTAGCCAGTTTGTTCAAGCCACTTGGGCTCAAGATGCCCAGTTCTCTTGGGAACCAAGTGGGTGCCGCCAGTCCGCGACAGGCGTGGCAATTCTGCTTGGCAGTGGTTCCCATTTCTCGTGCGACCCTCGCGTGAGCTTCGCTGCCCGCGAGTCATGTTCCCCCGCAGCCTCAGTGATGGCAAGGATGGAAGCTCTGCGCGAGATGTTGAGGAGTCTTTTGGCCGACCGACGCAAGGAACGTGTTTGTCTACTACGCGCAATTCGATCAAAGACGCCGTGGGCCCGTTGAGCGAGAAAGTAAGCATGCAAGGCGCCCAATTCGCCCTTCTACAGAATACCATGCAAGAGCAGCCCAGGAAGGTTTCCTACATCGAAAAATCTTCGTAATTACGCAGGGAGCACGGTATCAAGTCCGTTGGGGCGCACACTTTGTCCAGTCATGAAGTCAAAGCGCGACGGCTTCATGCGCTGATCGACCTGGCGAACGACGACGGCGACCAGGTGACCAAGTACGCAGGCACCTTCCCAAGGCAGTTTTTTTCAAGCAGCAAAAGGAAAGAAGCACAGCTCACGCAGCCCAGGGGCATTTTGAGCACCGAGCTCGCCGACGAACGGGCGGGGGTAATCTCCCACGCCGTGAGCCAGGTCTTTAAGTTGAAGTTTCTGAATCGCGAGCGCGCGGGGGATGTCGCCTGGAGCGCTAGCGCCCTGGACATGGAGTGGAGGGGCGCATGTGACGGAGCCTCTCGCCCACTTGGAGTTCGATGGGCCTTGCCCCTCCGCGTTCGTCAGAAAAGGCTTTCCAGTTCCATCTACGTTTGTTTCCGCGACGTCATTCGAAAGTCGCTCCAGAGGACACCCGCGCGCAAATTGGGGGCGAATGGGCGCAGAGGACGCCGCCAAGTGCTTGCCCCAGAAGATGCTTGGGATATCGCCCACGCCGAGCCCGCCACGTAGGACATCTTCACGTTCGAACCCACGATCGCCAATCTCAAGCGGGGCGCCTCCGTGGATCAGACCCAGAGCATCCTCGACCAGCTGTCACTGTGGGCCGACGTGGTCCGCTCTTCCGATGCCGCTGCCAGTCGATCGTCTGTTTGTTCTGTCTCCCCTGTCGCTGGCGCGAGGTGCGGTAGCGCCTCGCCCTCTGCTCCTTGCCCACTAAATAGTCCCAGCCAGGGTGCACAGGATTTGCCGGTGCCCAGGGATCCAAGCCAGGCCATTGCCGCCCCCCCCCCTCCTTCCCCGACTGCCTCTGAAGCTCTCCACGTGGAACTCGCGAGCCTTTTCGGGTTTCTCCATGCTGATCAAAACGGAAAAAAAAAGAAAACATCAGAGATTTCAGGCTCTTCTTGGGCGCCATGGCACTGCCTGCATTTCGGAATCTCACGGGTAGCCTGGGGGCCTCCCGAACATCCAGATGGACTGCAAGGATTGCGAAGTCTCTGGTTCGTTCTGCCCTCAGCCGGGCACTGCCCTCAGCCGGGCGCCGGCGACGTCCTCGTCTTCCCCCGCAGGCAGGTGGCCGGCGAATTCGGCGCAGCCAGTCTGGAGATCTTGCACCTGGCAGGACTGGCTGCAGCTCACTGCGGGGCCCCAAAGGCAACGCGCGGGCATTTAACATTTACGCTCGCAGTGCCCGATGCGACAGACCTGTTGGATTGAGTTGCGGCGTCATGCCTCCCGCCGCCTCGCGGCGCGCCTTCGCGCGGGGAGATCTCAGGCGCCGCGAAGCGGGGGGATGTCGCCTGAACGCGGCCGCAGGAGTTGAGAGACGCGCGCCCGCGTCTCGTCGGGGCTGCGCGCGCTCTCTTTCCCGAGCTGGCCGAGCTCGCGCAGGGCGCGCTCGCGCGCCGCAGAGTTGTCGCCCCCCCCTCTCCCTCCGCGCCGCGCGCCCGTCTGGGCGGAAATGTCGCGCCCGCGCCTATTGCCGATGTTCTTGGCTGGGCCCCCTCTAGTCGCATTGCCTGGATCGTTGCAGCTACGCCCCCCCCCCGCCCCGACCGCGCGCCAGTTGGCCTTCGTTTGAAACCCTGGCGGCCCGCTCAGGATGAGGTCTTCCTGCAGGCGCGGTTCTCCAAGAGGCGGACTTTCGCTGCGAATTGCGCTGCCCTTGCTGATGGGCAAGAGCATTGCGACGACACTCCCACTATGCTCATGGAGATGCGCAAGAACACGCGCCCGCTGCAGCCCAGTAGACCAAACGCGCAATGCACCGCGAGATCACCGAGACGACCTCCGACAAGGTCGCCCGCTGCCGCAAACCTTGTCGCGCTTATCGTTCGCAGCTTCGAGATGTCGCCGAGAGATTGCTTCGCGCCCGCCGCGCTCTCGCCTCGCATTGTGACCAGGGCCGCAAGGGGCGGTCGAACCGCGCGCGCGTCACGGGGGGGCGGCGAAAACATTGAGATTGCGGTGCCAGAATTGCCGACCCCACGGGCGCCTTGAGAGGCAATCAGCATTCCTGGCGCGACCACGCGGTGGATTTCAATGTTTTGAGATAAGTGGTGTGCATATCGTTGGTTGCAATATCTTTTGTTGTTCGATAACAAGATGATGTTTGTTTGTCATTGTTGTTCATGCCACGGTGCGATCCTTGTCTGAAGTTGTAGCATGATTTGC
This sequence comes from Prorocentrum cordatum, assembly GCA_963575745.1. NCBI lineage: Eukaryota > Dinophyceae > Prorocentrales > Prorocentraceae > Prorocentrum > Prorocentrum cordatum. Next base: position 1,829,477 of record CAUYUJ010014948.1, on the reverse strand, counting down.
GAGCTCCCCGCTGGACATGCAACGTGGCCCGCGCATCTCCCGCCTGGAATTCATCGCGACTCGCGTCGTTGCGGTTCTCCCAGCGGGGGCTGATGCGATGGGCGGCGCGACCCAGGGGACATGGAGCATGTCGTTTTGCTGGGCGCCGAGCGGAATTTGCATGGCGCGCGTTCCGACGTGGCTGCGTGATCAAGAGCGATGCAAGTAACGCATGCTTTTTCCCGGGGAATCGCAAGCGTCGTTGCGGTTTGACTCAGTCGTTCGCCGTCTGGAAGCCGCGCGGCTCTTCTAAGGTCCGCGACGCTGGCGCTGCTATGAGCCCGCGGGGGCGTGCGAACAGATGCGTATTTAACTGTATACATGTGTATATGTGCACAGCTATTCATATATTTGTGTATATATATATATATATATATATATATGCGCGTGTGTCCATCTGCATACTTAGGCATGGCAACATGTCGACGCTGCCCGCGCCTCAACTCTTCACCGCCCACCAAACCGCCCCAACCCAACCCGAAGGCCTCAATTTGCCATCCATTTCCAGTGGGGGGGGATCGGGGAACGTCGAAAAAACACATGGTCCCCGTACCCCCCCCAACCCGAAATTCGGGTCAAATTCGTGCCTTCGGGTTGGGTTGGGGTGGTCTGGTAGGTAGTCAACTCTCACGGACCGCGCCCCCCCCCCGGGGGCGGGCCGCGAAACCGCCGCGCCGGCGCTCCCCGCCGAGGGGGGCGGCGGAGGGGGGCGGGGCGGGCGAGGAGGCGGCGCCGAGCGGAGGAGAAAACGAGACAACAGTCGCGAAGAGCGAAGGGGGCGGAGGGGGGGGGGGCGGGCGACGGGCAGGGGCACGAAGCAAAAGAGCAAGGGTATTCAAAGTTTCTTCGGTTCGAGATCATGCTCAGCGCCGGCGCCATTGCTTCGGCCGCGCGGCATTGCGCGGTTCCGAAGCCAGGGGTGTCGTCGTTCGGATTCCCGCGGCTTCGCGTTCACCGCAAAAGCGACGTCGTTTATTTTTCCTCCGATGTTGTAGTCAATTCCCCATTGTTCGAATAGTAGCTGCCGCGCGGGGCGCTGGCGACGGCTTCGCCGTTCTGTATCTCAGAGATGACGCGGTCGGTCTCGGGCTCTGTATTCCATCGTGTAGCACTTTGGAATATACGAATTTCGCCATTTGGCAACAGAGAATGCGCGATCGCGGAGGCGCTCGGGGGGTCAACAACTCGGGGCCGAGGGGGCTCGGGAGGCCCAGCGTCGAAAGGGCGAGGCCAGGGGGGGAGCGGGGGGAGGGGGGGGGTGGCGGGGGAGGAGGGGGGGGGGGGCGCGGCCCAGGATCGGGCAACAGCAGCCCAGCGGCCCAGATCTTGCGAAGCGGAGCAGGGGCATCCACCGCCATTTTTCTGTCACGATTACATCCGTCTTTTCCTCCCAGCCGCCAAAGGGGGCCAGCCTGGCGCGGGCGCCAGCGGCCGCGCGCGCCGGAGCTCGAGTCCTGCGCAGAATAGCCAAGGCATCGAAGATAGTCAACAGTCACCGCGGCAGATTGATGTCGAAACAGCGTTGGACATGTTCGACATGCAGCGCCACGTTGCCGGCGACGCAGCGGCAATGCAGTTGCGGATGGGAATGGCGCGCGCTTCGAGCTCGATCACAAAGTCGCCGTCAGACTATCCCGAACAGCAAAGGGCAGGCAGCGGCGCCGGCATATCCAAAATATCATAGGATATGCGACGCCAGCACTGCCAGCGCAAGCGCGAAGCCATTCGTCATGCAACGCCCCGCCAGCCGATCAAGACGACGCGCCAGAGTTCAAGAGAGGCGCGCAGGATCGCATGCAGAAGCCGACATATCAGGCATATCAGCAGAATTGGAAAAAGACCAGTATTGCCCTTCTCAAGCAGGCGATATTCAGTGCCGGGCCGGTCGCGCCCCAGATCCTCGGCTTGCGCGCTCGCGGAGCAAGTCGCTGCCAAGATGCGAGGGGATCAACACCAGGAGGATCGAGGAGCAGCTCAGCGAGAAGGCGGAGCTCGAGCTGCTCATCGAGAGCACGGGGGAGAATAAGGGGGGGCGCCGAGGCCATCGCCGCAGGTGGAGGCGGAGACGGACATGCCACCGCGACCGATGTTCGCCGCCCGCCGCGAGCCGCGCCGCAGCCACGCCCGGCGGCGGCGCAGATGTCGGCCGCCCGAGCCGCGCGGCAGACTGCGTGCTCAGCATTGACGGCGATACTCAAAGCATTGCAGGCCCATGGCGCTCAGCCCGACGCGACCGCGGCGGCGGAGATCGCGCCTGCAGAGGCAGCGACGGCAGCGGCTCATCGGAGGCGGCGACAACAAGCAACGCCGTCGGCATCCGCCAGAGCACCTCCCAGATGCGCCCGACGTCCTAGGGGGGGTGGGCCAGGGCAAGGGGGCCACCGAGATGGGCGACGAGTTCTGGGGTCGTTGCCGCCCGAGAGAGCGCGCGTGGACATTGTGCCAGAAATCGCTCGCGAAGGCGTTGGCCCCTCAGAAAGTGGATCTATTTGGCGGCTGCGAGAGCGCCGCGGGCAAGCTGCAGCGCCCGCATAACCGACGCCGCCCACGGCGATGTCTGAGGCGCATTTCTCTCTCGCCGGATCGAGCGATCCAATTTCTATTGCAGGGGTTTTCGCGCCGTCGGAGACGCCAACCAACGGCCAATAATTCGAGCGGGGGCCCACCTCAGGCTAACCCGCGCCCGTTCCAATCGAACGATGTTTAGATCAGTCTCGAGAGACAGCCACCTGCAGCATCACTGGGGCTGCTAGAGTGATTGATGCCAGTCGCACTTATGGGGTCGGCTTTGGTTGATCTAGCGATGCGCGGCATGTCGAGCGTTTAGCAGCAGCAGAGATGGCGTTAGAGATAGCGCAGCCTATGGAGGGGATAGGAGACGCGCTGCACATTTACACTGGATCTTTGCCCACCGACCCGCAGATGGCAAGTTGGGCTTTCGTCGTCACTGCACGGATTAGCGATGGCCTAAGTTGTTGAGGAGGAGTTGCAGACCGCCTGGCTGGAACCAGCGCGCTCGCGCTTTCCCGGTCGTTGGTTAGTGGCACGAGATCAGAGTTTCACGCAGCATGTTGGGCCATGATTGGGGCCCAGGGGGTAGCCATGCCTAAGAGGGAAAGTCAGAGGAGCATGAAGTATTGATATTGATAGTTTTCCAGATTTCCAGGTTTTCCTGTTCTTCCGCGCGGGCTCCAGGGGCGAATGGTCGAGCGCATTCCGTCGCGCAGGTTCTTCTCGCGATGTTCGCGGTGCATTTTTCGCGCATCGGAGCGCCCTCGAAGATTCCAAGCTGCATGCTGTGTTGCTCTTGAGGAGTCCGGGAGTCGCAGCTGCCATGGCGCTGTTTTCGAGGTAGCCCCTTCGAGTGCTGTTCGCGGGCGCAACGCGCGGCGCGCGCTGCGCCCAATCGCGCGCGGCGCGGCGCGTGAATCAGCCGGCCTCGCCCGTCAGCCCGCCCAGACATCATTTCTGGATTGCGGAATGCGTCAGAAATTTCTTCCGCCTTTTTTTTGCGCAAGCGGTTCCGGAATTTTTCAAAAAGGAGCCCCGCAATTTTCAAACAACAGTTTTGAGGGGTGGAGTGCGCCCGCCGCGCAGGACATATGAAGAATTCTGAAATCCAGAATTTCTCAAAATGGATCTTGGAATTTTTCAAAACCGACCCCCGAAATTTTCATATGTTTCAAAAAAGTAGGCTGGACATGTTCAAAAACCTTCCCGGATTCGTTCATTTGTACCCCCTGGGACTCTTCCAGAGTCGCGCATGCTTTGCCTTGTCAGGTCTTTGGAAATCCGCCGAGGCGCGCGGTGCGCGGCGGCGGGCGATGGGGCGGCGCGCCGCCGCCCCCCCCCGCGCTCGGCAACGAGAAGGGGCTAAGTTGCACGGAAGGTCGTTGGAGGGGCCTCCGGGACCACGCCCCTTGATTCCAGGGGTTCTCGGAGGGGACAAACAGAACCTGTCTGCCCAGCACCGATAACTTGACATTCTCGTCATTTCGCTCCAGAGACCTCAAAAGAAGCAACTATAAGGCGTTTTTAAGCGCCGATGACCACATGACCATCGGCGATGAGCCGAGTTCGTCGTTTTGGCGACGTTCCAAACGAAAGCGTTGCAGCACCCCCTGAGACACAGGTCAATGTTTTGATTTGGGGCATGTCTCGAAATCCAGGCCATTCTGAAAATAATTAATAGCAATTGTTATCAGACAGCCGCCGCACGTTTGGCTAACTACAACAGCAATGTATGTAGATTCATCCGATCCTTCTCCTTGTCATTGTTATCATCATTATCTTCCTTCCTACGTTCCCTATCCCTTCCCCTCTTGCAATGCCATTATTTCATCCTCCTGCCAAGATTCCTCCTCGTCCTCGGTGCCCGGGGCGCCAGGGCGGCAATGAAGGCACGGCATGTTTCAGGGCATCTTGAGCATTTGGCCCTAGGGCCCCAACCCCTGGAACCGCAGCTTACAAGCAAGTCATAACAAACCACAACACCGAAACAAGAAAACAATGCAGGTGAGGCTCACCATAACATGACGCGAGCCCATCCTCCGTTCCCCACCTCCTGCCTCCTGCATCGCGGCCGCAGAGGCTGTTCATAGCCATTTTGGGCTTTGATGGAACCAAGCCTTTGCTGGTTATCATCCACATTGGATACTTTCAGATACGGCGAACGCCGTAACTATGTCAATGTAGCTCGAGCTGCGACTTCTCCGTTTGTGGCAGCACGTCTGGAACAGTGCGGAGACATGGTCTTCTACGTGCAGAACATGATATGCGCTGCAGCCTTGATTCATTTTGTTGGCCAGGTCACACATATGACTAGACTGGATGGCAACTTGCGGGAACAGTTCGAGCTTTGGAAATCGATCAACCCTGACGTACAACTCCCGGAATTTAGTATCGACGCACTGCAGCCATTGGATGACTTGGTCCCCGTCCAACAGTTCAGCACGAAAATATTCCGCGGCTGCGTATGTGAAATGGAAGCGGGGCAACCAGAACGTGTATTCGACCGCGTTCAGCTTGTATGGCCCCATGGAATGCCACGAATCACTGTGCGGCTGCCTGCTCCACATGCGGCTCTGTGTGCGAAAGGATCTTGGAAGCATTTCCTGCTGCCGCACGATTCTGTGTCAAAACGTGTGAAAGTGCTTCGAGTACGCCTGGACTTACTTGGGTTGGACCTGATTCCTCCACCGCAGACGCTTGTAGGCGGCGCCGGCGGCGCCATCGGCTTGTCATCTGGTCTTTTTTCATACGGTCTGCGAACAGCTGAGGATTGCGGCAGAACGTCTTGATCCAATGAATGAGTTAGAGGATGAAGAGCGCACGTCGTTGGAGCGATCTATATGCATTTTAGACACAGTTGCGAGGCAATTGAACCCATGCGAGGTCAGGAGGCATATACATATGTTATTCGCAAGCAACCAAGAGCAAGAATTTGATTCGACTCTGGGCTCGCAGCACAGCAAGCCTCTTTACATGATCAAGTGTTTCATGATGTGCGACCTTCTACGGCACAGCTCATCCATGTACAAAGCCATCGCGCGGGCCCTGAACGTCGCTCTGCCAGCTTCCATGGTTGATTGTGTCAGTGAATATGTGGAGAAGAACAAAGCAATGCGATTGCACAAGAGTACGATATCCCGGTGGAGGCTGCTCATCGACGGCACCATGCTCTTGCACAGCCGTGACGTTGATGCTGCAGAGTCTGGAGATAAAGGTTGCATTCGCTTTTTTATGACAGACGCGTCGATGCAGCGTGGGAGAGATTTCAGTTGGTCCACATCACGTCGATTCCCAAGTACCAAGCTTTTGAAGCACTAACAACCGCTCAATACTTGATTCGGGCTCTGAAATCATCAACATTAGATGCCATAGGCGACGACGAGGTGAACGAAACGGAGGTTGAGTGGATGGAGGGCTTACGGACTGCTCTGAGGCGCGAGCATTGCCCTCCAATAGCGCTGAGCTCAGGAGGCACGTCATTGTCGCATAAGTTTTTGGCCGTCGTGTATGCCATGTGGCTGGTCTCAGGGAAGTCGATGGCCAACCTCCAGCGCTTCCTGGATGACCTCTCTGTTGGGACTACGGATTTTGGCACGGAGTTCCACTTGTCAACTGTATTACCAGTCAAGGCAGCCGATCTGTTCCCATGGATGGACCACTTGGAGGATGACTTTGACCAGGGGCTGCAGTGCGACGATGGCCATGACGGAGACACGCCTCTCAGCATTCGAAACTCAATTGGTGCGCCAGGGCTTCTACATATCATCCATAACATTGGGAAGGATCTTGCGTCGTGCTGCCCTGATCTTGATGAAGCTGTTGACAGTCTCGCTGCGGTCGCCCGGTGCCTGCAGCATGAGTTCACGCAGTCAAGAGTGATCGAGAGTTGTTTTTTTTCTGGCCCAGTGTCATCTCATTTCCAGAAGAACATCAAGAGTTTCCAAGGTAGCGTTCACAAGGAGCGTTGGGGGACAGTCGCATTTTGTTGCAGACAGATCTTGGATATTTATTGTCCTCTCGTAACTTGCTGGAACCTCCAACGGTTCATGGCAATTGCTAGTCGCGGAGATCGGAGGACTAAGCCGAAGGAGAGCAAGGACATCTTGGAGCTTGACAAATGTATTTCTTCACACCTATGGTGGGGCAAGATCATGGTTCTCGACCGCTTGTACGAGCTGATCCGACATGCACTCGCGTGGGCTGAGTACTGCCCTTGCCATGGCCACTTGCTGTCTGCGGCTGCGAAGACAGAGGACTTGATCGACGCGAATCTTTTGAGCCGCTGGAAGGCTTGCCCTCTTAGAGGCATGCGCTTTTGCGAATTGGCAGCGGGTGACTTCTTCCAGCATTTGCGCAATCTCAGCCAGGTGGCAGTCACGAGCCTGGCAGCAGAATTACCGCGTGAATTGGATGCACCCGAGAAGGGGAAATTGATGCGATGGTTTGAGAGAGGCAGGGCTTTCTTGATGTTTCAATTCTCTTTGAAGCTCTGCTCGTACACGGAGCCGCCCTGCCCCCTATTCGCATGCGCCCGCCATGATCTTGCAGTTCAGCAGCGGGCTATGCGGCAGTGCTTGGCTTCAACGTGCACTCACCAGCGAATCCGCCAACTGAAGGCCGAGCCCCTGAGGAGTGAAGCACAAGAGTTCATCGACGGCCAGGACTTGCATTACTTGGCCAACCTGCAGATCTTCATCGCTTCACTGAAGTTCGGGTCATGTGCTGAGCGTTTGATTGAAGGGGGGCACGCACTGATAAATGTCAGAACTTCTGGGACGCGCAATCGTAGCGAATCCTATGACAGTCTCACCCTTCGTTTCTCAAGGTATGAGAACATGCTAGAAGGCGCTGATGGCGGTGCAGTTCTTCGTGAGATGGCAATGCATCTTGATCGAGGCTTCAATCCCAAGTTGATGTTGACAGCGCTTGGTTTGCGCTTGCACCCTGGCACTCGAGCTGCGAAGTCGAACTGGGATCCAATCTATCGGAAGATACTGTATCGCTCAGACCCTTGGTCAAAATATCGCCAAGCGGTGGACGTGCCTGTTCAAGGGGATGGCCCAGATGACCCAGGGGGTGCTGACTGCGGCGGCGCTGGAGGACCTGGAGACGACCCTCTGGCTTTGGAGGCGGTGGCGGCGACGGCGGCGCAGGCTCAGGAGATGCTGGCGATCCCCCGGGGCCTGCTGGCGGCGCTGGAGGCGGCGGCATCGGCGCTGGAGGTGAACGGACGGACTTCTCTTGACCCCAGTCATTGTTGACACCCCGTCGACAAGATCGACTCGCGAGCATTCGCATTCATCCTTTGAAATTCTGCGTCGCGCAGAAGTTCAGAAGTTGAATGCGATGCCACGCGGGCTGATCTTGTCGATGGGGTCATCGTTGACGCGGGCCAAGTCGAGTCCATAAGGCGGCGGTGGTGGCGGCGACGAGCGAGATGCAGTACTCGCCGTCCGTGGCGGCGCAGGGATTGTCTTGGCTTCTGCGCACGAGGTTCGGGGACGCTCAGAAAGGATTTAACACGTAAGCAGGGGCAACGTTGTTTTTGTGAAGGAGGCTTGATCCAGTGTCAAAACGGAGGTGAGTCTGAAAGCTACCCTTGGGCCCTTGGGTGTGGATTTGTTTCGATCCTGGATTTCGCCTCAGTCCTCTCCTCAGTCCTTTCTAGCGTCCCCACAAGCGCATCAAGCAGGCAGCGGCAGTGTTACATTTCCTTTCGCATCTTCGCGACAGGTCTGAGGAGAAATTGTCTCGGACGTTCTTCTCGGTCAACGCTCCTGTTGGTTGCGTGGCCACCTTGGTGGGCATCCTTAGTCCTTCACACGTTCCGCTGGCGGTACTTCCACAATTGTGGGATACTGATGTCGTTGAGGCTCCAGTTAACAATGAGGGCGGCCTCCAGCGCTTCCTACATGGTGATGAGACCAGCTTACTTGTCTTTGGATTGATCTCGAAATGCCCAGTGCTTCTCAAGAGAGCCGCGCCTGGCGAGTTGACGCGGTCCGACGTGGGAATTTCAGCGCATCGTTGGATCAGCGGTGCCGCCCAACCTGATGATGAACACGCTGGCATGGTCATTTCGTCGACGCCAGTGAACATCAGAACGCTCATGGAGACGGGCTCTGACTTCCCGATTCCATCTCAGACCTTGATCTTGCAACCAGACGCATTGCCTCTGGCAGCAGGCGAGATTTTAGCGTGGACTCCAGATGATGTTTTGTGTTACCGCTGGGACAAGAGATATTTGCCTGCGGGCCATGCTATGCCATTCACTGACAGTATGTGTTGCCATCTTGAGAAGCTCATATCAACGCCTGGGGCTGAGATTTCGGTACCTAGCGCTGGCGATGCAGACGGCGAACAACTGGCAGCCTGCATGAGAGCTGGACTTCTTGATCAACGCATTGCAGGATATCGTACATTATACACATTGACCGATCTTGGGAAGGAAGCTGTGGTGACATGTATGGTACTGCGCTCGCCTTCCAAATTCATGTTCGATATCAACCCTGACTTACTCCTCCGGGACCTGTGGGAGCTGCTGGTCACCGTGGAAGTGGGCGGTTGGCAGTGCAAAATTATTGCGACCAAGGGCGCGCTCAAGCGTGCCAGAGACATTCCCTGCACACATGGAGCGGGGAAGATCTGGTATGTGAGAATTGGTGACACTGCGCAGGATGTAAAGCCCCAGTATTTGCAGGCTCTATTGTTGGCAAAGGAGGCGATGAAGTTCCACGCGTGGCTACGACCAACCAGTACAAGCAACTACTCGATCCCAACTGGAAGCCAGCACCACGGAAACGACCTGCTATTACGATGGAGGAGACAGCTGGTGAGTGGGATATTGTTGATCTTCCACAACCTGCCAAGAGGCGAAAACGCAGGCGGTTCAGAGACCCACTGACGCTCAACACTACCAGCAGCGACGCAGCGGAAGAGCCTCCTGAGCCTCTGGAAGACAAGAGCTTGCCAGGGTCAGATGAGTCAGATCCTGGACCCTCGGATGCTGGAGCGCAGCATCAGTCCAGCTCGTCAAGTTCTTCAAGTAGCAGTACTTCGACTTCGAGTTCGAGTAGCAGCAGCGATGACAGCGACAGCGGCGCTGCTTGCTCCGATCCACCAGTGGCTGCGAAAGCCCCACCCACGCACCTCAAGGCAAAAGACATGCTGTCCTCAATGCCTTGGGGCCCTGGGTTTTTAACTCCGAGACGCCGGGATGGTGTTCTTATCGCGTGGCAATACACATGCAGGAATCCCGACCATTTGAAAGAGAGCGGCAGGAAATGCACAACAGAAATAAGCGTCAAAAAGGCTGGCGATGATGATGTAGCTGTGCATATGCTGAAGTACTGGGCGATGTTATCAAGCACTGCGGCTACACGTGGTGCTCATATTTCAGTCTGGGAAGATGTTGTGATCCCTAGCTGGAGCGCTGGGACCTTACCGAACGTTGATATGCTAGAATATGGCATGCTGGCATCTATGCAAGATGAGGTACCAACCGCCCCAGCCAAACCCAGTGATATCGAAGCTGCTCCTCCTGCTGCGGATGACATCTTGGGCGGGTTTGTGCCTGGCTGCGGCATTGCTCCCATGATTCACGAGCGCATGGTTCAGCTCGCCAAGGATAGCGCGATACCTATCACAACCCCTGCTCAGAGGAGGCGCAACAGCATGTCGACACATAGTGAATGCGCGACTCCGCCTATCCTCACGCAAGCTTTGCGAGCAGGGTACATTCATCCCAACTTGCCGCCTCCAGATGGATTTAAATGGAAGAGAAAAGGTGGCGGTAAGTGGATTCTCGCACCTCGCGGGGGATAAGAACCGCCCAGCACAGGGCAGCTTGCAGGCAACCGAGACAGCATCATCAATGTCTTCATCCATTCAGATGGGCATATTTGTCCTCGTCCTCCGCCCCTGTCCTGTTTCTCCGTTTGAACGCCAGGGGCTCCAAGGGTCGGGACTCCAGGGCTCGGGGCTCCAGGGGTCGGGGCTCCAGGGGCTCCTTGGGCGCCGGGGATTCCAGGGCGCTCCTACGCAAGCGTGCGGACCTGCCTCTCTGCGGGCGCGTCGTTTCCATTGTCGCTCCCGTGGTTGCCCTCCCCTGCAATCCTCGGCATCCTCTCATGCTGTCCTCGTTCTTCCTCCTCTCACTCGTCTTCTTCGCATTGAACCCCCTCGTCCTCCTTGAGAACCCCCTTATCCCCTTCTTCATTATCCTTCTGCTCTACCCTCCCCCTCCTGCTCATGTCGCCATCCCTCTCCTACTCCCCCCCGCCCTCCCACGATCGCGGCGGGGCTGGCTATCAGCCGGCGGCGACCGCGAGCGCCTGGACTCCAGCGGTTGCGTTTGGCAGCCTGGGTTGGACCTCGCGCCGAGCGGACCTGGAGAGACCGCCCCGCGGCAGCGGCATTGGCCGCCGCCCGATGCCAGTTTGTTTGCTTGCCGCGCAGTGTCTCTGAGACACTGAAGCGTCTGGGGCGTCTGGGGCCATGGAGGCGTCTTGGGCCGCTGGGGCGTCTAGGCTAGGGCCGTTAGGCGTCTGGGGCATTTGGGGCGTCTGGGGCCTTTGGGGCGTCTGGGGCCTTTGGGGGCGTCTGGGGCCTTTGGGGCATCTGGTGCGTTTTGGGGCGTCTGGAGCCTTTGGGCCGTCTGGGATCTTTGGGCCGCCTGGGGCCTTGGGGGCATCTGAGGCCTTTGGGGCATCTCGGGTCTTTGGGGCGTCTGGGGCCTTTGGGGTGCCATGCTGCGTGCGCCCGTGGCTCAATGACTTAGGCTTACTGAACCGTCGACCCACCACGCACTCATGAGATACTGCATACGCACACAACAATAACAGCATTCGTCGATCACGACCCCTAGGACACCAACGCACGTCGCGTGCCATCCGACGCGTATTGCACACGGGTTAGCCATCATGTATGTAGTTGGTCGGCATTAGCCATTCCAACATAGCCACGTGCGTTGGATCAATCAATATGTGCATAGCGTCTGCCACCACGAGCGCGGGATACATCCAGTGACCACCGCCGACCTTGGTTATGCAACACCCACCACGTATTAAGCACACTCCAAATACCAACTTACGGTGGGTGCGCTTGCAACATCCTAGGTGCGTCGCAACGCATCGTCGCCACAATCAGTGCGGCGCCTCCCTTTTACCTTGCAACCGAGCCTGCGCGCGACGTGAATGATTAGCGCGCAGCGCGCAGCACGCATGCGCGGTTGTTGCGCGCACGCAGCCCATCACGCATGTTCGGGTCTAGCTCGCGCGCACGCGCGTTCGGTTCTAACGCGCGCGGGCAGCTCCCGCATTTGCCCCTCCTTGGCGAGGTGGCCACAACTGCCCCAGGCGGCCAGCTCACCCACGTGGAGATATGCAAGGAGACGAACTACGACAGGCTGTCACGACATCGCTCTGTTGCTCTTGTTGATTGCATCATGCGTGCTCTTTCCTTCGCGCGCGATGCCGCATCGCATCCGCAGCTTCCATTGCCGCTGCGCTTCTCTCTATCGCAGCCGCCGCCAATGATGTAATGAGGCATGTCCTTAAGGTTCATTTCAGGCCAGCCGCGCTGTTTTTTCTGAAGTCGCGAGAAGCTGTTCGCGCAGCGGACGAGTGCGCGCGGCGCCCTCGCTGGCCGCGACTCCAGGCTCAGTGGCCCGTCGAGCGGGGCGCGTTGCGCTGCGTCGGAGGACCTGGGCTGCTGGCCCAGTTGGCCCCAGACAGCGCAGCTGGCGACTCGCGCGAGCGAGCGTTTTGAACGCAGCGGTCGCCCGCGCTCCGGCGCGCTGCATCGCGCGAAGCGAATTCATGCAAACGTGTTTTTCCTATGACTTTATGCTTGAATCCATGGTTTTTGATGAAAGCTGTGCAAATCCGCTCAGGGCGGCCTCGGTGCTCGATTCCCGCCCGAAGATCCAACGTCAATTTTGGGGTCGGACCCGAGCGTCTCGGAGCCGTTTCGAGTCGTTTCGGATGGTTTGGCGCCGGAGCTTCCCGGCCCACCGTCGTAGGTTTTGAAGCGCCAAATGCTGAATTTGCGACATCTGGCTTGAAAAACCATCCCACCTGTGTCCACCTGTGTCCACCTGAGTCCACCGATTTCCACCGATTTGGGCCCTTAGCGCGCCGTCTCCCCAAACGTATTTTGAGCGTTCTGAGCCAAAATTATGTAGTTAAGCTATATCGCGACCGGTTTTGGCTGCTTTAGCAAACTTTTCATTGTTTTTTGGCGGGCGCGCGCGAAATAGCAGCAAAACGCTGCGATCAGCGGAAATTTGTGGATCTCTGGGATTTTCATGGATTTTCAAAGAAAAACGGCCTACCGCGCAACTTGGGCCTAAAGGGCTGCCGGAGGATCAGCAGAGCTGGCCTGCCGCCTAAGTGCTTAAGTGCATGTAAGAGAACGCCAGCAGCCGCACCGCCGCCGCCTGCGCGCGTGCGCTGCGTAGCGCACGCGCTACTGCGCCGCTACCTACCTGCGCGTGTGCTCAGCCATCATGCCATCCGCCGTCTACTGCGAACTACTGGCCGATGGAGGCCAAGGGTTCTGGCGCGCGTTGGCCGTTGCTGGAGCAAGGTCCTGGCGCCGATGCGGCAGCCACCGCGGACCTGGCAACTCGCGCGCCAGGCCAGCTGCCAGCAGCAGGCAGCAGCCAGCCAGCGGCCAGCAGCGACGGCTGTTGTCGGTTGGCGATCGCCGTTGGCCCGCTAGCGTCGAGCGTCGACGCGTGAATCAGCGCGTCAGCGCGTCGAGCGCGCGTGCGACCGTGGCGGCGGCGGTGGCGGCGGCAGTCGCGCGACGCGGTGGCGGCGTTGGTGAGTGAGTGAGAATGGTATAAGCGCGGGGTGCATGTGGTCGAGGCAGCGAGTAGCCTGGTTGGTTGGTGGGCGGGCGGGGTGGATGGTGGATGGGTGGCAGATGGCGCGCGCGCGTGGCGGGCGGACGAGCGGCGGCGGTAGATGGGCGCGACGAGTTGGCTGCGCGGCGGCGGCCAAGGTGATAGATCGGGAAGGCTTGGGCGGGGGGGAATGGGAAGGGGGGTGGGGGGAATGGGGGGGGGGGGCGACGGTGCGAGTGCGGGTGGGCGGCGGGCGCGCGAGCGCGCGCGCGCGGGTGGGCATGGCGCCGCGAGCGCGAGTGGGCGAGTTGGGTGCAGCTTGGGCGGGGTAAGGGTGGCCTGGGACTGCGCGACAGGCGCGCTGCTTGCGGCGCTGCAAGGCGGGCGAAGCGGGGCGGGGGCGGCGCGCCGTCAGGCAGGCGCTGCGGCTGTGGAAGCATAGAGCGGACGAGAAGAGACAGGCGAAGGGCTCACCCCACCCCCCACCCCGCAACCCCTCACCCATCCGCCAGCGCCCCGCGCGCACGCGCACGCGCCAACCTCCCGCCGCGCAACCCCACCGCTGCCGCTATCTGGGCAACGCGGCGCAACCAACGAGCGAGTAGGATGACCAGCGCCAGCGCTGGCGCCATGCCGCGCCGAGCGGGCCTTCGCCTCCGCAGGCCGCGGTCGAAGCGCGCCATGGCAGCGGTCGGCGGTGCCCCCACCGCTGTGCCCCGCAGGTTGCGCGTGGTGGTGGTGGCTGAGGAAGGGGGGGGGGGGGGGGGCGCGGCTCGTGCGCTTGCGTTCGTTGAGGAGCCAGACCTGCGCGGGGGGGCGGGGTGGGGGTGGGTGTGTGTGTGTGTGGGGGGGGGGGGGGGGGGCAGGTGATGGCTGTCGCTCCGCGGGCCCAGCGTGCTGCCGCCCGGCTGGCAAGTCTCGTCCAACCGCATTGGCGTGCGAGGGCGTGCGGTCCATGGTTCTGCTCGCGCGGCTAAGCCCAGGTGCAGAGGGTTGGGTTGGTTGGTTGGTGGGTGGGTGGGTGGGTGGGGATGGGGCGGGGTGGAGCGGCGCGCGGCGCGTGCGCGCGCGTGGTGCGGGGCGGGGTGGGGCGGGGGTGGGTGGGTGGGGCATTGCGCATCGAGGGGCTGCCCATTTGATTGAGGATCTGGTACGCACGCGCAACGTCCGCTCGGCACCTGCGAACACTCGCAACTGCTACTGGGGGTGCGCGCGTGTATAGTGCATGCCATGAAAATCAATGTGCGGTTGCCGCGATCGATGATGGCACCCTTGCGTCCATTGCCCGCCTCTTTGTTTCTTGTCTTCATCGCCAACTGTCGTCCCAATGCACATGCGATTTTCCCGTGCTGCGCGCCAGCTGCTCATGTGTATCATGGGAAGACCACGTACTATCCAGGGCCAGGGCTGAGGTCCGCCTTGGATCGCACAGCACGCACACGAACATGCATGCACCAGTATTCCAAATCCGCACTAAACAAAACAACAGCATCGGTCGTGCCTTCTTGCAGTTTTGGTTCCCAGAGGGCGGCATGCGGCATTCTCAATACTATAGCAAAGCGTTTGCCAGCATGCATACGTTCATAACCATTCGTGTTGTTTCTCTCGGTGTGTATGCAATGTCTCAATCAAGCAATTCGCATCTTGCTGGGCCATCTGATGTGCTCGATTGGCCTTTCTTCATTCTCCCAGCTCTGGATGACGATATGAAGGCACGTCTGTTCTGGAACTTGTCTGAGGGTTTATCATTCACGACTGATTTCTGGCATAGACGCGCCCCGCGAAGCAATGGATCAAATGCTGTTCTACTTGAAACACTATTACGCTGAGAGCACCGGTTCGTTCGACCCCACGGACCCTGATGTGACGTGGCACAGGTCTTGCGACAACGGGACGTTGCAGACGGACGTCTTGACCAAGGCAGCCGTGCGGGAGAACAAGTCGTGTTGCCATTTTGTCGATATCATAGACCGCTTGCCGGAATGGGCTCAAGAAATTGTTCGTTTGGGGGCCACTATTCATGACGGCGACAGTGTTCAAACCAGAGAGAGGAAGTTCAAGGACGTGAAAAACTACATCGAGCAGAACCGCAATCTATTGTTCAGTCCAACGAACACATCAGTTTGCAAGGTGCATGGTACGCAATGCCCTGCTTATGTACATCACGATCAATCCAATGAGGTGGACATCATTTCAAACATCCGTTCCACCAATGAACGCAGGAAGAAGCGGAGGAGGAGGGCCAGCGGAAGTTCAGACGGCGCAGACCCAGACCCAGACGTGATGACGAAACCAATATCTATTGAGGTCGCTGGCGTGTGCCGTGCATCGCGTATACCCCTCTCGGCAGCAATCTAAGAGACCTCCATGCTTCTGAAGTGATCCATCATCTTTGGTTGCAGGAGCGGTTGACATTAGCTGAACAACGCAGGGGGGACCTCTGGATTGGCGAGTGCGTCACGCAGTACCCCGTGGAGGAGAGAGTCAAGCCCGCCTTGGGTCATATCCAGACCATCGTTTGGGTTCATGATGGGCCCGCCGACAGGGAGCTCGGAGTTCGCAGGACCCGCATGATGGACGCGGGCATCAACAACCAGACCATGAAGTGGATGGGCCCCAAGCCTGAGGATGTCCAGGTGGATTACATGACTCGATTCTCCACGACCAAATCCAAGCTGATCTTCAAGGGTGGCATCTACTTCAATTCCAACGTGGAGGATTGCATGAAGGTGTGTCAAAAGATGGCTCTGAAACGTGGCTTCCACGTCACGACGGACGAGTTGAAGCTTATGGATCCAGATGATCGCGTGCAGGTGGTGTTCGCTCCGGGCACCGTTGATCGATGTAAAGCTTGGCGGGGGAAAAATAAGCACACGAAGGACTATATCATCTCAGACATTGAGCATTGGCCTGGTCGTGGCCCTGGAGGGTGTCAAGAGTTCCCACGCCTTCTCACGCATGGCACTGTGATCCGAATGGACCAGTCAGGAGAGTGGCAGCTCGCCCTGGGCAAGGATCACCTGTTCGCGCAGTGCTTCAACGTCTGGCCATACATCGGATCGAAGTTCCCAGTGGCAAGGCTGTACCCTGAGCTGCAGACACTGGGCGACTGCGCGCACAAGGCGTTGGCAGGCAATACGATGAACTTACCGATACAGGCATCTTGGATGATCTACGTGCTCTCGAATATCAGGCGGATCAAATCGGTTATCCCTACTCCAGTCTTACCCATCAAGAGCGACAACTCCGCAGAGGACGGCCCCGCGCCTTCAGGGACGAGTTCGGCCACGCCGCGTCAGCTTGGCGCAGCGGCTTCTGGCGGCGCCGCCAGCGGGGCCAACAGCTCGAGCTCAGGCTGCGCTTGATCCAGATCCGAGGCATCTTGATCCACATTCGAGCCATAGCCAGAGTCAAGAATACTTGAGAACCCAGTGCGGTCTCTCCCCAAAGGTCTTGCGCTCGCGGTTCGCACGTCACCTCTGATAGAGCGATTGCTCACCCAGTCTGCTCATGTGCCTGGAGTATGTGCACGTCGATGTTGATAAGGATGCGGCGTGGACAATTGTTGAGCATTGTAACTTGAAATATGTGTGACTTACTTGCGGCCCGTCCCAGACCCGCCACGTTTTGCTTACCACAGGTGTCAATGTTGACAACATCGGCGACTGCTGCGGGCTCGTTGTCACGTGAGGGGCCAATGACGTCAAACGCATACGACTCTCCCGCGCCCCGCCTGCGACCTGCCTGTAAGTAGCCACGCCTAACATAAAGCAAACCAGCAATTCTTCAAACAGTTAGGAGATATGCCATCTCGTGATGCCCTCTTAGGCAACATTTCTATGCGCGCCCCTCCACAATAACCCCCCCCGCTCGCCCTCCACTTGAGGTCGCCCCTGAAGATGCGCGAACTCGGGGCTGAACTTTGAGTCGACGCTGGGAGCCCAGGGGCCAAGATTGGGGTCAAAAGAGAGGGCTCGTCTTGAGGATAATGCTGATGGGGAGTTGGCGAGATGAGGTTCAGACAGGGGGTGAAACAGCAAGAACACCAACACACGCACCAACATCGCTGTAGCCATTTGGGCTCGACCTTGGAGGACATGCCATCGAGCGCTGAGTGATTCAGTGGCGACAGCGGCCCCGTTCACCGTTCACCCGACACTATGTTGGTTTGGGATGACGAGGCGATGGGCGTTGACGGCATGGGTGAGGATCCCATCGATGGAGGCGACGTGGTGCTTTCTGCAGGCGCGAGGGGCCGCGGCGGCGGCCGTGGGAGAGGGGCGAAACGCGTCGGGCCGGCGGCCGGCTCGAGGAAGTGCTTTGCATCGCAGTGCGGGAACAACAAGAAGACCAACAGTAAGTTCTGCGCCTCCCATCACAAGGCTTACGAGAATTGCAAGTGCCAGGCGAAGAGGGATGGAGAGATGCAGTCTTTCGACCAGATCTTCAACGACCCCGTCAAGGCCCAGGAGGCCCTGGACCAGCATGCCAGGGACAATGGCGACGGGCGCTTCCGCAAGAAGGTCATTGATTGGGGCCAGTGGAAAAGGCAATTTGGCATCAAGATCTCCACGACGGTTCGCGACTGCGAGGACTGGATGGACGTGACTGAGCACACGAATATGAAGTGCCAGAACATGCCAGACGGACCAGCAAGAACCGAAGCGGTCAAGCGCCACACCGGAGAGTTCAAACAGTTGTGCGAGAAGCCTGGAGTAGAGAAGGAGGGAGAGTGGCCAAGCACTCGCATTTGGGTGTTCTCGAAGAGGCAGAGGTTGTCGGACCGCTCGACGTACATCGACTCCAAGTTCGAGGAGGGATCTAAGCAAGTGAAGCATATGAGTAAGGAGGACAAAGACAACCTGAAGAACTTTACCCACGCGTCAGCGCCTTCCAGCAGCAATGCGTTCCTGACTGCCTCGGCCTTCAAGGCCCCTGAGAATCTGGAAGACCGTGGCGACCTCAACAGCAAGCTCAAGGCGGACGATGGAGCTACTGTGCCTGGCAAGGGCACCGCGAAGCAGAAGTACGTCGACATGGCCACCGCGGTGCCGAAATTGAAGGACAAGATCAGCTTGAACATCCAGAAGGCGAAGGACCACTTCATCACCCTGAGTGCCACGATGAACTCAGCGATTCAGGAGGCGGCCCGCCTCGAATCTGAAGACCAGACCTTGGCAAACTACCTCCAAACGGTTAAGGTTCGCAAGGAAGCCATGATATTGTGGAGGTGCGACGAGGCAGTCAGCGGCCAGCTCGTGTCTGTGGAGATGCCGGACGTAAAGATGAATGCCGATTCTGAGGACAGCCTTGGGATCCTCCTTCTTCGCAAGGCCACGGCCCATGGCCTGGCGAAGAAGGGGGGCCCC
Source organism: Prorocentrum cordatum (assembly GCA_963575745.1). Taxonomy (NCBI): domain Eukaryota; class Dinophyceae; order Prorocentrales; family Prorocentraceae; genus Prorocentrum; species Prorocentrum cordatum. The sequence continues at coordinate 1,810,709 of CAUYUJ010014948.1, read as the reverse complement.
AGCGCGAAGCAGGACATGGGCAAGAGCTCCGACAAGGCCAGCGACTCCAAGATTGCGGTGCCTCAGGGTGACGCCACCACGCCCCAGAAGCCGTCTGAGACTAAGGTGGGTGCGGCCGCTGATTCTCAGGGTGCCGAGAGTCTTCCTGGCGCGTCGCGGGGACTCCGCGCTGCGCTGCGCCCGCAACCTTGGACTTTTGAGTGCGCGGGCAAAGAGGGAGTAAAGGAAGGGGAGGAAGCGGGCGCGATCCTCGCCGGTGGGCGCGCCGACATTGGCGTCGCGGCGCGCGGGCGATGCCGTCGGGGAGTCCCGGGGAAGCTCCTTGCGGCGGCCACGCCCAGCGTCACGAGTACTCAGAGGCAGACATTGTCAAACTATTGACATTCATACACAATTGCGCCACGCTTTGTCATATTCGCATTCATGCACGTAGACTCGTTCGCACGCAGATTCATTCACAGTCAGACGCACGCGCGCAGATTCACCCGCGCTCAGTCTCCCTACGTACTCAGATCAATCGTTTTCGTTCGCGTTGTGTACCACGCCACTCATGTCGGCACACCCCTAGCACGGTTCGTTGCCTCATAGGGATCGCCACCGAAAAAGTGAATCACTATTGCGGTACTCACACCTGTATATGGTTGGGTCCCTCGTCAGGCTAATTTTTGAGTCGCTGTGCTCCCAGAGCGATTCGCCTGTTACGGGGTGTTCGCCAAGGGGGCCCGTCCAGCATGCAGCTCTTCGCTCTCGCTCTCGGCCCGTGCATTCGCTGGCTTTGTTGTCGTCTCCCTCGGCAAATCTTGGCATGTGCTGACGATTTGTGGTTCGGGCTTCGAGATGTGAACGCTGATCTACCGATCCTTCTCCCGCTACTTCAGCGTCTGCATCCTGGGATTGGGCTTGCTCTGAACATGAAGAAGTGTGTACTGATCCATTGTGGTCTGAGCCTTTCTCCGCGTTCGTCTCGACTGATTCGCAGGTTACTCGCTAGTCTTGGGAATGGGGCTGATGCCATTGGGTTGGTTCGGCATGCTCGATATCTTGGGACCCAGATTGGTCCAGAAGGTTGGAAGCACGCGTGGGGCACCGCTCTGCAGAAATTTCATCAGCGTTGCATTGAGATTCGGAGACTTCGGATTGGGCTCGCTATGACTATGAGAACGTACGTGATGTTTGCCGTCTCGGTTCTCAGGTTTGTGATGCAGTTCTATCCTCCGTCGTCGGCGGTTCTGAAGTGTGAAGGGAACATGCAACAGAAACTCATGGCGGGCCCTCGGTTTGCCTTCAACAGACTGATGTGTACCAGGATGCGTGACCTCGGCTTATCGTTGGAGTTCCCTGATCTGGCCCAGATCGGTATTGTTACTCAGGTTCGTCTTGCCCACAACAGTGTTGTATTCCCGCGAATCCGTGGTCCGATTCTTGGTCTTTCCCAGGATGACGATTTCCACCCTGCTCGGATGCGGCATCCTTGGTGGCAGCACACGTTCTGTCGGTCTCGTATTGGCATGTGGAGTGGGCGCGTCCACCTGTGCGCTGGCTTTCTTCAGGCCTCGGGGTTTCCAATGAAGCTCACGCGAATCCTTCGTGTCCGTGCTCCTCCGATCTCTCCTATCCGCTGCCTTCGCGCCCGGGTGGTCCGATGGGTCCCTGGGGTCTCAGTCGCCCAGATCTCTGCCGCCGTTCAGGTTGTCCGCAAGGTTTGCAAGGCCAGTTCTCTCTATCTGGGGCTCGCGGTCTTACGTGTCCTGGCGAGGGGCGTCTGTACCAGTGCTAGATTTCATCATGGGCCTATCGGATGCTGCTGGAACTGTGGTGCCCCTGGGGCCAGCGACTCGACTCGATGGAGCACTATGCGGTATGTCCTGAATTTCGACGGCTGAGTTTAGCTCTCGCCCCTTGCCTCCATTTTTTCCCAACCATCCTGTGGTGTTGGGTCCTCGTTTTGAAGAGACGTCGCCCCGCGTTCCTTCCTTCCTTCCCGCTGCCCCCTCCCTCCTCCCATCTTCATCATCATCGTCATCATCCCCATCATCGTCATCGTCATCATCATCTGTCGTCATCATCATTATCACCACCCATGTCGGCACACCCCTCACACGTTTCGTGACCCCATAGGGAGCTCCACCGAAGGTCCCAGTGCGTGTGCCCGCATGCGTCCCGCACACTCATTTCGGCACACCCCTCACACGTTTCGTGGCCCCATAGGGAGCTCCACCGAAGGTCCCAGTGGGTGTGCCCGCATGCGTCCCGCACACCCATTTCGGCACACCCCTCACACGTTTCGTGGCCCCATAGGGAGCTCCACCGAAGGTCCCAGTGGGTGTGCCCGCATGCGTCCCGCACACCCATTTCGGCACACCCCTCACACGTTTCGTGGCCCCATAGGGAGCTCCACCGAAGGTCCCAGTGGGTGTGCCCGCATGCGTCCCGCACACCCACACGTTTCGGGCCCCATAGGGAGCTCCACCGAAGGTCCCAGTGGGTGTGCCCGCATGCGTCCCGCACACCCATTTCGGCACACCCCTCACACGTTTCGTGGCCCCATAGGGAGCTCCACAGAAGGTCCCAGTGAGTGTGCCCGCATGCGTCCCCCACACCGGCACACCCTTCACACGTTTCGAGGCCCCATAGGGCGCTCCACCGAAGGTCCCAGTGGGTGTGCCCGCATGCGTCCCGCACACCCATCTCGGCACACCCCTCACACGTTTCGTGGGGAGCTCCACCGAAGGTCCCAGTGGGTGTGCCCGCATGCGTCCCGCACACCCATTTCGGCACACCCCTCACACGTTTCGTGGCCCCATAGGGAGCTCCACCAAGGTCCCACTGGGTGTGCCCGCATGCGTCCCGCACACCCATTTCGGCACACCCCTCACACGTTTCGTGGCCCCATAGCGAGCTCCACCGAAGGTCTCAGTGGGTGTGCCCGCATGCGTCCCGCACACCCATTTCGGCACACGTTTCGTGGCCTCATAAGGAGCTCCACCGAAGGTCCCAGTGGGTGTGCCCGCATGCGTCCCGCACACCGATTTCGGCACACCCCTCACACGTTTCGTGGCCCCATAGCGAGCTCCACCGAAGGTCTCAGTGGGTGTGCCCGCATGCGTCCCGCACACCCATTTCGGCACACGTTTCGTGGCCTTACAAGGAGCTCCACCGAAGGTCCCAGTGGGTGTGCCCGCATGCGTCCCGCACACCGATTTCGGCACACCCCTCACACGTTTCGTGACCCCATAGGGAGCTCCACCGAAGGTCCCAGTGCGTGTGCCCGCATGCGTCCCGCACACCCATTTCGGCACACCCCTCACGTGTTTCGTGGCCTCATAGGGAGCTCCACCGAAGGTCCCAGTGTGTGTGCCCGCATGCGTCCCGCACACTCATTTCGGTACACCCCTCACACGTTCGTGACCCCATACGGAGCTCCACAGAAGGTCCCAGTGTGTGTGCCCGCATGCGTCCCGCACACCCATTTCGGCACACCCCTCACACGTTTCGTGGCCCCATAGGGAGCTCCACCGAAGGTCCCAGTGCCCGCATGCGTCCCGCACACTCATTTCGGCACACTCCTCACACGTTTCGTGGCCCCATAGGTAGCCCCACCGAAGGTCCAGTGGGTGTGCCCGCATGCGTCCCGCACACCCATTTCGGCACACCCCTCACACGTTTCGTGGCCCCATAGGGAGCTCCACCGAAGGTCTCAGTGGGTGTGCCCGCATGCGTCCCGCACACCCATGTCGGCACATCCCTCACACGTGTCGTGGCCCCATAGGGAGCTCCACCGAAGGTCCCAGTGGGTGTGCCCGCATGCGTCCCGCACACCGATTTCGGCACACCCCTCTCACGTTTCGTGACCCCATACGGAGCTCCACCGAAGGTCCCAGTGGGTGTGCCCGCATGCGTCCCGCACACCCATTTCGGCACACCCCTCACACGTTTCGTGGCCCCATACGGAGCTCCACCGAAGGTCCGAGTGGGTGTGCCCGCATGCGTCCCGCACATCCATTTCGGCACACCCCTCGCACGTTTCGTGGCCCCGCAGGGAGCGCCGCCGAAGGTCTCGGCACACCCTTCGCACGTTTCGTGGCCCCATAGGGAGCTCCACCGAAGGGGCGACCTGCGCGCGTCGCTGGGACTCCGCGCTGCGCTGCGCCCGCAGCTTTGGACTTTTGAGTGCGCGGGCACAGAGGGAGTAAAAGAAGGGGAGGGAGCGGGCGCGATCCTCGCGGTGGCGTCGCGGCGCGCGGGCGATGCCGTCGGGGAGTCCCGGGGGAGCTCCTTGCGGCGGCCACGCCCGGCGTCGCGAGTACTCAGAGGCAGTCGTTCACAAACTAGTAGCATTCATATACACTTGCACCGTGCATGGGCATGCTCGCATTCATGCACGTAGATTCGCTCGCACGCAGATTCATTCACAGTCAGACGCGCTCGCGCTCAGATTCGCCCGCGCTCAGTCTCCCTACGTGCTCAGATCAATCGTTTTCGTTCGCGTTGTGCACCGCGCCATTCATTTCGGCACGCCACTAGCACGGTTCGTTGCCCCATAGGGATCACCACCGAAAACGGGAATCACAATTGCGGTACTCACACCTGCATATGGTTGGGTCCTTCGTCTGGCTAATTTAGCGAAGAGTCCTGGTTCCGATGTTTAACCTTTATTGCCCCTCCCCCGTTTTTTGAGCAGCGATTAATCTGTGCGAGCCTCTTGGATGTATTCCTCTTTGTCCAAGCTAGCTTCCGTGCGGGGTCCAGGCTGTCGCCGATGGATCTCCTCAAAGGCCGCATCCGCTTGCGCACTCGGCGACACCCCAGGGTTGCTCGTGCCTGGTCTGCCTCTTCCTAGTAGGGGTCTTATATACCTTTCCCCCCCTGGGGCTTGTGGCTCACTGTCCCTTCTGGGACCTGCGGAGTCGCGCGCTGTACATGTACCATTATGTCGTCCTGTTGCTCTGTTCTCCTCGTGCCCCGCTGGGGGCAGCGGGCTTGGCCTCGCTCTCTGCTGATGCCCGTGTCGGGGTTCCCCGAAAGCCGCTCTCTCTGCTCCTCTTGGGGTCCTTTGCGCGGCCCGCGTTTCCCCAAACAGTGCCTCTTGCGGCGTCCATTGGCTGTGGCAAGTGACAAGCCTTGCTTCAGCTGCACTGGCCGCCGACTATTTCTCTTTAGTTTTGCTGCCGCCAGGTTACCGATGAAGCACCGCAAGGCTCCGCCTGCTCTCTGGAGAGAGATGTTGTGAGGGCAGGGTCTGTTTTCCTCGATCGTCGCATGGCCACGGGCTTAGCTTCTGATCGGCCCTCCCTCTCTCTCAGGGTATGCACTCAGTGGGATTGTCGCAGTTGTGCTGCAGGAAGTTTTTAGTTATTGGTGTAGCTCCCATCTTGAGAGATGGATCTGGACTGGACTAACTGCATCGGTGGTCATCTCTCATTGCCGTCGGTCCTTGAGGGGAAAAAGTCATCATCGTCATCATCATCCTCATCATCGTCATCACCATCAACCTCACCAACATCCTCATCCGCATCCTCATCCCCATCATCCTCCTCTCCCTCCTCCATCTGAGAAGTGAGGGGGGAGAGGGGGGAGGGATCGAGGCGGACGAAGGGGGGCGTCTCAAAGGGCGGGTGTGAAATCTGCTGCGCGCGGCTGGTTTCATCGTCTCCGCCAGGCAATTTTTCCGCTACGCGGCCGCTCCCAGCGCCGGGAGGACGGGGGGCGCTGGCAAAACCAGCGGGGAGGCCTCCTGGGACCTCGAAGGGTAACCGTTTCTCTCCAAGGGTGGAGACCTACGAAGACCTCTTTTCCTCGGGAAGATATTGAGTTTTCCAGCCGTGGCGTGCTCGTCTGTTCTGGCCCAGCCGGGGGTTCGAACACATCAGAGACCGATCTGGGACGATAATAAGGGCCCATCAAGGGAAGCCGACGGTTTCGGGGGACGATTTCGGGATTTCACAGGGGGCCCGCGGGGCGGAAAATATCGTGTCGTCGGAGGCCCTGGCCCTTGGTGCGCGAGCAACCCGTGGATAACGGCAGGGTGCTTCGCCTGTCCCTGCTCTCGTCCGCCAGCAGACTCCCTATGGCTCCTTCCTGAAATGGCTCGTGTGCCGGTTACCTGCAGGGTGCCGCGGGAGTCTGAGGTTTCAACCCCATCCGAGCAGATGGTCCGACGAGTCCCTCACGCATCCGAGTCGCATGTCGAAGCCGAACCCGTTCCGAGGCCCAGCGCTGGTCCCCCATCCCTTCTCGATGGTTGTCAGGACGTGTGTCAGCCCAAGCTTGTACGTACCCCACCTGGCTCCGCCACTAGCGCGCAGCCTGTGTCGGCCCTCGGTGCGCCGCCCGCGGCGCATTGAACGGCCTCGGTGGACGAGCAGAGCAGGCGTTGCCACTAGCACACGTTCTGAGGATCCTCGACCCCCCCCCACCCCACCCCCCCGCGCACCTCCCGCTCGCCATCCCTCCCCGCTCGCCTCCCCTGATGAAGAGGGCGCCCGGCTTTTCGCCGGCGGACCAGCCTTGGCCGAGCAATTTTTCTTCAGACCGAGTGGCCGGCCGACAAAGAAGAGCGGGCCGGCGATGCAATTGTTGTCGCTTCGCGAATCCCCACCAGCCCATCCAGAAACGATGCCCAGAGGAATTGCCTCGATCAGAGAAGTGGGCAGCACACAGAGGAAGCCATTATGAGACATCTTGGGATATCTTGAGCCATCTTGGAGGTCATTTTGGGCTCTCCCAGACGCTCTTGGAGTCATCTTAATCCGTGCCCCCCCCCAAGAGGCCTCCATGTGGCTAAAACCTGTGTAGAATCAATGATTAGGCATTCTCGCCGAGGCCTCTTGGAGCATCTTGGGTGCATCTGGGGGGGCTCTTGGGGCCTCTTGGGGGTCTCTTGGGGGCCTCCGGGGGGCCTCTTGGGGGCCTCTTGGGGCCATTTTGGGGCCATCTTGGGACCTCTTGGGGCTTCCTGGGCGCTTCTTGGGGCCATCTTGGAGGGAGTCGATCAAACAAGAGGGGGGGGTGAATTAGCGTCCCCCCTCGGAAGCCCCTAAAATCGCCTCTTGGACCCCTCTTGGAACGCTCTTGGAGTGCTCTTGGGCGCTCTTGGGGCCGTCTTGGGGCTCTTTTGGGGCTCTCTTGGGGCCCTCTTGGGCCATCTTGGAGCCATCTCCAGGCCTCGGATGGCCATCGGAAGCGAAAAGGCGAGAAAGCAAAAATCATTGATTTTCCTTAGGTTTTGGGACGATTTTGGCCTCTTCGGGGCCTCCTTGGGGAGCTGTTTGGCCACTTGGAGTTATCTTGGGGCCGTCTTTGGGCTTCTTGGAACCATCTTAGGAGCCATCTCGAGCGATCTTGCGCTATCTTGAGCCATCTTGGAGCTCATCTTGGGTTCTCTGAGGCGCTCTTGGAGCCGTCTTGGGCCATCTGGGACGCTCTAACTACCAGCGGCCCCCCCCGTCCAGGTCCAGGGGAGGGGGTAGGGGGAGGGGTAAACCCCTCCCCAAGGGGGAAGAGGGAGGGGTGGAAGAGGATCTGCTCTAGACCACCTACGCCCAGAGGGCTGGTGGGATTCAGCGTGGGGCCCGATCTTCTCCACGCCGTCGGCGCCGATGCATCGTTGACGTCACCGATGCATTGTCGATGTATCGACAGCATCGCCGATGCATCGGCAATGCGGCACGATCCTCTGGCCCCATCTATTCGGACCCCATGTAGGAGGCTTCCAGTCTTGAGCAGAGCTTGCTGTGGGTGCCGTCGCCGACGTTGTCCAGTTGGGGCGGCCGTTGCCTGCACAAGCGCGGCTGCTGTCGGATTTGGACGGCAGGTGCCTGTGGGCATGGTCCCCATTTTTGTCCGTCCCCACTCCGGGCGTGCCAATTTGTGCTAGATCCCTCGCCGTGCAGGAAGGGGTCTTGAGGGGAACCTGTCCTGCAGGTTCTTCGCGGTGCCAGGACAGTCAGACAACGACTCGGTGTGTGTGTGTGTGTGTGTGTTTGTGTGTGTGTTTCAGGAAAGCCCTTTGGGTCCATGGCCCGCTTTTGCAAGGACCCGTTCCATTCAATTCAGATCCTTGCCTCATCCGTTTTTCTTCCCTCTCCCGCTCCTCCATCCCGTTCCTCCCTCGTTTTCTTCCTCGTCTCTCCCTCTCTCCCTTGCCGTCCCTCCCCCCTTCATCCACCCCTCTTCTCCTCCTTCATTATTCTCTTCCTTCAAACTTCCCCCTCTCTCTCTCTCCTTCTGCCTGCTCCCTCCCCGCTGTTCTCTCCTTCCACAATCTCTCATCGCGTCCTCCTCTCGCTCCACTCACTTAGCCAGACCCGACGCCACACATCTCAGCGCAGGGGGGCCTGCTGGTTGGCATCGCATTCTGGTCCGTGCCCGTCTCAATGCTTCAGGCGCGCGCGCGCGCTCGCGCGCGAGTGCATCCTGTGGTGCTTCTTTCGTCCACCCGCTCAGCCGCGTCTTGCTGTGGTTCCATTTACTTCGGTGGCAGACTTGGCGAGCAAGCTTGGGTCGTTGGCGTCACTTTCGGGCAGCGGCAGAAGAGGGCCGGCAGAGCAGAAGAGGTGCACCGAGAAGAGGTGCCTTCACCTGGAGCCAGGGAGGATGAAGTCGGACGGCAGCGCATACACGGGGCAACCGATTGGCAAGAGCCGTGGCGAGGTATCGGAATTTCAGGGGGGCGGTGTGCGAGTGATGCGGAACAGCGTCGAGCGCGAGCGGGGAGGAGCCAGGGTGGAGGTTGTCGTGATGGTGTTTCTCTTTGTTGAGGTGTTGTTGTCGGTGATGCTGCGGCAGCTGCTGCCACGAGATGTGCTGAAGCCCGAGCGGCGCGCGCGGCTCTCGCACTGCTGCTCGGCTCGAGGGCCAGGCCGCTTGGATCCGCGGCGGGCGGCGGCGGCAGCGGCGGCGGTGCGCTTTCTCGCCTTTGAGATCGGAAAGGGGAGGGAGCGAGGGAGGGAGGAGAGAGAGAGAGAGAGAGACAGAGCGAGAGAGAGAGAGAGAGATTGAGGGGGGGGGAGAGAGAGAGAGAGAGAGAGAGAGAGAGAGAGAGGGAGAGAAAGAGAGAAAAAGAGAGAGAGGGAGAGAGAGAGGGAGAGAGAGGGAGAGAGGGAGAGAGCGAGAGAGCGAGAGAGAGAGAGACAAAAAAACGAGATAACGAAAGAGATAGAGAGAGAAAGAGAGAGAGCGAGAGAAGCACGGCGGCCGAGGTGACACGTGTGATGCAGCCATGCACATCCGTGCGGCATGGCGGCAGCCACGGGCGACATGCGCGCTGGCGATTTCGCCGCGGCCACTGCCGCGCATCCAGCGGCGTCGAGCACGAATTTGCGGGTGAAGGTGGCAGACGCACAGGGGTTGCGCCTGATGCGGGGCGGCGAGATCCGCCTCGTCATCACGCTGTGCGCCCGAGACGACCCTGAAGGCGACACCTTCGGGGCCAAGGTGACCCCCTGGCTCGAGGTCCCTGGCCTGGCAGCCCCGCAGTGGAAGGCGCGCGAGACCTCCTTCTCGGTGGCGGCCGAGCGGTGCTTCCAGGCCGAGTTCGTGGACTCGGCCTACGTGAACATCGACCTGTACCAGAGGTCGGGGGAAGGAGAAGCAACACCACCACCACCACCGGGGGGGCCACCTCCATCGAGGAGGTCCACGATGTCTCCCCGAGCTTGACAGAGGGGACGTCTCGAGCGAGAGCGTGGGACCATACCACCAGGGGGGCACCCCCTGGCTCCTCCCCCTGGTGGACCCTTGCAGCGGTGGCGTCGCTTTTCCCTGCTCCTGCAGAGGGGCCACACCGTGCCGGGAGGCCCACAGCCCTCCGCCGACGCCGTGGCCCCCGGGGGCGCGGCCGGCCCCGCGGGTAGCCGCAGCCTGAACTGGTCCACGCTGAAGCCCCGGGGCCTCGCGCTGAACTCCGCGCTCCAGAGGTCGGTCACACGTAAGAGTTGACGTTCGCCGGAGTGGCCTTTGATGCGGGCACACTGGGGACCCCAGACGGGGGAATGGGGAGCGATAGAGACGGCTCGCATACTCGGATTCTCCCCGCGCCCCCCGAAAGCTGCGCACCAAAGGTCACGCTTGCCTGGGGTCGCTCTTTCGTGTAGCCAGAGAGGGCCTCGTCGCTGCTGAACGGCCCCACCCCTGACCGCGGGGAGGTCGTCGGCTCCCTGCGGCTGCCGGTCGGCAAGCAGCTGGCCTGCGGTGCGCAGAGGCTCGGCGGTTCCAAGGATGGGGCCCTTGCTGCGAAAAGCTCAGGCAGTGAAGGTTCAACCTGTGATCCACTTCCTGGTTTCGAAGTACAGAGATCGGCATCAACATGAACTTTCGGCGCTCCGCGCGGTTTCTTGGGTTGGCGCTGGACCGCCCTGCGCCTCCGGCGCTGCCCCAGGCGCGCTCCGCGCGCCAGGGATTCTGAAGGAGGAAGGGCCAGTGCGAGATGTATCGAGCGTTTGTCCGCGGCCATTTTGGCCCAATGACCGGCCACCTATCTGACTGGGCCGCGCCGCGGCCCGCTACTTTACATCGAGACAGAAAAGGTTCCATCCTTTATTCTTGAGATGTATCATCGCCGATCACGCAGTTTTTTCTTACTTCTGGCACTATCGTTTGCACGATACGACAGGGTTGGACGTATGCTTCGCCCTACGCGAAGCATCTGGTCGGGCCTCCCGACCCGCTTTAATTTTGGTAGCGGAGCTGGCCGTTGGTGGTCAGCTCCAGCTTTATTCAATGCTTACCACGGCATTATTTGGTGGATTACCGACATGGTGGAACATCCGGGCGAATTGGCTTTACGTGGAGGAATTCGATACCATCGCAAGGACACTTGCACTGCTACTTCTGCTCACGCAGAGGTTTCTCACCTGAGACGTACATCTCAGCGCTACTATACTTTTGAAGTCCACCCACCTACGCTAGCTGGCGATTTATCCAAACGTATTATGCATGGCGACGTGCGTCATGACATCGTGCCGCCTGCGCCTCCTCGCAGACTAACGACAACGTCACCGCGTAACCAACAGCCGCGTATAACCATCAACGAGCTACGGGGCCAATGGCTTGGCATCGTTATATTTGGCCTCCGCTGTGTCGCCATCGGATGCGCTGTTGGACATGCAGCGCGGTGCAGGCGAAGCGCGCAGTACCAGCCCTCACGGGGACCTTGCCGGTAACGTACCTTTTCCGCGAGTTCGCTCGCGAGGTACATGTCTGGCCTGGATCAGCGTGACCACAGGCACCATGACCCCCATCCCAACAGGCCGCCGCTCTACAGCGTGGCCTTGGAGGTCTCGCAAGGGCCATAACACTGAGGGCCCCCCCCGCAGTAAACAACTTTGGAGTGAGCTTCGGTGGTCGGCGCACCGATGGCGCCACCCACATAATGTCCCTCATCAGCACTAAGTTCGAGAACCTGGAAGAGGAACGACAACTTAATTCGGGGACGGCTCTCATTGACTTTCGCGTCCACGCGGGAGAACGGATCGACCGGGCGCTGGCCCGCTTCGAGATTGCGCGCTTCGAAGCTGACGCCGCGGGGTTCAACATCCCAAATTCTCAGGCCCTGACAGCCAAGCTGTTAAGGGCCCTAGGTGTCGGCACTTCGCGCGCACAGCAGCTATTGCATCCACCGCGCCACTAAATTGCTCCTTACTGGAGCGCACGAGAGCTTGCGCCCACATTGCCGAGCGAACCTCTGGCAACATGGGTGGTGTATCTAGCCACTGCCACCGCGCTGCTGTTTTCATAATGACACTCACGCTGGGCAATTTGTCAATGTCGCTTGGAATGGCGATCCACAACCAAACGAGGCAATCGCTACATGGAGTCAGCAAGGTGGCCGGCCCATGAGGTCGCGAGACTCCTGGGCCCGATATCGGGGCCGTCGGCAACGGCGGCCCCTGCCCCAGCCACTGCCCTCATGGGTTCGGCGGGGCAACCTGCAGAATCTGATTTTGATTCGGGCGCCGATGCTGGCGCCTCGTCGGATGAAGGAACTGGCAACCTGAATTATTCCGATATGCCCGCGCACCTTTTGAAGAGCAACAGGCGCAATGGACGCGCCTGGGCGACCAGAAGCACGAGCGCCGATGGAGACGCCGCACGAAGAAACCAGTTCGAAGGCAGCGACGCGCATCTCGACGTGCGTTTGGGCAAAAGCGCACGGGTAGGGGCATGGGCAAACGACGACAGTTACATGGTAGAGGCACGCCGACATTCCTAGCCTCCCTTACGGGGCCACAACACGAGGACATCTTCATGGGGAAAGGCAGAGGCCGTAGGCGCACCTCAAGGAAAAACGCGAAGGGCGCAGGGGTAACCCGAAGGACGCCGATGGGAAAAAAAACCATGGGATATGCCATCTGCCATAGCACCGCAGCACGTTCGTCGCGAGCGCCCCCAAGGCGACGGGGGAGGAAGGGGTCCGTCTGTGCATTGAGCTCAAACCGATTCTGACGTTCAGTGCGTCGATGTCGAAGCCCTTCTTGCCGAATGAGAGAGCAATTCCGCAGCCGCTGTCCACTTCGCGTCCGCGAGGCGCGCGAGCGCCAGCGTGTCCCTCGAGGGGTGCGCCGAGGAGCTCTTCGAGGAGGTCTACGTCGGCCGCGACGAGATCGATCTCGCAGGCTGGCTGGGCACCCCGATCGCGGGGCAACCGGCGCGCGTAGAGATCATCGTGGAGCGCCAAACGCCCGCCGACTCGGACTGCGAGACGGCGGGGGCGCCGGCGCTTCTGATGGGTGCGGGCCGCGTGTTTCTGATAATGGCGCGATGCCAGCTACGGGGGAGGAACTTCACTCGTCGCCCCGGCCGCAGGTGATTGGGGCCCCCGCGTGCAGGGCAGCTTGCGACGACGACGATTTGCGGGGCAACCCGCGCGACGCCTTTTTCTGAGCGGGCCCATTGCGAACTCAGACACAGTGAAGGCTCTCACCTCGCCTTTGCGCCACATGGGAGCCCTTCGCGCCGCAAGGTTTGTGGACTTGTGGGGCGCGCCAAGGGCGATGATGAGCAATGGGAAGTTGGGGGCAATCTGCCGGGCCATCACCGGCGGAGTCGCTCACGCAGGCACTCGCGTGCCCGCCCAAGTGGCGCGCAGCGCCCGCGTCCAGGAGATCCGAGAGGATCGCCGGGAAGGGCGCGGTCGCGGGGCAACCCGCGTCGGGATGGCGAGGGCTCGGGTGAGCCCGAAGGCCAGCCTTGACGCAGTCGCGTTGGCGAACAGAACGACGGCGCTGCTCGCCAACAGGTGCCGGGCGATGATATGGCGCACTGGCGGTGGCAGGCCCGAGCACCAAGTCCGCCATCGCTGGTCATTGTGGCATGTGCAGCGGGGCCAAGAAACGGGAACATCACCCGTTCCAACAGGTGAGGCGGCGCCAAGACAGTCGAAGCGCTGGGAAGGAAGGCCGACGAAAGAGCCATCATTGCGGGTTGGAGGACGCGCCGAGAGGAGGTCTGCGGATGCGAGCACTTCGCGGACCGCTGGCCGAATTGCCCGATGGGGCGCCCTTCGAGGAGCTTTAATTTCGAAAGGGCCCCATGGGCCTGGCCCCGCGGGGGCGGCGAAGGCCGCGAGGTGGGCCCAAGCTGCAACCCCAGTAACGCGCACCTGACCAGGGCGGACTACAAGTCGCTAGATGTGGTCCAGGCAGGACTCGTTGAGAAGGATTGGGGAAACCTAGATGAGGAGCACAGGCGCAAGCGTTGCAATCGGGAATGCCACGAGGCCTGACGCGACGCACCAGCGGCCTCCTCTGCGGGGGAGCATGCTTCTTGTCGCGAAGTTGGCAATAAGGACCATGACAAGCGGGGTGTCCCGCCAGCTGAGGCGAATGCGGCTAGCGTAGAAGACGAGGCGCCCGGCGTCCAGCCGAGGTCCGCTAGAGGGGGGAGCCCCCGCAGGCCGAGCACAAGGCATTGCAGGGGAGGCTGGCCGCGAAGAAGATGCGCGCTGCTGACGGAGCAGGCGTGGCCGCCGATGAAGAAGAGAAGGGCGATGGCGAGAGCGGCGCGCATCCTCCAGGACCTGCTGACCTACCGGCTGGCAAGCAGGCAGCGGCGGCAGCCCGGGCAGGGGCCGCTGGGGGAGGCAAAGACAGCGCGCGGCCCAAGAGCGTGGCCAAGGCAGTTGCGGCGGCTGCGGCGGCTGCTGAGGGCGCGGGCAGGGGCTCGCCCAGTCAGGACCAAGAGTTGGGATGGCATTGAGAGAAGCAGCATGAAACGTGGCGGAGATGGTCGCGATGTCTCCAGGGGCTGCCGCGTTCGTTCCAGTTGCTGTGGCGCGGTCAAGGCTGGGCTTCAGTCGTGACCGCAGGAGGGCAGTGCACCGTCTACTCTTCGGGCCTCGACACTGTCAAGGTCGGCCACCGCGCCGACGCGCGTTTCGGGGCAGCGCTCGCCATCGCTGGCGAGCGCTATGCCCGGTTGCCCCTCCTCGCCCCCGCCTTGCGCGGGATCGATATCCAAATCCTGTTCGTCTGGGGCGTCGGCGACCGCGGCTGCGCGATAGCGAGTCCGAGGTCGCCGCCCGACGGGGGCTGCTGGAGGAAGCTTCCCCCTTCTCCTCTGTGTGATTTCTGTTCGGCATGCGCTGTCGGTCACCCAGGGGCCCATAGTCTCATTGGAGCCGCTAGCCCGTTCGAGTTTCTGCGGGCCCCCCAGGGCCGCCCAGTCCAGCAGGTTTTGGTGAAAGCTGCAACGCCGCGTGCTGGAACTCCTTCAAGGAGTTGCTCAGCAACGCGACGGCTCACACCATATGCCTGCAAGGGCACCGCATCGTGAAGCCCGCGGCTTTGACGGAGGCGACTTCGCGGTGCAGTCGGCGCGGCTGGAAGGCCATCCTGCCCCCGCTACTGTCGGTCAAGGTGATGGTTCCTCTGGGGGGCAGGTATACTCGCGACGGACTTCCTGGGCCTGCACGAGCCTCTGTGGGGTGTTTCTCTGTGCGCTGGGAGGCTCGTCTACGCCCTGGCCCACCGTCCTGGGGATTTGCCGTTTTTGATCTCGTTGACCCACCTGTGCGATAGTGGGGTGCGTGTCCAGCAGGAACCTCGACATCCTAAATACTGCAGAAGCTATTGTGAGGATGTCGGGGCATCGGGCGGCCCCTGGACGGGGGCTGGAACATGTCTCCTGAGATGCTCTTGGAATCTGGGTTCACTGAAAAGCTCGATGGGGTTCTGATCGAACCAACTGCCTCTGGGACTTACAGGTCCCCGGGCGGCTTGAGTTCCCTGACTTATTTCGTCTGCGCGGGGGGGGGGGGATTGCGAATTACATCCAGGAGACGAGCGTCGCGCAAGTGGCGCAGCTGTCGCCGCGCAAGCCAGTGCGTCTTCAACTTTGTCCTGGGCTGTCCCAGCTGCGCGCGCTGGCCTGTCGCAAGCCGCCGCTGATTCCGAGGGATCGGCCGATTGGAGCTGGACGCGCGCCGCCAGACTGGAGCAGCGTAGCCGACGCTGCCGATGGGCGCCTCGGAATTGTGCTTGCAGGAAAGACCCCTGCGGCGCGGGACATGGTGGATCGGGCGTGCGTTCAGTGGGCCAATCTTGCCGAGGAAGAGTTGTGCGATTTGGCTCTGGCGACGCTGCCTACGTTGGTGCACGCAGTAAGGCATTGCAATTGCAGTGGGTTCCGGCTATCAATGATACGTCCCCTCCGTTTAGAAACCACCAGAGGTTTGCGGGAAAATGGGTTGCGCGCCGCCCTCAGGATTGGGTGATCGAGTGTCGGGGGGAGTTTCTGGAGGCCCTTAAAGACCATTGTGGGCACCTTGAATCCCCCCCCTTCGTGGCCAACATCAGCTCCGATGACTGGAGTGAGTTTCCCAGCGCGGTCCAGCCTCTTGTCCGCGCCTGCCCCTTGGCTGTCGGTGGCCGCGATGAGTTGGTTACCCTCCTTTGCAAGTGCGAGTGGCTGGGGGCCGCCGAGGACTTGCCGGGGTCAGCGCAGCAATCTGTCGCCAAGCTCCCGTCCGAAGCCCGGCGTGAAGGTGGGGCTGGGTCGAAATATTGGCTGCTCACCAGGATCAAGGAGGGGGGGGGAGCTGTTCATCTAACTCCCACGGAGGCCCCTGGGTGGAATCCGACTACCACCCTGTCGGCGGGGGGCCCTGTGCTCTCGGACCCTCTCAGTCATTTGACAGGGGGGGCCTCCAGTTGGGCCAAGATCCGGGGAGCGACTTCCCCAGAGCGCATGTTTGGGGGTGCGTGCCAGCCCCTGCCCGTGGTCTCGGCCGATCGCAGTAGGTCAGTTTCGGCTGCGTTCAAATCGTCCGCGGCCCAGGCTTGGATGCGTTTCACATGAGGAGCTGCTCGCGGCTGTCCGAGTCCGCCCTTCAAATGGTGAGCCTCTTTTTCGCCGTCTTCGAAGCGCTCTCCAGCCTGCCGCGCCAGCTCCACTAGGCAGCGACGCTGTCTAAAGCCACGGGGGGGGGGGGGGGGGCGGACCCATCGGGTTATTCGCGTCAATGTTCAGGCTGCGGGGGGAATGCAGAAGGGACCTGGCTGCGGAGTGGGAGGCTAGGCACGCGCGGCTTCTTCTCTGTCATCTCTGTCGTCTGCCGCGGGCGCGGTCTGGCGGCGGGCGGCCCGCGCTGGGGTCATCGCCAGGAAGGGCGACACCCTGGCCATGTTTCAGTGGGCCATGACCAAGTTGTACGAACATTTCTCGCATGAGAGGTTAGTCTTGGAATCCAGGAGATTTGGTCCCCCGCCCCCATCACCCAGCTCTGCGCATGCCTACCGGTGCGGGCGTTTTGTCAGCATGGCTTCTGCTGTGGCGGGGCCTATCTTTTTTTCGCGCGTCGTGGAGTGGCGGGCTGATCCATGGCCGCGCCCCTGGTGCGCGTTTCCCTTCTGGGTTTGCTCAGTGATTCGATGCTTCCCAGGGGCGTTGTGTTAGCGCAGATCACCGGCGACTCTGGTCTGGACTCCACGGGGACGTCGGGCGAAGTTTTGTCCGGCATCGAAGAAGGTTCCAGGCAGTTGGAGCAGGCGCTGGTCCACGAGTGCGGCTGTTCGATCTCCCTGTCCAAGGCTGGCCAGGAGAACTCAGTGTGATCGGGCGGTGCGGCCGCCAAGCAGCTCCGCGTTTTCCTAAGGGGTCGCGCTGGGCCCTCGGCCGACAGCGCAGTGGATCCAGGCATTGATTTCACCGCGGGCAGGTCTAGGAGGAAGGCGTATGTCAGGGGGGGCCATCAGAGAGACCAAGTTCAATGTTCGCATGGCCAACCTGATGGCCAAGACGAGGAATGTCAGAACCATGACGCAGCAAATCGCTTACCACGCCGCGCAAATCTGGGCGTCGGACCCCCCCCCTCCCCCCTGGCGGTTAGCACGCTTCCGAGGTCCATGAGATCTCGGATGGGAAGCCCCATGGGGCCCTCAGCAACCCGGCCCTGCCATGGGGCCCAGCTGCAAAGGAAGGTCGCTCACGAGCCTGCGCATTTTGGAGGGCGAGCACACGTGGCTCGCGGCGGTGCCCCCCCCTGTCAGGCACTCTAAGGAGCGCTGGCGCGCCCGCTCAGGGACGCGTCGCTGGTGCTTCAGCTTCGCGGAGGCCCGCGAGACGCGGGGGGCATTTTCCCAGAAGCGGGCCCCGACTGCTTGGAGAGATGTCACGGAGCTTTTCTCAGCGATGATCATGCGCTTGAAGAGGTCCCAGTGGAAGTTCTCAGATTGGGTCACAATGGAAAACAACGATTTTGGGGGAAAGCTGATTCTTGCGGAGGTGAGCCCAGGGCTTCCGAAGATTTTGTTACGTTAAGCTGTCCTTCGGAGTCTGGAGAGGGTCGCCGCCCGCAAAATCGGCCCTGGAGGTGCCCAGATTGCGCTGCGATGTGCTCACGCGGGCACTGCGCTCCAGTAGGGGTTCCCGGCGGGCAAGCCGGCTATCCGCATCGTGGGTTGCGACGCAAGCTGGGCGAGATTGCGCGCGCGTCGCCCTGGATGCCACTTGGAGTCTGCAATGTGCCCTCTTGGCCGACATTAGCCAGGCGCGCTTGTACATCGTCTATGGCATTGCTATGCCTGCGCTGGGGGGCGCGCAGAGATTGCTTTTTAACAAATGCAAGCAATGTGTCGGTTGCGTGGACGAGGGCGCCCCCCAGGGCCCGCTTTTGCGCGCGCGCGCTGTCTTCCCACGCGCTGGCGACTTCTGGCCCAGGCCCGATCGGAGGCGCACGGCCGCGCGGCAATGGGGGGGGGTCGCGGAGGAGGAGCAGTTAGCGATGGGTGAGTTGTTCTTGGGCGGCAGTTATATTAAGCGTGTCGTGCCTGAGCTCAATCGGGCGGCCTGGGGCCCTGCGGCGTTCGATCGGGCTGTCGAGTGCATGGGGGTGTTTTTCGCGCGGCGTACGCTGGCCTCCCCCAAGCGCCCCAGGCCGGTGAGTTTGCCGCCTTCAGTTGCGCCAGTCAGATTGCCGAAGGCAGCTGTGATATGCGCGCGGGCTGCGCGAATGTGTGCGCGCAGGTTACAGGGCCCTTGGGTGACCACATGCATTATCAGAGGCCTTGTGCTGGGTTGCTCCTGCACGGGCAACGCGCGTCGCATCTGATCCAGCCGGCGAGCGGGGCCAAGGCGCATTTGCCCCTGGATTAACAGGGGGCCCCCGAGAGCGAGGTGAGTCTTCGGAGAGGGAATAGCCAAGCTAACCAGGCCGCGAAAGCAGGCGTTCGCCTCCACGCGGCCGCTGCGGCCGAGCAGATTCAAGAGCTGGACCAAGTGCTGCTGATCGCCGGCGCTGTCTGCAAGTTGGCCGCGGCCCTCTTTTGCCGAGGCCAGTTTTAAAGGAGGTCGAGCACGTCCCAGAGGGGCGCGCCCGCGCAGGGCGCCCTGACCGCCCCCAGCACGCTTTGGAATTCATATCGAATCGCTGGCGTTGCAGCACATGTCTCAAGGCCTCTCGGTCTCAGCTCCGCCCCCCGACGAGCGGCTGTTCGGGCATCCGTGGGGGCTGGGGCTTCGGGGAGATGAAGAGACAAGGCCATTCTGTGGTCGGCATGCCATGTGACAATGGCGAGGCGCTGCGCGCATGCACAGGGCGCGCTGAGCATGTCGGGCCTGGCTCTCTCAAGCAATCCAACCTCGGAGGCAGATGCGAGCAGCATGCGACAGCATGTTTATTTGGCGCCGCTTGCTCCGAGGGCTCTATCCCAACTACAGTTCAAGGCAGAAGGTGGGCCCCGACGGCGTTCAAGACCTCACTGTGTGAGTGGTCGCTGATTCTGCCACTGATGATTGCGAGCTGGCCTCGCAGGCTGATCGCGCGGGCTATGCGGGGCCATGCAGTTCCAGCTTGCTGGTCGTAGTCGTGTGGATGAAGGAAAAAGGTCACGATACAAAAAGATTGAGCCTGAGCAGACCACTGTGCGCGACCGGAGTGGGCGCTGGAGCTGCAGCGTGCAGGTCATCAGGGCATTGCAGAATTGCCAGCACATACAGGGGCAACCCTGCGGGACAACCAGCGACTGCCGAGCTGGCCACCGATTCAGCCAACGTGGCCGAGGGGTCCGGCGAGAACCTGCCCGTAATTCTGGGCCTGAGGAGCATGGCACACGTGCGGGCCATTGTAATCCTTCAGAAAAATCACGAAAACATGGGCATCCCAGGCGCGGATATGCACAGGCTCCTCCTTGGAAAAGGCACTGGGGAGATGGACTTAGTAAGAACACCATCTGGACACCTAGCGATCAAGGTCGACGAGTGCGACGTGGCAACGGAGGCCGATGGAGCTAGAGCATTCACCATCGCGGCCAATCCCAGATGCGAAAGGACCCCCTTGCGGCACGTCATCAAGGATATTGTCGATACAGAGCCGATTGCGGGGCAACCTGCTTCGAGCAGCGCGGGGTTGGTTGCTCCTGTGGATGCTCATGCGCTTATGATGTCCTGGAACACCAGGGGCATTGACCACAGCACCACTGAGGAGACATTTGTATCCGCGATCCTCCAGGCCATGGTAGACAACGCTCTGATGACCTGGTGGCGGCGGAATACCGTGCGCGGCAGCAAGCCGACGGCCCTGGATCAGGACTTCGCCGCGAAGGCCTTGCAGGCGAAGGTGTACCAGGCCATCTACAGCGAGGGCGCCATGTGGATGCCACCTGACAGCCGCGCGGGTCAGCCTGTCACCGCGGGGTCAGTCAGCTGCTGCGTCGAGCGGCACTGCCGAGAGATGTCATCTACAACTCGAGCAGTACGTCGCCGATTTCGCCAGGTGGTTCCGAGGCGCGCGGCCCGGGCGCGGACCCAGGCCAGGTGGCCACATGGACGCCCACTACGCTCAAAAGCGAGTGCAGGGGGCAGGCGCGCGCTGCGGCCGCGGGCGCTTGCTCGGGCAGGCCGTCGCCTGAGGTGCTGTCTACAAGCGCGGGGGCACCCGCATGTTGTTCACCGGCGCTGGCTGCGCGCGCCCGGGACAGCAGCGGGCCCAGCTGTGCGGCCGTTGCAAGAAAAGATCGTTCATCTCGTCAATACCATCGTCGTGCTCACGCCACTGAGGATATGCGAACAGCATGCGCTGAACTCGGAGCCCGCGGATACATGTGCGATCGCATCGCACGCGCAGAGGCCGCGACCTTCACGGGCTCACAATTCTTGGATCGTCTACTCTCGGGGGACTTCCAATTGCCATGGGTGGCAACGCCCGCTGATTAGCATGCGCGATTGCTTGGTAAGCGGGCTGGGCCACGCTATCAGCGCATCCAGAATCTGGTGGTCATAGCTCGGGCCTTACGCATGTCTAATGTGCTCATGGGACCCCCGGACTACTTTCGGACATTAGGGCCCACGCGCCATGTTTTTGAAGACTTAGTCCTGCAAGTTATGCGAATGCGATGTTGTCATGTGGGCCTTGAGTTCGATCGCTCGAGTCGTATGTCGAGTAGTTCGTACTTACATGCGGCAACGACATGCGCGCGCATTCGGGTTAACCTTTGGAAGTGCACGCTCCGAGTTGCGAGGGGATCTGCCGAAAGAGCAGATGACGAATTTGATTGGCCCAGCTGAGGCGCCCAGAGGTTGGAATGGCGGAACAAAGCGCGAAACAAAACGATCGTTATCATGATTGCTCGACTGATTGACCAAGTAGATACGCATACAACACGCTCAATCGATGCAAGTGCTGTACATAGCATTGTGCACACTCGAATAGACACATGAGTTCGGACTTAGGTCCAGTCTCTTAAGAACGGCCCTCAATGAGACCATGTGGCACGCCGGGTAACGACGAACCTTGGCGACAATACTATCATGCAGGATATCAAGATTCAGGATCAACCTGTCGGATACAGTTGGATAGCTCCATTGGGGGGCGGAGTAACCAACATCAGTATTCGACCGTACTGGGAGCCTCCGGCCCCAGCTTCGCTCATCAATGAGGCGCTGTGACCACGCCCAAGGCGGGTTGCGATCGTCGATGACGATCGTCGCCCCCCACCCCTCGATTGAGCGCGGCCGCGCGCTACCCCACAAACAGCACTACCTACTGATACCCTGATAAAACAGAAAGAATAGCAGAAAGCGGACAAAGAAACCGTCATCAAACCACGCGAGATACCCAAACAGGTGGGAGACGGCAGTGGCGATTGCGGCGGGAACCTGAAGGGCCATGGATGTGGACCATGCCGCATTGGTGTTCTTTTTGGTTTCCGACAGTGATGCAGATGAGGAAATCTCCATGACCCTGCGGATGCGCATGCCGATGTGCTTCTCATAATCCCAACCTTGTGCTACGGACGAAACAACGAAGTGGGCGGGCTGGAATTATGCGGAGGCAGCGGGGGATATTACGATTAGTATTTTGCCGAGCTCGATCCTCATGGGGACACCTCGACGAGCGTTCTCACGCTGACCGTGGAAGCAAGGACGTCCAGGATGCAGTGGCGCACTATTTGGTTACATGTTTCGTGGAAAAGTGATCCTACAACTTAACGGCAGAACTTGTGAGCGACCCCCTCCTGCTTCAACGCGAAGGTCAACTACAACGCGTGGTATGAACATCACAAGGGAGACCTCGCACACATCAAGTTATGTGGAAGGGTCGCCGTATCAAGACGATCTCCGACGATGCTGCCTACGTGAACAACCTGCTGGTACTTGGGTTGATGAAATACTGCCATGGGCGACGCCAGCTAAGCACGAGGGCGCTCGCGAGATCAGCATAGGCCAATGCGCTGCAGGCCTTCGTGACTCCTGGGGCATATTATGATGCGAGCCACTTAAAGTAATGGCATACCATCGTTCGCTACTGACGCCCTTTGACAACAAACGGTGCACTGGCCACCGCCAGCATGCCTCGGTCTGCAACAAGGATTTGGCCAAGGCAGCACAGTATATTCCGAAGATGCCATCCCTCTGCGTTGAGGCAGTTCAAATTGCGGATGACATGTTCGCGGTCAGCCGCGATCCCTTTCACGACCACCCTCATGCGTCACCTGTTCTTGTCACGAACGTGCGCGGATTCGACTTGGATGACCCGCCGACCTGTCGACGCCCTGACGAACGTATCGTGCAACCACCGTCAGGGAGATGGGGGTTCCCTGCGTGTGCTGGCAATGTCAACATGCACTGCGCATCACACAGCAGCAACCCTAAACACTGTAGGTGGTACGACAATGGTGATTATTATTGGGACTGTCCAAACTGCCAAGAGAACTGGCAATGCTAAGCCTGCCCACTTACTGAAACCTGGCATTTGTGAATTTGCCAGACCGTGGAAGCTGCTTGACAACCGCAGGCAGGGCCCTCCAGCCTCTGCTGAACCGGCAGCCCCGCCACCTGCGGCGGCAGCTGCTTCCGACGCATCACCGCCGGCGGCGGCAGCTGCTTCCGACGCGCCAGCCGCCAAAAAAGTTGCGCGGCTACGATCTCCGCAGCCTGGCTTCAGAGCTGGGCCGACTGCAGGCGCCAGCAGCCACGACATTGCAGTAGGCAGACATGCTGCGGAGCCCAGTGGCGCCGGCAGCTCGGACGACCACAGACGACCACCACAAGTAGTAGCCAGACGTGGGCGACAACAGGGAGGTGATCCACCTCCACCTCCACCTGCGCGTGACCCTGCTGCCCGTCCAAGGTTTCCAGACTGAAAAAGGTTCGACGTGCAGATCAGCGTGCAGAACCTGCGCAGCTTTGACCCAAGCGTGGTAAACCGCGAGTTGCGAAAACTACACGTGCGATGGCTTCACGCGAAGGAGCCTAAGATGAGACTCATCCTAACCAAGGTTGGTCTGGATTGTGAGGCTAAGCGTGATAAGGCGTCTGTGACACATGCTGGGCGTGCAGGGCTGGGGAAGAGCTTGGGCATGCGATCGTGTCCTCTACCGCGCTACTTGGCGCACTCAATGATGAGGTCGAATGCGACCTGATGTCGTACAACCAGGAGCACAAGGTATTTCGCATAAGTGATCGCTGCATTCGATTCGGTGCTTGAACCGAGATACCGGACAATACGATGACCAGCATCCTAGATGCGTACCATCGGTGCTGGATGCAATTCGGACCTGCCAAAGTACTATACTCTGACCGACAGGGTGCTCTCAATAATGGCGCCGCAAAGGCAGCCCTCAAGGCATAGGGCGCTGAGCTACGGATACGCGCGCGTGGACAACGCGCTACTACCAGTGAAGCCAGAACTGACATGCTACGACTCTCACTTCACGTCATGGAGGCTGGACCCGGCAGGTTCGACATACCAATTGTGCTCACCCGACTATTGCATGAGGTTCTGTTTGCCACAAGAGCGTTTACCTTGTTCAGCGAGGCATCTCCATGCAACGCACTGTTCGGCCAACAACCAGCAATTACTGGGCTTGCCTGTTCTAGGTCACGAACAACAGACGGGGACATCCGATCATACTCGAGAACAGATTATCCGCCGGGTAGGCATTGAGGCTATGACACCAGCAAAGACAAGCCGTGCACTACGGACTGAGGCGACCATCACTTGTCAGCACTATTTCGACCAAGGAGATCCGGTTGACTACCATTGCCCCACAACTACGAAAAACGACTTGGGAGTTGCTGGAGCGGACCCTTCCCGGTCGTGCGGAAAGATCCTGGCAGGGGTCAGGTCATCGTAAGAGTTGGGAAATCGCGATGTACAAGTCCAGTACGGCGATGCAAGAGACTCGCTGCACATCGAGGCTCTGATCACTTAAGAGATTGTCTCGGACAGCGCAGCATTTCGGATTGCGACAGCATTCGTAGCCAGTCTACTTGCGGGGCGACCTGCTATGAACCTCGGATACCTCCCGACCAAAAATAGTATACCCCAGATGACGATCGCGAGCCGACTATCTCCGAAGGTACACTTGGCTCTCCAGTGCCTTATCTGGAACTTCTTCCGCGTCGAAAACATTGTTTCTGTTAGTTTAGCTAAGAGCATGCATAAGTTTCCTTTTGTAACGTAAGCTGGCAGTTGCACGCT
This sequence comes from Prorocentrum cordatum, assembly GCA_963575745.1. Taxonomy (NCBI): domain Eukaryota; class Dinophyceae; order Prorocentrales; family Prorocentraceae; genus Prorocentrum; species Prorocentrum cordatum. The sequence goes on along the minus strand of CAUYUJ010014948.1, from coordinate 1,786,291 downwards.
GGTGCACCATAACAACGACGTGAACCCCATATTCCATTACTATGAAGCTGAAGGATACTGCAGTACACATTCAATACATGACTGGATCTGCACGCGCTAGAATCATCCATTGCTGAAGTCCACCAAACCTCAAGCGGGCCTCGATCAAGACATGGCGATTTTCGATGAGACGGCAGACATGCCAACGAAAGGCAGCGATGCCATGGAGGCCCCAGAAGCCGAACCGCCACAGGAAGACGGACGGTTTCCCACAATATATGAGGAATCAGAGGCGGACCTCGAGGCACGCATTATGGTAGCGTGGCATGCGGAACTACAGGGCGAAAAAGAGCTGCTGGAGGCAACTCCAGTAGAAGAACTCTATAATGTACCCACACGTATGCTGTCTGGTAACAGTGCGCTGTTCACAATAGCTGAAGAACAGCAAGGGCACTTGCATGCGTGGGGTAACCCACAGGACATTTACACACTTGAGACACATCATGTCCAAGTGTGTTCCACGGGCGAAGATTGCGGTTACGGATTGGGCTCCGACGAGCACGGACAATCTGTAGAATTCTGCATTATGGCAGAAGTCTCGAAGATCGTCGTATCCGAACAACAACATAAGATATTGGATTTCGACCGAGTCACTACGATGCGAGTATATGTGGCCGCTCCAGACAAACGAGCTGCAGTCGTCAAGGAGGATGATCTTCTCGCGAAATCAGACATTCAGGCGAATCTGGTCAAGGTGTCGAAAAGCCTTATTTACTGAAGTCAATATATGGATTGACAATGCGCATGTCAAATTACACGACGTACCCAAGGCGTCAACCATCGCGACTTCGAGAGACGCGCATGCATTGCAGTTCGTCCAGAACGAAAAGGGCGAGATGGAACGCGCCATGAGAACGCGCGCGACGTAGAAACATTCTCAGGAAAGGCGCGGCGGCCAAGCCAGCGATTGCTAGCCGGCGCGGTAGCATGCGGGAAGCAGTGGATCATCGCTTCTCTTGACGTCAACATGGCCTCCCTGAAGGGGCGAACGTATCAGGAGCTCGCTAAAGCGACCGGTGAGAAGGAACGCGCGGCGCGTCTCACGTCGCCACTTGGTTCAGCATCAGCGTTCAGATCCCCCCCAGGAGTCGAGCGCCACGATGAGTCAAGACACTGTCTACAGCGCCTTGAACCAGGCGCTGGCACCACAGATGCACCGAGGGCCTTCTCACTGAAGCCCAGGAAGACCATGGGGGGCTTTGGACTCAGACCCACGTCTTGCGACGAAGATTTCGTGGCGAGCTCTGATCTTCTCATTGCCAAGCATGATGATGATGTGCATTGCCGGCGCCGGGGGCGCCGTCGACAAGTGCTTCGAGCGCGTTGGGGAGATCCTTGCGGCATATAAATTCAACAAACACACGCGCGCCATCTGTGCTGAGGACAGCGACGGCGATTTTACTCTTGACCATGACGAATCCATCGAACAGCTTCGCCCCATCCAGCGCCGTGAGCTCACGGGCGCAGATGCTGGGGCTAAGGCGTCGCAGATGGTCGCTGGTATGTTTGTCAGCCTCAGAGGCGCTTTGGGTTGCGCCCTTGCCGCGCGCGCGCGGTCCATGGCGCGCGCTGCATCGCCGCGGCGCGGCCATGAACCGACCAGCGTGCAAGGGCGACGGCATGGCGCGATTGCAAGGAAGCCGCGCCTGCCTTAAGAAGATCGCCTTTCAAGCGATGACACCAACGGGCGAGGTCGATCTGCACAGCGACGCTGGCTACCGTCGCTTGAAAGGCGATGCCGGCGACGAAGTCAGATGCCATGGTATTCGCGAGGCAAACCTGCTAGCGTGAACGCACGCGTGCTGGCGCGCCCGTCGTCCATCTTGCTGACGCGCGCTGCAATTATCACCGCCTGCAAGTCCGCTCGAGCTTCTCAGCTGAAGCAGTAGCAGCAGCCCACAACTCGGAGGACTGCTATCCCACGATTGTCACCCTGCGCGAACTCCACGCAGGGCCGCTGGCACCCACTCGACTGAAGGATATACTTGAGATGGGCGGCCTGAGCATTAATGCCACATTGACCATTGATGCCGAATCCGTCTTCAAGACCTTGCCAACCAAGACCTGAAGAACCCGACTTAATGTACACTTTTGGGTCACGCCAGTTGGATACGGCAAGTGGTGGAGCGCGGTCTCGTGCATTGTGCCCAGTGGTGCGACACTCGCGATATGACTGCGGATGGTCACGCCGAGGGGAACAGCGCCTGAGACATGCTCCTGCAAGTCATGGGAGGAGTACAATCCTTCAAACACGATTTGAAACGACACACTCCTTACAGGGCGGGCCAGACGAGACCATCTGAACCGCCTGAGGATTAGTATGATTCGGGGTATTTTGCTTAGGTTGAGCCCGCCGGCTGCCGCCTGTCTTGTGTAGTAGATGTGTGTTGCTGAGTAAGGCCAGTAGTGGACTAGTGTCGGTAGTGGACTCACGCTTCGTTTTCTCCCCCCGATTCTGAAGGAGGAAGGGCAAAGGCGAGATGTATCGAGCGTTTGTCCGCGGCCATTTTGGCCCAATGACCAGCCACCTATCTGACCGGGCCGCACGGCGGCCCGCTACTTTACATCGAGACAAAAAAAGGTTCCACCGCTTATTCTTGAGATGTATCATCGCCGATCACGTGGCTCCTTCCTGTTTTTGGTTTTGTTTTTAATGCGATGCAACAGGGTTGGACGCATGCTTCGCTTTAAGCGAAGCATTTGGTTGGGCCCCCCGACCAGCCTTAAACTCAGGGGGGGGGGCCAAGCGCCGATCCGAATCTTCGCGGACCTCATCAATTATAAGGTTGTGATTTGTTTCTATAATAACCCTTGCGGCCCCATCCCTCAGGGCCCTAGCTTTGAACCCCCCGACAGGCCGGTGGAGTGGGCGGAGTTGTTGGACGCCCACGAGCAGCCAGGCAGGGGCAGGGCTAAGGGTTCCCTTTTGCTCGACGTAGCGGTGGCGAAGCCCGCGCCGCCCGCGGCCGCCCGCGCCTCGTCGCCGGAGGAGCCCTCGCCAGCGGCCCGCGCAGCGGGCAGCGAGTCGTGCGGGAGCTGCCCCTCCGCGCCGACGCCGCCACGGGCGGCGCAGCGGTCCTTGTCCCCGCCTTGCGGCAGCCCGGAGGACTGGCTCGGCCTCGTAGTTTTTTTTGTTGTTTCTCTCTCTCTCTCTCTCTCCCTCTCTCTATCCCTTTTTGTTTCTCTCTCGCTCTCTCTCTCTCTCTCTCTCTCGGGGGTTCGTATAGGGGGGTGTGATATCCCAAGGTGGGTTTGGACCCAACTGGATACTCACATGTCCTTCCTACACGGGCCGTTTCGAGCGATGTTCCTCTAACCCCACTTTTGTCCCTATCCCACCTTTCGTCTCCCCGATTCTTTCGATCTCTCTCTCTCTCTCTCTCGTTCTCGCTCGAGTCACCTTTCTTCAGAGTGACCTTCGGTGTGGGCTCCCAGGGTCCCCCCCAGCACCGGCAGGCTCGCTTGGATTTGGCCTTTTTCGGGGCCCCCGAAAGCTGCGTTGAAGGTAATGTCTGCCCAGGGCCGCTCTTATGTGTAGCCTTCTCTCTCTCTCTTTCTTTCTTTCTTTCTCTCTCTCTCTCCCTCTCCCTCCCTCTCTCTCTCTCTCTCCCTCTCTCGGGGAACAAACGAAAACATAAACCTTTGGAGGTCCTCGCGGGTTTCTCGGATCGGCGCTGGAGCCCGCGCCAGGTAGGGTGCTCCAGCGCCGATCCAAGTTTTCGCGGACCTCAAAACAAATGTCAGGTTTATGTTGTTTCTCTTCATCATAAGTATCCTTGCAGCCTCACCTCTCAGGGCCACAGCTTTGAACCTCCCGAGAGGCCTGTGGAGCGGGCGGAGCTGCTGCTGATATGTGTCTCTACTCTGTCTCTGTCCCTCTCTCTCTATAGGCTTCCCAGGTGGGGTCCGAGTAGATGGGATCGGGCGACCGCGCCGCATCGCCAAAGCATCGGTGATGCGGATCGATGCGGAGCCCGGTTTCGCGCCCTCTCCTCCCTTTCTCGTTGCGCCCCTCCCCCCTTCCCGCTTTCATCGTCCCTGGGCCTTCCATCTCTTACCACCAGAGGGGCAGTCGGGGACGGAGAGGATTTAGGCCTCCCAGAATGGGTACCTAGTAGATCGTGTCAGAGGATCGCGCAGTATCGCCGATGCACCAGCGATGCGGGTCGATGAGGAGCCCGATTTCGCCACGCCGACGCCGCCGGTGCATCGCCGATGCATTGGCGATACATCAGCGATCTGGTGCAATCTTCCGACCCCATTTGCTCGCACCCCATCAAGGAGGCCTTTGCTTTTGTCGATCTTTCGTCTATGGCCCATGGCCCCGCCCCTACTCCCGCTCGTTTTCATCGTCCCTGGGCCTTCAATCTCTCACCACCGGAGAGGGGCAGTGAGGGACGGAGAAGAAGAGCGGGGAGGCGGAGGCCGGGCGGAGCAGGAGATGGAGCGGGGTGAAAGGGGAAGAGAGGGAAATGATGGGGAAGGGGAGGAGGACGACGAGGAGGAGATTGAGGAGGGAATGGAAGAAGGAAAAGAGGAAGGGGATGAGGACGGCATGGGAGGATGGATGGGTAGAAAGATGAAGATGGATTCGAAGCAGAGGTGGGGAGATGGAGGGAGGGAGGGAGGGATGGAGAACGGAGGGAGGAGGGATGAGGACGAGGAGGGGATTGGGCAAGAAGGAGGAGGAGGCGGCGGAGAGGAGGAGAAGAACGAGTACGAGGAGGAGCAGGAAGAGGAGGAGGAGCACTGGGATTCCCTGGGATCAATCGTATCGGCGGAGCAGGAGGAGCAGGAAGAGCGGGCTTCTGCAGCGACAGCCCCGTGGCCAAATAATCATTAGCCATGACGTGCATCTTGCGAGCAGATGGTGCATACCTGTGATTGTCGCAGCTCTCGATGCGGCACCGGCGTTTGTATCCATGGACCACGGGTTCCCGGGTTAGCGGTTGGCGACGAAAGAGAACCAGGTCGATTGTGCCGACATTCGCGCGAAGTTGCCCTGGTAAGGCCGCGCGTGAGCGCCTTCGTTTCCAGTTCAGCGTGCCGCGCTGGCGTCCCGCGTAAGCCACCGCGCAAGGTCGCTATGCCATCTCGCGTAAGACTCGTTTCTTTTCGCCGCTCAGGTCATGCCATGGTCATTAGCGGCTTCCCTCCTGGTTTGGCCCGGTGTGTTTCGTGCTTTCCATGTTTTCGGCACGCGTGGCCGTGCCATGAATTGGTACCACCGCGTGTGTGAGATCGAGGGTGGGGGGAAGCAAAGAAGAGCTGAATCCCCGACGAGAAGAATACAGTCAAAACGCTGAACTAAGGACACCTGTGGGCTCGGGAGAGGCTCTTGTTTTCGAACCGTTCCTTAGATCTAGATCGGGGAGCCTGTTCTTGGCCGAGGCTCGCCGTGACCAGACAAGCCCCTTCATTATCTATTTGGCGTTCCTTAGGTTAGCACGACGACTGCGCGCTGCTCGAAGTGAACATGGGACTCTAGCGTCAGAATACATCCGCAGATGGTTCCGGTCAGCGGGCGCGCCATACTAAAATTGGAAAGGGAAATTCATTTTCAGAGCGCAAAACCGAAGTCCTTTTCCGTTTCCGTTTTCTGGTTTCAGCTTCTGGCGTTTATTTTCAGTTTTCGTATTTTGTTTTCCGGATGTCGTTGTTTGGTTTATGTTTTGCGGTTCCGGGTTTTCGTTTTCCGTTTTTTGATTTCCGTTGTTGAGTTTCTATGTTCCGGATCCGTATTTTGGTCAACGTGTTATTATTTCCGTTTTTTTTGTTTTGTTGTTGTCCGTTGTCAGTTCCCATTGTTTGTGTTCCGATGTTTGTATATTTGTTGTTTGTTGTTAGTTGTTTGATTCTCATTTTCCAGTCTCCAATCGTGGTGTCCAGTTTCCGGTGTCCGTTTTCCGTCGTCCGTCATTTGGTCTCCGTTTTCTGGTTTCCGATGGTTGTTTCCCGACGTGCGTTTTCCGTTATTCAAAGGTTGCTGCGTTTGCCGCCGATTTCTTTTCATTTCATTGGGTTCGTTTTTTATGTGCGCAGAGTGTTTTGGAATTGTTTCTGGATGTCTTGGCGGATGTTTGTGTCCTTGTTTTGGTGAGCCTGCATTTCTTCGCGGTGAGTTTGCGTTAGTTTTGCGAAGTCTCCAATCAGCTTCGAACCAAAACAACACGAACGTTTCGCGTGGAATTTCCTCCACAATCAGGCGTCCGACTTGGTTCGAAAAAAATGGATGGTTCCAAAACGGCAAACCGCATAGGACATTCCCCGCAGAACGTACGTAGTCCATTGACGGTTCCAAAGCGGTTCGAAACAATAGAAATCGGTGCCGAACAGTTAGAAATCGAGCGTTTCGCTTGAAATTTCCTTCGCAATTCGAGCGGGACCTGATTCCACACAGTAGGATGGCGGTGCGAAAACGCCAAACCGCGGGGGAGGTTCTCGCTAAACACCGCCAGTCGTCGTCACGAATTCGCAGACATCCGCCCAGGTATCGGCGTCCCACCAGTTGACAGTAGGCCATGGTGCAATGTAGCAGGAGATGAATGCACCCGTAAGTTGACAGTAGGCTATATTGTAATTGCGCCGGAGGTGGAATGGCTTTTCCTCGGAGGAAGGACCAGCCGTACAGTATGCCATAGTGGCAGTCGCAGAAAACATGTAGTTTGCCTTGTGGGGGAGACCATAGAAGGGGGTCTTCTTTGACGAGGCAGAATCTCACACGCCTGGAAGCCGCGAAGGGGTCGGCGGATTTTCCAGCGGCGCGAGGAGGTTTCGTGGCCCGGGAGAGCGGCGGATGTCTGGGCAGGAGGGTCCAGGTTCGAGGTTTCCTGGCTCTCGGGTTGGACCCCCCGTGGCCGCGACTGAGCGCGTCGCGAAAAACTGGCGAGGAGGAGCCCCGCAGGGGGGCGCGAGAAGGCAAGCATTGTCAAAGGCCGGCTTTTCCATTTGTCTCGGAGCTTCGGATTTCTGGGGCTTTCTCCGCGGAGGCCGCCTTGAGACATTGACAGTCGGCCTGGGGGGGGGGGCCCGTCGCTGCGGCTGGGCGCGGCTCGGAACATAAGTGGGTGCAGACCCCGGGAGGGGTCCACTCGGGCCTCTGGGGGGCTCCAGGGGGCTTCCACGGGGCGCCGGCGACAAGCTATCGGAAGACGGCGAGCGCCTAAGACGGCCGGCGGCGAGAAATCTACCATGCGGGGAGCAGCGGCGCACCTCAGAAGAAGTACCTCAGAGATGTACCGAGGGTAGCAGCGGCGATGACGACGAGCAGAGCCTTGATGAAAGGACCTCCAAACCTCCCCCCCCAAAAAAAGACCCCGGGAGGGGTCCAGGGGCCAAGAGTTTTCGCTGTCGTTCGCAGGGTCTCCAATTGGCCTCAGTGGAAGGATTCCTATTGCCCTCGATGCAAGGATTCTTATTGAAATCCTTCCCAACAGGATTTCTAGTAGAACTTCCCACAAGACGGATTTCCATTGAAATCCTCCTCAGAAGGATTCTGTTTGAAAGCCTTCACAAGAAGGATTCCTATTGACATCCTCTCCAGAAATATTCCACTTGAAATCCTCCACATAAGGGTTCCAGCTGAAATTCTCCACATAAGGATTCCTAGTGAAACCCTTCAAACGAAGGCGGATGAGGAGGAGGAGGAAGATAAAGTGGATGAGGTGAAGGAGGCGGAGGGAGGAAATCCGCAATAGAAGGATTCCTACTGAAATCTTCTACAGAAGGGTTCCTGTTATAATTCTCGACAAAAGGATTCGTTTTGAAATCCTCCACAGAAGGATTCCTAGTTGAAATCCCGCACGGAAGATTCCGAGTGAAATCATCCACAGAAGGATTCTTTGTTCAACCCCGCACATAAAGATTCTTAGCGCAATCATCAACAAGGATTCGTATTGAAATCCTGCACAGAAAGATCTCTAGCGAAATCCTCCACAGAAGGAGTCCTAGTGAAACCCTTGGCAAGAAGGATAATTAGGCGTACGATGAGGAGGAGGAAGTTGAGACGTATGAGGAGGAGTATATGGCTGCAGTCGGTTTCAATGCAGTCGATTTGACTGCAATGCGTAGCAAACAAATGCAACCCACATGATTGCAGTCGCTTCTGGTGGAAGCGATTCTGAACAGAGCCCGTGCAAACCCCTGGGCTGGCGATCGATTGGATCATAATCGGTTTGATTGCAGTCGAATGGATTGCATTCGGGATGATTGTCACTTAAAGAGTCAATCGAGAACTAAACCAATGCAGCGGCTGCGGCAACGACGACCCCCTCCTCCTCTCTCCTCCTCCTCCTCCATCCTCCCTCCTCCCTCCTCCCCCTCCTCCTCCTCCTCCTCCTCCTCCTCCCTCTCCTCCTCCTTCTCCTCCTCCTCCTCCTCCCACTCCTCTCTTTCCTCCTCCTTCTCCCACTCCTCCTCCGCCTTTACTAACGCCCAAACAACGCGTTTGAAAAATCAAAGGGAAACTCCGGCCTGAGAGGTCCCAACAAACAAATCATCAAAGTCAGGCTCCCGCCTGAGAGGTTTCAAAAAAAACAAAAGAAATCCAAGAGCCACCCCTCTCATCCTTGTAACTGTCCCAAAAAATCCTAAAGTTCCAGAGGAGAACTCCTGCTCCCCCCCGTTTCCTCAGGAGTTCTCCTCTGGAATTTGTTTTTTTGTGGGACAGTTACAAGGATGAGAGGGGTGGCTCTTGGATTTCTTCGTTTTTTTTGGGGGATCTCTCAGGCAGGAGCTTGATTTTGATGATTTGTGTTGGGACCTCTCAGGCGGGATCTTCCTTATGAGTAAAAAGATTGGTAGCCTCTCAGGCGGGAGCAACATAACACAACACAACCTCACACCTAACAACCTTACATAACACACCACAACACAACCTAACAGAGCCTCACAGCAACATAACATAACACATCACAGCACAACCTCACAACCTCTCGTCTGGTCGTCTGGTTGTCCAGGGCGAGAAGACGAACAAGGAATGCATGACGAGGCGAAACATAAAAGGCATAATGAGGTAGACCCCTGCGGGGGGTACCAAACAGCTCTGTTTTAGCAGGGGGGGGAATAGGCCAGGTCCCAGGCATCTATCTATGTATATATGCATATATATGCATATATATATATATATATATATATATATATATATATCCAGTTGCCTGCGGCAAGTCCCACCACCGTGCCAGCCCAGCTTTCTGCGTGGCGATTGTTCGAGGGGGCATGGGAGGCCGTCACGTGTGACGCATCGTGTCTCCAGGTTTGGGGGAGCCGTGATGAGGATGACGAGGACTATGATGATGATGGGGGTGATGGCAATGCTGCTGCTGACAATGTGATGCTGATTGCGATAATGGTGTTGATGACTCTGATGATAATGATAACAATAATAATGATGATGATGATGATGATGATGATGATGATGATGCTGATGATGATGATGATGATGATTATGCTGATGCTGATGATGATGATGGTGATGATGATGCTGATGCTGCTGATGATGGTGGTGATCATGGTGATGGTGATGGTAATCTTGATGACGATGTTGGCGATGACGATGGTGGTGATGATGAGGACGATGAGTCGTGATGATGATCATGCTGATGATGATGATGATGATGATGATGATGATGATGATGGTGGCGGTGCTGAACGTGTTGATGATGACGATGCTAATGATGCTGATGACGATGACGGTGACGATGACGATGACGATGCTACTTATGATGATGATGCTCATGAGGCTGATGAGTATGGTGATGATGAGGTGATGTTGATGATGATGGCGATGCTGACGATGGTGACGATGATGGTGATGATGCTGATGATGATGACGATGATGACGATGCTGATGATGTCGACGATGATGGTGATAATGCTGCTGATGCTGATGCTGATGCTGCTGATGACGATGTCGATTACGACGATGACGATCACGATGATGATGATGCTGATGATGCTGATGGATAGTATGCTGCTGATGATGATGGTGATGATGATGATGATGATGATGATGATGATGATGACCACGATGATCATGGTGATGCTGATGCTGATGCTGCTGATGCTGCTGATGATGATGATGATGCTGATGATTCTGATGGTGGCGCTTGTTTGGGCCGCCTTGGCTTCCTGTGGGGCAGTCTTGGGGGATCCCTTGGGGCTTGGGGCCCTCTTGGGCCGTCTTGGGGCCCTCTCACACCGTCTTGGGGCTCTCTTGGGCCGTAGTGGTGCCCTCATTAGCTTTTCACCCCGAGTCGTTTTCAGGCGGTCCTGAGGACCAGCAAGGGTCCCCAGAGGCCGAACAATCAAACAAACAATGTTATGGCGGTGTGGGCCCCGCGTCAAGCATCGATTGTCGGATCTCTGTGTAGTGTGGGCGAGTTAGGTTTGACCAGGATTGGATTCCTGACGACAGCACCCCAGGAGGCCCAGAAAAGACGAAGAGCCATCAAAAACAGACCTCGAGACGCGAGGCGTCTGGAACCTTCCTGCGGCGCTTCCTTGCCAGCCGTGGCGACGCGGAGCCTCTTAGACGCGCACGAGAGGGTACATCGAGGCAAGGAACACGGGAACTATGACCAAGATGTCGCGGGATCTTGCCGACGTTGATCTTGGTCATGGTTTTTGCCGGCCGTGGCCAATTCGCGAGAATTTTCCGCGAGTTGACGCTGACCAAGATGGGCAGAACGTTTCTCTCTGCTGGCCCTAACAATGCGCTATCTTACGACATGTGTACCCACCTTTGTGTTTATGGGTTCCCTATTGAGTTCCCTCGGCTCTCGCTTGTGGCAGATGCTACTCGGGCGAGATACATTGCACGTTGTGATGAGCTGCCTCGGATCCGTGACCAAGTCGCTCGGATTTTTGAAGATGATGATTGGTGCCCATATCGGCAGCGGCGCGGCTGGTACGTGAATAGTTTCCTCACTCACTTGTTCACCTTCCAGGACGAAGTTGCATCCCACGGCTTCCAGATTTTGTATGAGCGTAAGGATGTACAGAAGCAGTATATGCGTGCGCTGAGGCGCTTTCACTGTCCCGCCGTCACCCCTCATGAAGCTCTCCTTCGGCGTGCCTGTGCTTGGATCCCTGCGGTCTCCCTTTCGGACATCGTCTGGGTTTGCAAAGTCATCAAAGCCCTGGCCCGTCAGTCCAGTCCTTACATCCTGTTGGCCAACCTACGTATGCTCTCCAGGTGTATTTGCACTAGTGCTCGATTTCACGCTTCCCCTCGAGGCTGTCTTCTTGGGTGCCCTAGTTCTCCGACGTCCCCGACCGACTTAGATGACATGCACCACTACCTCGTGTGCCCCAGGCTCCAGCAGTTGTTCTCGCATTGGATGGGCTCTTGGGCTCCCTGTTCTTCTGGGTCTCCTGAGGGTTCGCCCTGGCTCCACCTCTACCTCTTTTTTCGTGGGATGGGTCCTGACCAGCGTCTTTTAAGTTCTATGCTATGTGATGCCTTTCTCAGTATGCACTCTTCAGTTCGATATGGTCTTCCTGGCACTCCGCAGCAGCAATTTGAAGCCAGGCTCCGAATACAATCGAGGCGGCACCGTGCTTGTCGACGTGTGTGGCAGGCGCTAAACCTTGAACAATGGGGGGGAAGGGGCCCTTGAAAAAAAAAAAAAAAATGGGCAGAACGTTTCCGCGTTCAGTCTTGGTCATGGTCCTCGCTTTCCCACCTTCCGGCACAACACCGCCGACCAGAAAACGGAACCTCGATCGGGCCATCCTCCGCCCCGCCCCCTCGGCCATCGGCACCGCTGCCGCTCCTCCAGCCCGCAGTGCGCGCAGGACACCACGGACGATTCCGCCTCGGAGAGCGGCCCTGGAGCGGACGACTCGGCCTCGGCCGCTGGCCCCGTAGCGTCGCGGTCCGCCGACGTCGTCGTTGTCGCCGTATTCCTCTTCCTGTCCTTATCATTCGCATTATTATTGTCACGAGTATGATGGTTACTGTTACACGAATTGTCATTAGTACTGTGATTCGTGATCGTTTTCATGGTCGTTGTCGTAGACGTCCTCATCCTGCTCATCTCCCTCATCCTCCCCCTCCTCCCCCATCCTCCCCCATCCTCCTCTCCCTCGTCGTCGTCCTCTTCCTCCTCGCACATCTCGAGGCGGTAGCGAACGTGGACGGGGATTATGATGAGACCTCGGGGGACCGTTAGAACCTCCCGATGTTCTTGCAGGACTCAGAAACCAGCAATGAGTTTAGCAAGACCCACGCGGGTTCCATGAGGCATTTCTTAAGTATTGACGGAGCACGCAAAGCAGGGCATTTTCTAGCACGACGAGTAATCACGACCAGGAACAGCGCGGACGTGAACATCACAGAACACGAGCACGGCGAAGAGAGCAACGATGACGCCAGCACCATAGTTGACGAGTGCGTGTGTACGCACGAGACGGATGACATGCCTTCCCCTACGAGCAAAGCACGTACAGCACACATGACGCACTCGCACAATTTGAGGAACCTTCACTCAATGATCGTGCGCGCGAGCGGTTGTCCATGATATAGGACCCCTTTCGCGAGCTGAGCGAGTTGCTTCCGACACGCCATCACTATGTCTAAATCCTCCCTGCTGCGCTGCCCAACTCGAGCCACATCTTTCTCCAATCAGAGCTTGCACTCAAGGGGTCTTAGCGGAGATAATTGAAAGATTTGGCGAAAGTACCGGGCCGATTTCGGCGGGCGGCCGGGTTCCTGGGTACCCAGTTCCTGCTTCCCGGGTGCCCGGTTGTTGTTTCCGGACCGATTTCGGTAGACGGCGGTCAGGCCCCCAGAGACCAGGACACATAAATAAAAAACCAGGACACGGAAAACCAAGGAATCGACACCTTTTTCTGCAAAGTCACATTTTTCAGAACCCGTGCATTTTTTGTTTGCTACACTGCATGATTCGGGTTTGTGGCCGGGGTTGGGGGGGTGTTGCAGGCTTTTAGGGCCTGTGTCCGGGTTTATTCTGGAAATGCTGCAGTGCAGTCTTTCGCTCGTGCCGCTGTCTGGAGAAAATGGTTTCGAGGGATGTTGGGTGTCCAGGTCTAGCGTGTCTGGGTTTACGGGGCCTTGAGGCGGGGTTCCCGGATTTCTGGATTCTTGGTTTCTTCGCCGATCTCTTTACCGATCGGTCTCACCATCGACCATCGATCTTTTTTATCATCCTCCCTGTCGATCGATCTCACAATCGGTATCACAATCGTTTCAGCATCGACATGACGATAGATCGCACGGGCGATCTAACGATCGATCTCATTAGCGATCTCACTGAATCGACTTACCTATCGGTCTCACGATCGATGTCATTATCGTCCTCACACTATTGATCCCCACTACCGGTCCCACGGTCTCATTATTCCCCAATCAGCTTTTGCACTGAAGGGGCCTTAGTGGAGATTTCCTGATCAGGGTCCTAGCGGAGATTGAAAGATTCGGCGAAAGTACGGGGCCGATTTCGGCAGGCGGTCGGGTACCCCAGTTCCCGGGTTGCGGGTTCCCCTGTTCCCGGTTGTTGGTTCCGGGCCGATTTCGGTGGGCGGCAGGGTTTCCAGGTTCCCGGTTTCCAGAATTTTGATCGATCTTTTCATCGATCGGTGTCACCATCGATCTCATTACCCATGTCTCGATCGATCTCATAATCGATCTCACAATCGATTTTTCAATCGATCTCACAATCGATCTCATTATAGATCGCACGAGCGGTCTCACGATCGATTTCCCTGAATCGATTTCACTATCGGTCCCACGATCGACCTTACTATTGTCCTCACAATCGATCCCACAATCGATCTCACGATCGATCTCACAACTGATCTTAATTTCCATATCACTAATTCTCAAACCATCCATCCACTGTTTGGCGAAAGTCCCGGTCCGATTTCGGTAGCCGGCTGGGTTCTTGGGTTCCCAGTTCCGGGTTCTTGGGTTTTTAGTTTTTCGTTCCTGGCCGATTTCGGTATGCCACGATCGAGCTCATCATCGATCCCACGATCGATCTCTCAATTGTTCAAACCATCCACTGATTGGGTTTCTTCTCTGGTGTGATTTGAATGTCAGGCTGAAGGACAAACCAATTGATTATGGTTTTTCTCTGGTGCGATTTGCATTCCAGGCTGAAGGACAAGACATTTACGCTTGTGGCGCTTGCGAGCAAGAAGACGCAGAGTTTGCGGCACAACTTTTTCACGCTGCCACACACGTCCCATGCCCCGACCATGTCGTGGAGAGCGACCGCCGCGGGAGTGACTCGGCCCCGCAGCAACACTGCGGAGGTAGCAGCCAGCGAGGCGGCGCCGAAGGCCAAGCAGCAGCGTGGATCCCAGCAGAGAGGCGCTGGCAAAAGAGACTGGTTCGTCAGGCGACGCCGTCGGGTTAGACACCATCCTGCTGGAGAAGTTCACGCTGAACCACGTTCAGATGATACGGCATGTGTCGGGCAGCATGTGGGACTTTGTTTTTGTCCAAGGGGGCAACGTGGCGGCGGGCGCATCGGCAACGGCAAGGGTCACCTACGCGGAGGAGGTCAAATAGCAAGGCAACAAGACGATGGGCTCACCGCATTTCCACATCGGAGCGGAATGTTGCTTGGAGCTCGGATGCAGGACTGGTCCAAAGACCTCGCCGCATGGATCAGCAGGGAAACGCGCGCGCGGCTGAGCTGTTAGCGCAGCAGCAACGGAGGAGCGGTATCTAGTTAATGACAGGAACCACCCATTAGTTTTTTTGGGCGGGAAGATCGCAGATGCAGTAGCAAGTGTGATAGAGTCTAGAGCAGCAGCGGGGTGCCGCAGCGTAGAGGTGCCAGGGATCGCCCCGTAGAGGAGCCAGGGTGCGCCAGCGTGAGGCCCCGCAACGTGTGAAATAGCAAGATCCTTTCTTCTCGTTGGCCGAAGTTTGTCCCGCTCGGGACGTCTCTGGGCCCCGCGCGGGCCGAGTTTTCTTTCGCTGACTGCAGAAACCACGCGAAAGACTCGTGACTGGGGGGGGGGGGGGCGGTTTGGAGAGTGGGAGCGGGGGATTGGAGGGTTTCGCATCCAATTGGGGCTGTGTAGCCCAAGCCGGGGCCGAGGGGCCACGGGGCCACGAGCCCCCGCCTGACCCTTCATTGCATTGCGCGTGGCCGTGGGTCAAGCTTCGCGCCGACGCGGGCCATAAGGGATAAAAAGCAAGAGGTCCCGCGGGCGTTCCCTTCGGGCGCCGATCAGCCCGCCGGCGGTAAATGGCTCACCGGAGCCTCGGAGTCCTGGAGATGATGTCTCCAGGGGTTCCGGACTCCCGAGGTATCCGAGTCCGACTCCGGCTCCTCCTCCCGTCTGGGCTCAGGCGACCGCGTTGCGTGCCGCCCCGTGTTTTTTTGCGCGCGATGGCGGTGCCTGGGCGGGGTTTCTCCTGCTGCGCCGAGCGGCGCCGACGTCGTGGACGCGGCCGTCCGCGCGGCGATCCTGGCGAAGAGCGCCAGGCGCGCGATCGCCGCCCTGACTCGTCCGATTGCTGCAGCTGTGCTCCCAGCGCGCGCTGCGCCGTCGCCGCCGCCCGCGGGCTCTGGGCGCGTTGGGGGCGCCTGCGCCGAGGTCCAAGATATGGGCGACTCCGAGGACAAGAGCAAGGGCGATGACATGAGCAAGATCCTTCGGAGACGCCGCCGCCGAGACGCCGCCGCCGCTGGCGTCTGGCGGAGGCGAAGCGTTCGGCGGCTGTTGCGGCGGGCGCCATAGACGAGGACGACATGTCGAGTGGGCCGGTGGCCTGCGACGCGACGCTGCCGACGGCGATGCTCCTCTCGCCGGCCAGCCTCGGGCCGCCGCGGCGGCCGCTGCCCCCCCGGCGCCTGCGACGCCCGCGGTGGCGGCGGCTGCGGCCCCTGCGGCGTGGCCCTCGGCGCAGGCCGAGGCTGGCCTCGCGGCGTCGCCTGGGGGCTGGCTCGGACGCGGCCGCGCGCGCGAAGTTGATCGCGCAGATTATGGCGCTGCCGGTCGCGGTGAAGATCATCAGCCCGCGCGGGCGCATCCGTCGACTTCGTCGAGGGCATGCCCGCCGCCGACTTGCGCATCTTCCTGGGGGCGCGCGGCGAGCGCCGAGGGCCTGGCCCGCCTGGGCGCCGCTGCCGCCGACGGTTTGGCCGCTGCTTGCATGCCCCAGGCGCGCGGTGGGCGTTCTAACGCGGGCCTGTCCCCGTCTGTCAGCGCCGCGCGCGGGCCGCTCGCGGATGCTCGGTTCGCGCGCGGGCGGGCGGTGCCCTTCCTCTGCCCCTCTGCCCTTCTCTCTTCTTCTTTTCCTTGATTCAAGCCTCGCGGCCCGTGCCCGCGCGGCCCGCCGCGCACTCGGGCCGCGCGCGACGCGCGAGCCGTCGCGGCGCAGCTGGGGGCGGCCGCCGCCGCCGCGGCCCGCTGCTTGCGGTGGGCCACCGAGGAGGCTGCAAAAGCCATCGCGGAAAGCGACGACTACAAAGAGTCCACTTGGAGAGGCGGTCGATGCAGAACCCGGCGCGCTGCGTGGCGAGACCGAGCCCCGCGGGGCGAGGGCCGCGCCCGGAGGCAGCCGAGGCGCGGGCGCCAGCGGCAAGGCAGCCAGAGCAGGGGCAGCAGGCATACATCCCGCCGGCCCAGAGTGCCCCGCCGGCAGCAGCTGGGCATGCGCCGAGCGCGCATGCACACGCGGCCGGGGGGCCACGGCGCGCGGGCGCGCCTGGCCACGGGACGAGGCAGCCAGCAACGACGCCGAGCAGATGGCGCTGCAGATCTGGGGCCCCCGCGCAGACGCCCCGCTGGCGCCCCGGGCCACGGCCGCCGCGGCCGCGCGTTCGACCAGCAAGACAGCGGCGGCTGCGGCTTTGCGCTTGGCCAAGATGCCCGCCCTGGCGAGCGGCAAACCAGCGCCGCCACCTCCCGAAGCCAGATTGAGAGTCAGGCTTGAGGCGGCGGGCTGTCGGCGCACGCAGGCCCTGCAGCAGCGGCGAGGGGGCGTCGCCGAGCAGCCCGCAGGGGGATCTGCTTGAGAAGCGGGGCGAAGCGATCGACGACGCGTCGGGGGCCAGACGGGGGCTGCGCGCGCGGCTGCGCGAAGCGCGACGACGCAGGACAGCGCCGGGGCGAGATGAAGCTGAGGGCGGACCAAGGGCGCGCAGCGAGAACGCGCGGGGCGAGGACCACAGAGCGTCGGAGACCAAGAAAGTGACCATCCTTGCAACGCGGTTGCATCGCTTGGGGATCTCACTGCCAGCGCGCGAAAAGTGCTTGAAGTGGGCAATGGTAGTAAGGGTGTGGTGCGAACATGGCCGCGCCACGTCTTGGCCTAGCTACCAGAGCATACACAACAGCTTTCGCGATTTGGTGGGCCACATGAGAAACGCAGCGGCCCCATTCACGAAGTCGACGCTCACGGCGCACCTTGAGCGCCCCGCGGATTTGCCCGCATCTTTGCTCGAGGCTGCGCATGGCGATGACGACCCGCCCGTCGAGAAGTTCATCGACTTGCATGCCTTCCTGGGCACGCGCGCCCCGCTGCGCGACGACCGCCTATTGCTCCAGAAAGGGCGGGCTGGCTCCTGGCAGTCGCCTGGCTGCGCCCCGCTTCAGAAGGAGCGGCGCGGCGGCTGGCGCTCGTCCTGGGACCGGCGCTCCAAGGGAGGCAACGCTGACATGAGTGGGCTGGCCGCTCAGATCCATGTTTTGCACGCCGCTGGGCAATCAGGTGCTCGCTCCGCTCGCGCGCCAGCCGCGTCGCTCAGGCCAGGCAGGAGCATCGCCGCAGATAGAGCTCGCGCTGGCGAGCCCAAGGTCGCAGTGCATCCACTCGGCGAAGGTGTAGCAGCTCCTGCTGATGGTGACGCAGCTCCTGCGGCGGGTGGCGCAGCGCCCACAGCTGCCGGCGCAGCGTCGGCTGCGGATCGCGTCGCGCAGGAGGCCTACGAGACGCAGGCGCTCGCCGCCTTGGCGAAGAAGGGCACCCGTGCAGCCAAGAAGACGCCCGCTGCTGCAACGACTGCTGCAAAGGAACCATCGGCGGCCACTCCCGCCCCGCCGCGTCGCGGGCTTCCACGGGCGGTGCCTCCAAGATTGTTATTGAGCCGGGTGGCGGCCAATTCGCGCAGAATGCGTTCGCTCCCTGGCGGTGCGGAAGGGCGCCCAGGTGGGCCAAGGCCAACGACCGTGCCGGGAAGCAGGCGCTCGCCTAGGCAAAGGCTGCAAGTCGGCAGGCGAGATCTGGTGGAGCAAGAAGAACGCTTGAGACATGTTGAGCACCAGCGCAGATTGGATGCGTGAACTGACGGGTCTCTAATGCACTATATGCGTATAGAACATGGGGTGTGTGTCATTGCTCGCATAGTGTGCCTTCGGAGCTTTGCGAATCGTCCACCGCTAGCCTACCTATGAGGAAAAGAATGTCTTGCATGCCATTTGCATCGCCTGCGCACTTTGGCGCGCCCCCCCGCGTGCTATGCGTCGGCAGTTTCGCGTGCGGCGCACGTTCCGCCCATCGCTGGAGCAACCCCTGCAGTCGCGCCCGCGGCGCGGCCTTCGGGCTTGCAGCTGCGGCTGCAATGTTGCATGTATGATTGCGCATCGTGGCACGCCATGGCCACGCGTTCAAGGGATGTGATCGGCGGAGGGGTCCGTTCTCAGAAGGGGGACGCATGGGGGGGGGGCGGGGGCGGAGAACGCGTGGGGGGGCATCTGGGCGGGGTGAGTTCGGGGAGGGGCGGGTGAATGAACGGCTGAGGCAGTTATGGCTGCATGTGAAATTCAGTCCGCATGTATGTGCCCTCTGCAATAATGATTGCAGATTTGATTACACGGGCGCGCGTCTTCACCAGTTGCAACTGCAGGACCGCTCTGCATTCGCAGATGCGTTCCAGCACTTGCGCCCGATTGCAGGGCATGCGTTCAGAGGCGCAGGTGGTTGCGCATGCCATGCGCGCGTTGTTGCCATGCAATCCTTGGTGCGTTCGACGAAGTGGTGTGCGCAGGTGACTGAAACGGTGAATTCACCGGGGGTGCAAGCATTCTTTTTTTTCAAAGGATGCGTCGCATATGTTTGAGGCCCCCCCCCCCCCCACACATTTTCCTACGCAGGCGCGCGCTTCCATGCGCCACCGTCGCGCCAGCCCCCAAAGCCCCGCAGTTGTTGTATGCGGCTCGAGGGCGGGCTCGCGGTTGCGCTGCTCATGCGTGCCCAAACTTGAGAAGCACCAGAACATAGAACCATTGAGGAGGAAATGTCCGCATGCATCTGCTGCTGCACTGCCTGTAATATTGGACGAGGCCACGCGGGAACTCTTCTCGGCATCGCGGAGGGGATCCGTGAAGCTGGAGATTCGGTTGTCAGCCGAGCGACTCTTTATGGCACCTTGTTCAGTGAGACCACTTGTTTTGCCGAGGACTCCGAGACGAAGTTCGTTGTTATCAATGTCCCTGCATCGTTGTGCGCGGCGCGCGCCCGATGCAGCAGCTGGCGGGCCCTCATTCAACGCGCTTTGGCGGCGAGGCCGTGCTCTTTCGAGCGACCGTGGCCGCAGATATTTTATTTGGACGAGGTAACGCTAGGCAGCCACGTATCTCCAGCCAGTGCAAGGACGACGTGGATGTTCTACGTATCGTTTCTAGAGCTGGGGCCAGAAGTGTTGTCGCAAGAGGATGCGCGGTTCTGCGTGGGTGCCCTGAGGTCAAAAAGTGCATCCAAAAAAGATGCAGGCGGTACACAGGCACTCAAAACGCTTATAACATACACTTGGTAGGTCGGGTTGTTCGGTGCACCCAGCGGGCGTTTCATTGGAGCTTGGCGTCAGTCTGCGCTGCAAACTTGGGGTGGTTTTCCAGCGCGGCGGTGCCTTGCAGTTGGTTTGGCTGATTAAGGGAGATGCCGGTGCCAAATGCTGCATGCTTTTCCGAAATGCAATTGTGATGGGCAACTCCCTGGTCGGCGAAGATGGGGCGACCCTGCTGAGAGCCGACGTCATGCGCGAGCGTGACATCGATTTTGCGACGAATGATGGCATCGGGGGGAGCGCGCGGCCGCTGGCTGGGTTCCACGCGACGGACGCCAACGCCAATTTCAAGACCTGCGGGGGGCCTGCAAATTCTAAGGGGGGAGGAGATCCTAGGACGATGAAGGATGCGAAGGCGATGAAGGGGGGGGGGATTGGAAGGGGGAAGCGAGGATGACGAGTAGGTGGTTGAGCAGCGGTGCGCTTTCGGCTCCTCCGGGGTCCGCGGGCAAGCGTTCGGTTTCAACCATCGCGTGCAGAACATGCTGCTCGATCCGCAGCTGGATCGCATTATCTTACCTGTTGGCCAGTATTGCCACGACTGGGCGCGCGCATTCTTTATTCTGTTTGTTGTCAATATTTCGACGCATCTCGTTCGTGCAGGATGCAAGGGTAGCGGGCTGCCCCGCGCATGATCATGTTTCGAGGAATAAAGCGGGATGTGGCCCTGCCCATCGCGCGCGGCGGCGCCGGCCTCTTGGCTAAGTTTTTTAGGGCGGGCTGCAATATTACCAACCGCAAGGCGAAATCCCTTAGGCAAGTGAGGCCTTGTCTTTGTCGCCGCGGTGGTATGCGTATGTGATGACGGTTATATGGCCTGCAGGGATCGCATGCGCGGAGTGCACCGTTTTTGCTCGGTTGCGTGATCTGGCGTGGCGCATCCGAAGCTGCGGCATCATCCCGCGCGTCTGCTGACGCTCTCAGGGACAGGACAAACGCGTTTCTGGGTGTTTGCGAGGCAGTAGGGCGGCAGGAATACATGGCGCCGAAGTCCCACTGGCTGGTCCATTTCCCGAGGCACCCGATCAAGAACGGATGCCTTCTGTCGCGTTTTGTGCACGAGAGAAAGCACAGAGTGCCCGAGCGGTTCTGCAATGATATGCGCCAGCTGGAAGCTTCTGAGAGGGGCGTGCTGTCCGAGATTACATGCCTGCATTTGGCAAATTTGCGCAGCGCCAACGCGTTCGACTTCTCGCTGCACTCTGCGCGCCCCAGGGCGACACCTAAGAATATGCACGCCTGCCTTGAGGAGAAGCTCGGCCAGCGCCTCCCCAGGGACAGCGTGGCCGCAGCTCTGGGGGCTCGGGTGTCGACGGCGCTTTTTTCCGTTGCCATTCGTGGCGTGGCGCGCGGGGAGGTTTGGTTTCACGCTGCTGCAAACGGAACGATGGTGCCGCTGGTTTCAATGTGGGGCGCCCCTCGCTGCGATGATCGGCTCGGCGTGCTGACCGTGGCCCCGACCGACGACGACTTGCAGCTGGTGCACACGACCGATATCATCACTGCCACGGCGGTGCGTTTGCCAAGTTCCCAAGCCACCACCACCACTATACGGGCGTGCCGCACGCAAGCAACTGTCCGCTTTGCACGCGTGCAATTGAGAAACATGCATGGGGGACGTTTGCGAAGGGTGTGGCGTCCGTTGTGGTTGGTTGGAAAGGTTCGAAGACTTGCAAGACATGCAGGCTCCATGGAGGCGGGTCAATCGCGATAGTGCCTCCTGATTCAAGTGGTGAGACATCGCGCGAGCTGCTACCTGGTTTCTTCTGCGCAGCAGCGCAACAAACTGTGCATTCGAATGCATGGGCGTCGCTCGCCTTGCGCCTCGCGCGTAGAAAGCCAACAATTCGGGAGCTAACAATGCAGTGGTTTCACGTCAACATGCAAGTGCTTGCAACTACTTGCGCTCAGTCACCGCAATGTGTAAGTTTCCGAAACCATCTTGCTAAGTCTCCTAACTCTTACAACCACCCAAGTTCACCACAGCGGGAGCGGGTGCCGGGGGGGGGGGCCGGGGAGAGGTGCCAGGGGGGGAGGGGGGCGCCAGGGGGGGGTGCCAGGGGGGGGTGCCAGGGGGGGGTGCCGGGGGGGATGCCAGGGGAAGGTCCTTCTGCTTTGTTTCCCTGCCCTCATACTTCTCCTCCTTGCCTCTTCCTCCTTTTTATGTTTCTCCCCTCCTCGTCCTCTTTTTTTCCCTTCCCTCCTTGCCTTCTCCTCCTCCTCCTCCTCCTCTTCCTTCTCCCCCTCCTCCTGCTCCTCCTCCTCCTCCTCATCCTCCTCGTCCTCATCCTCATTATTCTCATCCTCCCCTCGTTTTCCTCCTCCCTATCCTGCTCATCCTCCTTCTCCTTCTGGATCCTTCTCCTCCTCCTCCTCCTCCTCCCCCCTGCCCTCCTCCTCCTCCTCTTCCACCACGTCGCCAAATTCAAGGCCCCAGAGACGTCCGGTTCGGTGAGGTTCAGTCAGGTTCGGCCCGGTTCGGTTCGAAATCGAATCCGGTTCGGTTCGGTTCGGTTCGAAATTGGGTCTCATGCGGTTCCGGTTCGGCCCGGTTCTTGTTGACAAAATGGGCGGTTCGTCCCGGTTCGGTTCGGCCCGGTTCGGTTCGGCCGATTCGGTTCGGTTTTGAGCCTGCCTGCGCTCACAGAGAGCTTCAGGGACTGTGAGAGTCGCCAGATGGCGAGAGCGACGAGACGGAGGCGATTGCAGACCTCAGATGCGTTGGCGTCGTGGGTCCGCGAGCAAGTCACACCTCCACATTATGGGGGTCGCGCGTCGTCTTTGCCTGACGTTGCATTTGACGCATCGAATCATATATTTTGTTTGGGCACTGACAAGCTGGAGGGTCTCAGCGATCCTGCTTGGAGCTCGCCTTTTCCTGCGAGCGAGGATCTTGGCACGATGCTGACTGCGATGCTCGTCAAGGTCGGCGGTGCTGCGGACATTTTAGAGGCTGCGTGGGCGTCCGTCGTTTTCGAGGAGGGTGTGCTCGTGACGAAGGTAGAGACTGACGAGCAGGGCGTGCTCGTGTTCCGGACAACGTATTTTGTATTGTCCGTCACGCAGCACGGTTTCATGGCATGGGAGACGGAGAGCGAAGTGCGCGCGGGGAAAATTGAGTACTATGAGTTCGCGAGTGTCACATTGGCCGTCCCCCAACCTACCTTCTTGGATTTCACTACAGATCCAGAGATAGCCGAGTGGAGTGTCTCGCGCTCGCGCAGTTCCCCCGTCTGGCCAGGGCGCAGTGCCCGAATGCGTTCGGGGCATTGGGCGTTGCATTATCATGTCCACTGGAGCGTCGATGTCCGTCTTGGAGGCAGGCGCCCGCTCTGGGTTCCAGGGCCTGACAGTGCAATTCCTATCGAAGCTGTATTCGGCAGTGGGTGTGAAGAGCAAAAAAAAGGCGCAAACCTACATCGGAGCATGGCTCACTGTCTGCGTTGTTGCGGCGCGCTCTCCCGGACCTCGACGAGGCGGAGTACGCTAGGATCATCGCCCCGCGTGCGAAACCGTCGGCGACGGGGTGCGACAGCGAGCTTTTAAAAGACGGCGCAGTGAAGGAGGTACAACTCTTGGTGGACGAAGGCGACATCGAAGATGTCGAACACCATGTCGCCAAAGCAAAGGGGGGGAGCTGCTGCGCCGAAGGGGGGTAGTGCCGCTGCGATCCCAGCTGTGGATGCTGGACACGTCGGCCCTGCTCCTGAGGTGACCGCCGAGTGGGCTTCAGCCTACTTGCCAACAGTAAAGTGCGTCTCGCTGATTATGGAGACCAACCTGCACATGCGATGGTGCGGCGAATACATGGGGAAGCCCACGCCACCCTACCATAACACAAAGTCGCGGGCGGCTTCAAAGGAGGGTGTCCTCGAGGCACTGAAATTCGTGCTCCAGGAATTGTGGGTGGCACGAGTGTAACCCTAGCGAAAAGTGCCCTCAGTATGTAGATGCGCTCGTTTTCCCATGACGCGAGGCAGCGTGGTGTCATGTGCTGTCGGCCATCGGGTTTTTCATGGTTACCTTCAGGGCTTAGTGGGCCCTGGAAACGACAGGGCCGTTTTTTTACCGGTTCCGTTTTGCTGTTTTTTTTTTTGCCGATTCCGACGCCGTTTGTTTACCGGCTCCGTCGCAGTTCTTTTGCGGGTTCCCGCTCCGGTTCCACACCTGGAGCCGTTTTTGTTGCCGTTTCCGGTCGCCGTTTTTTGTCGTTTCCATTTTCAAGGGACATTTTTTTTGGAAGCGTTGACAAAACGGCCCTGCCGTTTCCGGGGCCCACTAAGCTTCAGGGCGATTGTAGTGTAGTGCGCGCGATGGCCATTGCAACGATGGCAGTGATGACTGCGTGGTTCCGAGTGTGCCTCTGTTCATGGCAATCCAGAGTTTGGCGAAGCCTGGCCGTTATGGTTTCTAGTCTGCTGCTCTGTTCATATTTCTTTTCTGGGATTGGACAAGGGGATGGGGCAGAACATGGAGGAGAAGGGCGAAAGGCAAAGGTGAGGACGGGGAGGAGGAGGAGGAGGAGGAGGAGAAGGAGGAGCAGGAGGAGGAGGAGGTTTTTTTTGCGGGCGCACCCCGTCGCAGCCCATTACCGGGCGGTGAAAGTCGCTGGAGCAGCGGCGCGGGGCAAAACGGCAACGAAGCAGCATCGCCTCCTTCCCCCGATACATTCCGCATGCCTCAGGCCAGCTCTAGAGGAAGAGGAAAAGGGGCCAGGGAGGCATTCCGGAGCTTCATCGCCCGATGTTGCTTGCGGTCGCAACATCGCCATCATATGGGTATACAAAGCCTTTGGGAACCTTTGGGAGAAAACCCTGCCCTAGAACTCCTTTTGCAACCCGCCAGACGGGGGACCCGTTGCACTGGTGGACCCCCGCCGACGGCAAAGCACGATGGAAAGTTGCAGGAGCCTGCGCCCCGCACGTGTTGCGCGCTGCGCGCGCAGGGAGCCGCAGCAAGAACGAGCCAGCAGGATGCGCAGACTGGCGAAGGAGATGTGCCAACGGGCATAGCTCATCAGCGCTCAGAGCCGCAGGGCAGCCAGAGCCCACACAGCGGAAGGAAGCACTGCTGTTGGGAACAGCAGGGCAGTTGAACCGCACCATCTCGTGGCGGAGTTCCTCGGGCCACGGAAACACGGAATCACAGCAGCCGCGCGAGATGGAGACGACGCAGCAACCCCAGCAGCACAGCCACAACCAGCAACCCCAGCATCGCAGCATCAGAGGGAAGCACACCCCGAGCTGCAGGACGATTTGATGCAGGATGAGGCGAGCGGGGGTGGGGGCAAGGAGAGCTGCTGTTGGCGGCGGCAAGGGCAGCAACTGGTCCACCATAAGGAGAACGGCATAGTAGCCAGGCATATGCTGAAGAAGGACCCGCGCCAACCCGAGACCGCGACCAATGATGGAGCAGCTAAAGAGCCAGATGGAAGCTGCGGTGAGAGAGCCCACACCAGAGCGGATCACCGTCAACGCCGCGGGCCAGAGCCCGCAGCAGCCGCAGCCAGCAAAGATGCAGCGCACAGCTGCAGAGGGCCAGCAGGGCAGCCAGCAGGGCAGACCATCGGCTTGCCGCTGCACCCGTAGGCCTGGCCATTGGAGGCGATGGGCGGACGCGGCTGCTGGGAGGCCGCAGTGGGCGGCGAAGGCAGCTGCTGGCAGAGGCGAGACCGCTGCCGCGTGCCGCACCGAACTCATCCGAACGCGTTCGGAACCGCGTCGGTAGATGCGACGCGCGAACCCCGCCCCGAAGCAGCGTCCTAAGCAGCGTCCTCGTTCGTCTCTTCCTCCTCTTCCTCCTCCTCGCCTCCTCCTTCTCCTCCTGATCCTCCTGATCCTCATCCTCTCTTCCTTCTCTTCCCTTGAATTCCCTTCAAGTCTCCGTCATTCACACCGTGTCCGTTCGCGTTTCATAGTATTGTTCATTATTACGACGGTTTTCGGCGTCACATGTTTTCGCGTGTTGTTGCCGCCTTGGCCTCCCAGGGAGCTCTTGATGTCACGGCTGGATGCTCCTCGTGCTTTAATCAGAACGCACATTGGGGAAACACGGGGCGTCTGGGGTCGCCATCGTCATTGTCGTCGTTGTCGTCGTCGACGAAGGGGGCCGGGACGGTGCCGACGGAAGCCGCCGTGGCCAGAGGAGGGCCACGACCCGAGCATCGAGCAGGGACGACGACGCCCACGCGGCAACACGTCTGGCGTACATCGCTCGGCCTCGGCCACGATTCGCAACGTGAATGCCAGGCACGCAGACAGGGGCGGCTACACATTTGGGGGTACCGGGATGGTGAGTAAGCTCTGGGTGGAGACGCCGAACCACGATCGCCCATTCATTGACGGTCGGTGCTTGGGAGTCCCAGTCTGCACAGGGATTTTCGGTTTTGCTATTGCGGGCGTATCGCTGATGTATCGGCGATCTGTTGCATCAGCGATTCCAGGCCTATGTCCTCCAATGGTTCCCCTTTCGGCTAAAGTCGCTTACGTATTCACGGCAACACGTGTGGCGGGGTGTTGATGATAGGCCCGTTTGTGCCAGGTGATCATGTTCATTGCGACGGAAGGATTTGATGAGGGCGTTGGGGGAGGGTCAGTGGGGGAAGCGAACAGCAATGCAGCATGGGCAAAGAAGTAGAGCATCTCCGCCTTGCTGTGCGCTCGATAAGGCTGGATGTGCCTCAACTTCGTCAATGTCGGCGCCTTCTGGGGCCGCTGGGGGAGGGCAAAGGGATCACCAACAGTGATCATGTCTTCGCGCAGGGTCGGCGCTGCATGTATATATTAAAGTGGCTTAGGCCATTCCGCCGACACCCCGAAGGGGAAACAAATCCAAGGGCGAGGTTTTTTGATGGCACCGTTGGGGGCCGCTGGGGGCTTCTGTTTCGCCTCTTGAAAGCCTTCTGGGGCCTCCTAGGGTTTCTTGGGCGCCCACTGGCGGTCTCGGGGGTCCTCTTGGGGCGCAGGGTTCGACATGTCAGTTCGAAATACCCCTCTTGGGTCCCACTTTGGGCCATCTTGAGCTCTTCGTAAGCCGTCTTGGGTGCTTATTGGGCCGTCGTGGAGCCATCTTAGGGGGCCTCTTGGGCCGTTGTCGACGATGCTGGCACCAAACAAGTGAACATGTTAACAGTTTACGTTTCGCACTTTCACACACGTTGTGGGGCTATGTTTTCTTCTGGGGCCCTCTCCTGGGTCCTCTTGGAACCCTCCTGGAACAGTCTTTGGGCGTCTCGGGGGTCTCTTGGGCCATGTTGATGCCATCGGTGGTGTTTGTGAGGCCTCCTCGGCGTGTTGAAGCCTGGCGTGAGTCAGCATCTTGGACATGTTGGAGGCCACGGAGTGAAGATTTGTAATCTCTGGAGGCTCCGGGGGTGCCTTGGCGAGCTCGTACCCCCCCCCGCCCCCCTCCTCAAGTTTGATTTCGGAGGACAACCAAACGTCTCACACGCCTTGTCCCCCCTGGCAAGCGAGGGTAGGCGGATCCATTGCTGGCATCTTCTTTGGAGCGCATAAGAAACGATATAGCACCCTGCACCTGCGCATACGAATGAGGGGGCGGGCGCGGGTGGGGTCGCGGGTGGGTCGCGGGCGAGTCGCGGGTGGGTCGCGGGGTGGGTCGCGGGTAGGTTGCCGGCGGGTCGCGGGCGGGTCGCGGGTGGGTCGTGGGTGGGTATCGCGGGCGGGTCGCGGGCCGGTCACGGTGTGGGTCGCGGGTGGGTCGCGGATGGGTCACGGGTGGGTCTCGGGGTGGGTTGCGGGTGGGTCGCGGGTAGGTCGCGTGTGGGTCGCGGGTGGGTATTGGGTGGGTCGAGGGTGGGTCGTGGGCCGGGTCGCGGGCGCGACGACGACGACGACAAGCAACCCCCAAGAGACAACAACATCCAAACAACAAACAACATGACACACAACACACAACAAACAACAAACCAGCAACAAACACCACACAACAGACAACAAGCCGCAAACAGCAAATGATAAACATCACACGACAAACAACAATCAAACAACAGACACCACCACCACCATCATCAACAACAACAACAACCGCAAGAACCACAACAACAACAATCAGTGTAAGACGGTTCGCTTTTACCTGCTCGCGTGTCATTCAACACGTATATCCCAAATCCTCGGTACCCGCCTTGTTGGTCTTTGGTCGTAGCCCCTTGGGGCATATTGTCCTCACCTGCCGCGTGTAATTGGGGCCGCCCTGGAACAGGGAAAGAGAGGACGGATGGAAGGGGGAGGGAGAAGGATGGGTCACGGAATTCGCAGGAAAGTGGGTTCGGAAAAGAAGACACGCGGCACAATCAGACGGACCCATCGTGCGGGTAGACCTTAATGAGCGGGTCTGGAAGGCGGGCCCAAGCGGTCAGGTTGAGAAGGTGTGTTGCTGAAGCCTGAATATTGCATGAATCGGGAGGAGAGCTTGGGCGATAGCGCGACTCCCAAGTAAATCATGAGAAAAGCCAGAGCGAGAGCGTGATTTCTGAGTGTCTAGGGCGCGGCGTCTGAATCATTTGCGGGGGCTTCCCACGCGGGAGCTCGATTCCTGCATCATTTGTGAGGAAGTCCCGCGCGAGAGTTCGATTTTGGAATAGATTGTGAGGACGCATCAGGCGGGAACTATTGTTGGTGTAGTTCGGGGCCCAATGACACAGCTTGGAAAATAAGCACGCTTTCTTTGCTAAAAACCAGGGTGCGGTCCTCGATGGGGAGCACCTACATTGAAAGCGAACAATGGTTACCCGACGGGGGTCAACAATGATTATTGTTTAGATATGGGTTCAATAGCAACGAGAACATCAGCAATCAGTTTACCCGAATACCCCATGCTGTTTTATGCGGCATGCATCCATCATGAGACCTCTCCCTTCATAGGGGAAGTTGTCTTTGCGCACGGGGTATGCTGTTCCCTCTCCCTGATCTCCCGTCCGAGGAGGTCTCGACAACACCTCTTCCGAGGTATTTCAAAATTGCCAGCCCAGATGGCACATCGCCTTCGCGATCTCTTTGCCCAGGCCCTTCTAGGTACCACGACGCCAGAGTGGCCTGAGACCTCTGGGAGAGGCTTCACAACCTCTGGGGGAGCTCCGTGGAGAGCTCCCATGAGCTTCTGGGAGAAGCTCCAGAGCTTAAGCCCCTAGGCACACGACCCTTTCCAGGGGGCCGTGTTTGCAGGAGTGCTCAGCACCGGGATCCTCGACATTTCTAGGCTGGGCAAAATGCGTGGTGCCCTTCGTGCTGTAAGCTCAGGCATTGGATAAGTTCATCAACGAGCATTTGGATGCGCAGCAGTGCGCGTGCATCTTGGGCGCGCAGATTTCAAGCCACATTTTGCGTTGCATCTTGCAGGCCGCTTCAGTTTTCTTGTTTCCTCCATGAGTCGTTTCCTCCATGAGAGGAAACGCAAAACAGTCAAGAGATTCGCCACTGACGCGTTCAGCTTTAGGTCGTGCGAGGAAAAACGGACCCCTGGAGGCCGTCAGCGCCCAAGCGCTTTACGACCTAACCTGCCCGAGGCAAGGGGTCGACCTTTTCGTGCCCGGGGCCCCAGCACACAAACTATTGCACGTTTTGGGTTTTTGTTTTTTTTCGGTGATCCAGTTCAGGCGGAAATCCACGCATCGAAGGGCGCGTGCGTGCAGGGCAGGGTATCCAATTGAGGTGTGTGTTGTCGGTCATGGCCAACGGTGAAGTTGATTTTGGGCACGTGAACTTCCGCGCGGGATTTGCTGCCAATGTTTCGCATGCGTATCCGTGCGGCCAGCAGTTTTATAACAGTATCACTTCGTTGAGTGTTTGGTTGGGGAACAACGTATTTGGTCTGATATGCAGAGTTGCTGGAGCCTTGCATGTATGTGAGAACAGAGACTGATCAGATGTCGACTGTGCTTGTACCTCCTAAATTCAGCGTTGCGCAATATTCGCAATAATGCCTTTAACGATTTTCATTTCGAACATCGTGAATGAAAACGTCAACGTGCTAGCGCGACCGGTGTGTTTTGGCACTCTCGGGTTGGATTGCTCAATGGGCTGTTGCATGGCGTTGGGTGCCGTCATGTTCCTCCTCCTCCGCCTCTTCCTCCTTCCTCGTTGTTTTGTTTTACCATTTTCACCAAATACAGCGTTGGATTTGGCATAGTGTCATTATATTATGTACGGCGTAATGTTTGCCAGCGCTAAACATGCAAAGTGCATGTGAAATCAAACCTGTACATATGATGAGTTCGCGCTATGTGAATGGCATTCCCTTGAGCGTTACCTTGAAGGCTAAGTGGGTAGGGGTTCTTGTCAAATAGGACATGTGTCCACGGTCCACCACTTAGTAACCATTCCGGCGGTCCCAGCACAGCCTTTAACTCATACCAAGGGTGGGGGTCTCGGGAGGGGGGTCCGGAGGGGAGTTTTGGGAGGGAATCCAGGGGGGGGTCCCACGGTGGGATCTCGAGGCAAACGAGGGGGGCGCCCTTCTATAGCACCCGTTCCTGAAGGATGAAGGTAATAGGAGGGGGGTGGGGTAAGGCAGGAGGCAGGAGGGAACAAGGAGGGTGTGACAGAGGGTGATGTGGCGAACCGACGTGGCGGTCCGCCGGAGGTGGCGCCGCGGCGGGGGGGCGGCGGGGGGGGTCCTGCCCAGGGGAGGCTTTGAGCCTGCGGCCCGAGGCGACGGTGCAGGCAGAGGCGCCGCTTGCAGGCCACAGGGGGGCCTGCTGCTGCCCCTCCCTTCAGGGCGGGGGGGGGGAGCCGGGAGGGCTTGTGAGATCGGGGAGGGGACGGCGAGGGGAAGAGGAAGGAGTTTGGGGCGTTCGCGCTTCATCTGACATCCTACCCCTTCCTCTCATCCCCTCGCGTGGCGCTGAATTTTCTCTATCAAGGGACGCGTGTCATAGCCGATTTGCGACTCCCACAGAAAGGCCATTTCGTGTCATGCGCAATCGGTACAAGGGGAGTGCACAGGAGAGTGGTGGCGAGTGGGCAGGAGGATGAACGGGAGGAGAAATGGACGACGACGAACAGCAGCAGCAGCAGGAATTAAAGCGCAAGGATCGGGAGGAAAAGGCGGAAGAGGGGAGGCGGAAGAGGGGAAATGATGGGGGCGCCAACGATGAATGTTCAGAAAAGTTGCCCGCGTTGGGGCGGGACGAATTGCGGCAGCAGGAACTGGAATGGAAGGAACGGGAGGAACAAGAAGACCAGGCGAAAGGGGAAAGCGGAGGAGGAGAAACGAGGGGGGACCGCAATGAAGCAGAATTCGGATCTAGAAAAGTGGGCCGCGATGGGGCGAGAGCGCCATTCTGAACGACGGGAACAAGGCGCCAATCCGAAAATGAGGCCCATGCTGCAGTGGGAACGCCATTGCGAAGCAACCACTGGAGAGGATGGTGTGGGAGTGGGCGGCGAGATCCGATACCTACCATCGCCGATCAAATAATTCAGGCAATTCGATGGGCGGCGGGGGTAGAGTTTCGAACAGTCGAACTAGTGGCGAACTCCGAACCCTATTCTCGACTCCGAATATCGATTCAGGAGAATCGACTGTCGGCGGGAGGTCGGGTTCGGATGTCGCCACCTAAGTGTGAGGCGGGTGCGGGTGGCGGGGAGGGGTAGAGGCGACAGGACAAGCTCGGCGGGCTCGCGCCACATCTGACATCCTACCACTCCTACACATCCCTTTCCACTACGCTCATTATTTTTCTACCTGCGGGCGCGCGTCATAGCGGACCTGGAACTTCCCCTAAGACCCATGGTGTTATGCGCATTCGGGATATGGGAGCTGGGTAAATAGGAGGGGCAGGACGAGGACGAGGACGAACAGCAGCTGCGGGAACTGGATTGGAAGACGCGGGGGGACAACAGGACCGGGGGAAGGCGCAGGAGGGGAAATGAGGGGGGCGACGACGATGAGGAAGGACTCGGATCCAGAAATGTGGCCTTCGTTGGGGCGAGAGGGCCATTCTGAACGTCGGGAGCAAAGCGCCGATCCGAACATGAGGCCCCCGCTGCAGCGGGAACACCATTCTGAAAGACCGAACATAATCGGATTGCAACGAACCGTAAGACACATAATGGATTGAAGACTTGTGGTGTGTGAAAAGCAATGCGCGGAGGGGGCCCGACATCTTCCCAATAGGGTCAGGGTAGCGAGGGAAGTCGTCTTCAACGTGTATTGTTGAGCGAAACGCCGAGAAGACCAACAAATTAATCGCTTTCGGTGTAGGAAGAGTTTCGGCCTGTAGGGACAGTCCTTGGTAGGGCCCGTGGCCGCTTGGATCCGTCTTACGACGGTCATGCCGCCTTTTCAGAGGCATGTCGGAACTTATCTTGAACCGGCCTGGGTTTTCCGGAAGGATTTCGCCCCCATGCCGCCGGCTCCCCTCTCTTAGAATGGGACTTGCCAGAGCTGTGTTGGGATGTCTGGACGCTGACGTGAAGCAATGTCGGGACTTCACGTGAGGGCCAATATTTACTTACGACGGTTTATACTCTGGGTGGCGCGAATGTTAAGTAATTTGTTATGGTTTATGGCTTCGGGGACACGAACATAGCGTCTCTTACGAGGGTCTGTGGCCTCGGGGAAGCAACTATTGCGTACATCATGAAGGTTTCTGGCCTTGGGGGCGCAAACAGTAAATTATTTACTAGGGTTGATGCCCTCGGGGACGCGAATCTTGTAATTTGAAAGGGTTCGTGGCCTCGGGGAAGCAAGTATGGTGTAATTTAAACGGGCTGGTGGCCCTGGGGGCGCGAGTATTGGGTAATTCTACAAGGTTTATGGCTTCGGGGGCGCGAATATTTCTAATTTTCGATGGTGTATGGTTTCGGGGGCGCGAGCATTCAGTAATTTATATGGTGTTATGTGTTCGGGGACACGAAGATGGTGTAATCTACGAAGGAGTACTGTTTCGGGGACGCGTGTTGTCTACATTTCGAGGGTCTATGGCCTCGGGGATGCGATTATGATGTAATTTACTAGGGAGTATGGCCCCGGGAACGCGAATCTCGTGTATTTTTACGTCCCCCGGGAATTCAGACAACGCGATTCGGGGACGCTAGCCAGGACGCTTTTCGGCTCCCCCCCCCTCGCGCGTTCAGCAATAATTAACAATAAGGAAGCAGAAAGCAAGACTGTAACAGTGGAAACCGGAAACTGGAACTGGCGCAGGGATTTGCAAGCCTAGAAGAGTGATCGGGGGAGGCCCAGACCTGTTGTCCCCGCGGGCCATCATGGAGCTGCTGCGCGCGGAGACCCCGGGCCAGCGGGACCGCGGCGGGGGCCTCGATTCAAATTGGTTCGAGCCAGAGGGTGCCGTCGGCCCTTCCGCTCTTCTCGCGGAGGACTACGAGGAGGGGTAGTTGGCGGGAGGGGGAAGGGAAAAAGGAGGGGGAGGAGAAGTAGGGGGAGGAAGGGGAGGAGGAGTGAGTTTCTTGCCGTCTGCGGGAAAAAGGAGGGGGATGAGGAGGAGGAGGGGGAGGAGGGGGAGGAGGGGCAGGAGGAGTGAGTTTCTTGCCGTCTCGAGTCCCCAGTCCCGTGCCCCCTTTGGCCCTTCTCCTTCCAGCCTCCTCCAGGCTTCCCGGGCAGGCCCAGGAAGACGATGCATCGTTCCTGTTCATCCCGGTGTGGTCTTCTTCCTGTCGTCGTCTTAGCTTCCTCCCCCTCCCTCGCCCTCTTCATCGTTCCCAGGACGGGCCGTCGAGATGGCTGCCGCCCGTGCGAGCTCCTACCCCCAGTGGGGAACGGGCGGTGCAGTGTACATCACGAGTAACGGGAGCAGGCGAGTATCTTCAGGAAGTGATGCGCAGCCCAGCTACAGCTCGGGGATGTGTGGTTTGTCTTCCTGGGTGGGGGGGGGAAGGGGGGGCGCTAGTTTCGACGCCCCCCTCGAGAAATTGCCGATACGATGGGTTCCTGCAGGGGGGTAACGATCACAGTTCCCCCAGAGTTGTGGCTGGTCGGCCTCAAGGGCGCACTGCAGATAAGAAGATGGCGCGTGCGAGGCTTCAGAAATAGCAATGGTCCATCGCGGCGCACAGCTGGGAGGTTTCGATGAAGATTCTGCCGTGAACATTTTCACGATCAACGAGACCGGGAGCTCCCAGGCAGTTGTTTTGCTGATATGCGCGGCACATGCGAGCGCGTTACAGATCTACAAGACAAGGTTCACCTCTGTTTGTTCCAGTGTCTCACACTTTTACCCATGCGTTAGGATAGCTGTACAATGCACTTGTATCTGAACAAACGTATTGATACTAGCAAGAAGGCTTATAGTTTAGGACAGGCGCTGTGGCTATGTGATCGTAGCGGTTGTGGTCATCATGATGGCACGGCGATTTGTGCAATACGATATTCTTATTAACCATGAGGCATAACCTTTTTCCCTGGGGAATTAGTGTGCCGTCTACAAGGTGCTCGTAACTATCAATCTGTGTGATGCTTGATGCTTGCAATTGGAGTCGCGCGTCACGGTGCTTCTGTTGTCTCGCTAATAAAGGTTCCAGGCCGTGTTCTTTCCATGCGCGATGTTTCATGTTGTGCCGTGCGAGGGGGTCTTTCCAGGGCCCTTGTCAGCAAATCATGCAGCGCGCCGTGCCGCCGCGCCGCCTCTGCCGCGCCAGTTCTCCCGGCGCATAGGCGAGCAGCTCTGACAGGTTCAAGCAGTTCGTGAAAAGTTGGTGGCCCAGGGGGGGAGGAGGAGGAGGAGGAGGCCTGCGCCTAGCGAACTACCAGAGACCGCGTCCATAAGGCCATCAGGAGGATCGTGCCTCGAGCCTCGATGAGACATGTTTCGGACGTGTCGGGCCCTCTTTCTGTCAGCCTCTGGGGGCTTCTGGAGGCTTCCAGGGATGTCCAGATACCTCATGGGACTTCCCGGTTTCCCACTCTTCCTGTGGGCCCATTTGCTTCTATTTTTGTCCACGTGCTCTTTGTTCTTCCTCGTGCTTGTTGGCCACTCCCTCCTCAGGTGTTCCCTCGTTTCTCTCTCCCTCTTCCCTCTGGGGCACCGCCGGACGGCTCGACGGGGGCCCATCCCCACTTCGCACCAACGAATTGTCCTTGGGCACCCAGCAAGTGACGGAGAGGCAGTCGACGCAGTTTGACGTTGGCAACCAGCTTTTGTGGAGTGTGCTACATTCTAATGGCCTGCCGCATGGTGGCAGGCACAAGCGCATGGATGGAGCATCTTCTCCGTCCCCACTGGCGCCCGCAGGCCCCAAGCAGCTTCTATTGGGAACCCCTAGAGGCAATACGCTCCAGCCCGATCTGTCTCACAGCCGACCTCGACCACTGCGTGCACCACTATCTGGACCCGAATGAGATAGGCAAGGTGCACACGGCTGATTGGCTTAAGAAAGCCAATTCTTGTTTCTCGTCTACACAGCGCCGGCAACACCAGGAAGCGTTCTCACCCCATGGGTTCCAACACTGTCCTCAAAGGCAAGACCTCCAAAGGGGAGTTCAAAACAAGTCGGGCAAATACTTACCCACCCAACGTGTGTAGACACATCGCAGGAGCCATCTCTGAATCTACAAGAAGCCCAGTGTGCTGACATACGCGATTGTGATGTGATGGCCGAGGAAGGTTACCCTGACTTAGTGTAGGGACTCCAGGATGTCTGCGTCAAGGAGGTGGGTGATGAATTCATGGGCGCACGCGAAGAACAGAAGGAGCGATATGTGCACATACATATATATACATATAAATAAAAATGACCCGGAGCATCGCAGGCTCAGGACATCGAACCTTGCACCGACTCCGACTCCTACCCCTGCTCACGTGGATACTATGGCTTGCGAACCGATCCCAGCTCCTGAGGGGGGCACTCCTTCCCTGGCTGCACTAGACCAGGGCGCGGGGCACGAGGCTGAGGATTTCCTGGGCTCGTTCTGCTACTGCACTGGGTCCATTGCGCAGAATAGCAAGGACACCAGCTATATTACCGTTGCCACAGTGATTCCGTGGCAGATCTTGAAACCAACTTTTAGTGCACGCGCCCTTCTCACAGTCAAAGGCTCCACGCTGCCTCGGACTGTTCCCAAGCGTTTGGCTCATCTTCAAAATGCCTTGGGCGTTTTTTTGTTTGCGTTTTCTGTTTGGGTTGTTGATGGACTGAAAGCGCTAACAAAACGAGTAATTTGTGTTAGCGTTCTTAAAGTAGGTGTCTAGCGTCACCTGCCTCGTCGTAACATTCATAGATAGGGCGGGGTTTGAAGCTGGTGTCCGTGCGCAGAGCTGAAAGCAGAAAGTAAACAACACGAGCGCTCTGATCAAAGTGCGAAGCAGGTTTGGAAGCCCAGGGCCCGTCCGCCGTGCACTCCGACGAGTGAACACAACAGGCTTGAACACGCTGTCGGCACAATGTGTTATCTAAGCGTTTGCGGCCGTCCGGATTAGATTTGAAAGCGCCCCCCCGAAATACAAAACAGCAAAACGCACAACACAACACCTCCAAGACGCCGAACTGAGAACGCTAAAAGCGCCCAGGGCAGATTTCAGACGAACCAGGCCCAAGCGGAACAGGAGAGCACGCAGAAGCACGATGACATCGAGAACGCGTATTTCATGATGCCACATGGTTTTTGCGCCAGCAGTTTCAGTGTTGGGGCCGAGAATTGTCGAATCGTGTGCATGTGGTGCTACAGATCCCATCGAGATTCTTACGCCGTACATGCGACGACCGTTGAAGCAATGCAGCCGATAATTACATGTGCATGCGTACGGTGCCAAGCTTGAACGATGATGCCAGAATGTTGACCATGATGAGCAAGGACAAGTCAAACCGAATTATCAAATTTCAACTGGCAATCCCAACTGGGCATCTATTCAACACTGTCGCGAACAGCCTGTTTTAGAAAATTTTGCCACTATACGTTCATACAGCACGCAGACAAGTGATGCATCCATGGGCGACTGCCTTACCATATCGTTCGTGTTGCATGTGTTTGGCATCTGACGCTGCGGAGATGAGTCACTACCAAAAGCAATAGCAGGGAACGTTAGCAGCAAACTGCAGTGCGTGCAGCGCGCTGCTGGGTTGAAACACAGGCGCGCAGATGCGCGAGTGAGGGGGTGAGGGAGGGACGACGAGGAGAGGGCGAGGAGCGGCAGGGTGGGAGGAGGAGGAGGAGGAGGAGGAGGAGGAGGAGGAGGAGGAAGAGGAGGAGGAGGAGGAGGAGGAGGAGGAGGAGGAGAAGAATGAGGGTCGAGGAGGAGGATCGGGCGAAGGGAGGCGCGGGAGCGGGGAGTGGGCGCGAGCCGAGGCGGGCGCGCGGGAGGGGTGCCGACGGGCGCAGGTCGCCGGACGTGAGGCCGCCACGGATGGAGCCGATGAGGCAGAAGCTCCGATCGGTGGGGCCCTGGCGCGCGCGGGGTGGACGCGATGAGGGGGGACGCCATGGGGGTGGACGCACAAGGGTGGACGCCCCAGGGTGGACGCCTGAGGGGCCCAGGCTTCCTGGCCACTCGGAGAGAAATCACGCGGGGGCTTTCTTTTTCGAGGGGAGGGGCAGCCGTATGAGGAAGCAAAATTGCATGAGCACAGATAGCAGATAGCATGGCATAGGTTTTTGGATGTCCGCGCGGACCTCCGACAGTTTGTTTATGTGTCGTTGAAGGGGAAGTCTTCGGCGTCTGGGGTGGTGGTGGGGCGTTCCGCACTTCCCGGACCGTCCAACAAAAACAAGTTTGGATGAACGGTTTGCAACGAGAACGGGGTCGGGAGCTCCAGTGACGCGCGACTGGATAATTCGAGTCGTCGCAGTGTTGGGGTGCGGATCTTCCAGGCTTTGTTGAACTCCGTTCCGTCCACCTTGCTGCATCAGGGCTCGCTCCGAACTTCTGGATCATCCTGCGCTCATCAGTGGTGCACGGTGGACTCCTCCGCTAGGCCTCCTTCCAGTGTCCTCCGCACGATCTCTCTCCAGTGCTTCCCCTCCGAGGTCTGCCCTTGTATTCCATCGCGAAGTTTCCCCTCCGACCTGTCCGTAACCCAGATCCTGTTCGTTTGGGCTCCCAGCTCTCAGTTTCACGCCCTGGCTGCCGCATCCCACCCCGTCCCCCAGGTTTGCCCTATTGTCCCCCTTTCATCTTAATCCACCTCCCTCTGCCTCCCTCGCGTCTGATCCTTTCCCTCTCTGCTTCTGTTGTCCTCCCGCCTCCTCTCTTCCCTCCGTTCTCCCGCTTCTCTCTCTATATTCCTTCCGCTCTTCCTCCCCCTTCATTCTCCCTCCGCCTAACACTTATCTGTTCCTCCCTTCCTCCCGCTCTCTACAATTACTCAATATGAATACTACTCTCCCTCTTCCCCTGATGACGGTTTGAAAGTGCTCGACCCCCCCCCGCGTACTGTTTTTTTACACAGGTTTCCCCAGAGTTGGGTTTTCGCCTGCATTTTTTTTCAAAATGCTGCTCTCGCTGAGGCGCCGACTTCATTTTCGGGCCCCGCTCGTTCCGAGTCGTGCTCCCGCTGCAGCGGTGGCCTCATTTCCGTGCTTCCTCTCGTTCCGAGTCGTGCTCCCGCTGCAGCGCTGGCCTCATTTCCGCGCTTCCGCTCGTTTCGATTCGTGCTCCCGCTGCAGCGCTGGCGTCATTTCCCGTGCCATGCCACGGCATGCAATGCAATGCTAGGTTGATACTACGCTTTGTGGTGCTCTTCTACGCCATGCCATGCTGCATTCTACAATGCATCGCGTACCCTTTCGGGATCATTGCCTTGCTCGACATCCGACTGTGCGAGTAGAGAGGGGATCTGCGCCATGGTAAGGGATGGGAGGGAGGGGTAGGATGTCAGATTTGACGCGAGCGCACCTAGCTTGCCCTTCCCCCATCCGCCTCATCCGCCCCCTCGTGGCGGAACGCGGTCCCAGCGCTCGTTGAGTTGGTGCCGACCCTTTTTCCGAGTGCATGGCACCAGCCCCCCCCAGGGCGCGTGACCCGCTCGTCGCGGGGGGCGGAGCTATCGCAGGGCTTACCCAGGCTCCGCCCCAATGGTGTGAGCCACTCCGGCCAGCTTGTTCTCGCCCGGGGGGGCGCCTCCGATCAGCCGCGCGTGCGTGGGAGGCCCTGGATCCGGGCGCACGTCGTCAGCACCACGAGGTTCCACGGCCCGCGCTGCCGATCCCGCTTCCTGCATCAGCGTCAGGAGAACGGGCCTTGGAGAAAACCCAGATTGCCAAAAGCAATGCGGATCAGTTTGGCCGTCTGCGGTTTCTGGTGGCCATCACCAGGCCTGGGGACCGTCAAACTATCCAGAATGACAAACCGGTCTTGGGGGACAGAGACCCCGCATTGAACAATTATGTGTATAGTGGGTATTCCACGATGTAGGTGAACGTTGTGTAAGTGACGCGGTGTAAGCTATGTCGTGCAAGTATGTAAGCTACGTCGTGTAAGCTACACGGTGTGAAATGGAGGTGAGCGCTGTGTTGTGCAAGTTATGCTGTGTAAGTTATGCGGTGTTATGTGGTGTGAGCCATGCTGTGAAAGTTATGCCGTGCAAGCTACGCGGCGTGAATTGGATGGGAAAGCTACGGGGTGCAGGCTATGTTATGTAAGCTATGGTTTGTAAGTTATGCGTTTAAGCCATGTGTTGCAAGCCACGTGGTGTGAGCAAATGGCGAAAGCTATGTCGTGTAAACTATGCCTGTGAACGGGAGGCGACACCTATGGGGTGTCAACTATGTAGGTGAGCTACGTGGTGCAAACTATGTTGTGCAAGTGTCTTGGTGCAAGCAGTGTGGTGACAGCTATAACGTGCAAGCTCAGGGCAAGGCGCCCACGAGGCGGCACGGGCGGCAACGTGGCGCAACCACGCATACCGCATACCCCTCAAGAGCGGGATGCCTAAGAGGCGGCACGGGCGGCAATGCGGCGCAACTTCGGCATACCACCCAAGCGCGGGACGCCCACGAGGCGGCACGTACGGCAACGTGGCGCAACCTCGACATACCTCCCAAGCGCGGGGCGTTCGCAAGGCGGCGCGGGCGGCAATGTGGCGCAACTTCGGCATGCCTCCCAACCGCCGGACGCCCACGAGGTGCCCACTAGGCGGCACCAAATATTGAACAAGACAAAGTCAGAACCCCTAAGTGCAGGCACTCTATGGGTAAGAGAGAGAGAGAGAGAGCGAGAGAGAGTCCCTTCGGCCAATCCCGCAACCCTGCTTAAGTAGACGGTCGGAGGCGTCTCGGATGCCTGTCGGGGTTTCTCGGGATGCCCCTCGGAAGTTTTTGTTGGGATAGTTTTGCTTCGTCGAAGTAAGCTATATAACGCAAGTGGCACCCAAGTGATATCACTGGGTCATATCGATCCCAGCGGGTGTCGATCCCTCGCGCGTAGATCTTGGTTTGTGGGTCAGAGTCCGTGTCTCTTTCTCTCTCCCTCCTATCTCTCTCTCTCTAGAGAGAGAGAGAGAGAGAAAACAAAATAAGAGAGAGAGAGAGAGGGAGGAAGAGAGAGAGAGAGAGAGAACAAATCACCCCACACCCACCTGGATTATTTTCACATTTTTTCTGGAATGCTTGTGTATTTAGTCGACACGCCCCTACGGTGACGACTGTGAATCGTGGCATTTCTGGTTTCACTCGGTTTATGAATATGTTTTCGTTTCATAAAACATGATGGCGATGACGGTGGCGATGATGATGAGTAGGTTCAGGATGGTGACGTTGATGATGATGGTGATGATTATCATGATGAGGATGTCCGCTACCCCCAGTTTACGTTATCCGGAAACGCTTCTCTCGAGCACGTAGATTTCGATGACGATGGCGATGAAGACGACGATGGCGAGGATGACCAGGATGGTGACGACGGCGATCATGAACGTGATGAATTTAATGATATGTAGAAAATGATGGTGACGTCCTTGGCGATGCTGATGGTGCGCATGAAGACCCATATGATGACGATGAGGATGACGATGCGGATGACGCTTGTTGTCTCGGTTTGTGCATGGTGTCGTTATCTCGAATGCCGGCGGGTCTGCCTGCCGTGACCAGTCCGACGTGAGCACCCGCGACCGCGGCGTTAGTCGTCTCTCCTCGTTTTGTCATGTTTCTTTATTTCTCCCTTCCTCCTCCTTCGCTCGCGCGGGTCTTCAGTGCGAGCACCTCGGATATAGCCCCATACGTATGCGCGCTCGCGAGCTGCCTGTCTGCCCGGGGGATGCCAGCCCATCCTCGGCGCGGTATTTTGTCTGTTCCTGCTCGCTTCTCCTCCCGCCCCTCCGCCTTCGCCCTCGAACTCCCCCCCCCCCTCTCCCGCTATTGCTTCCCTTCTCCAGGACGCCCGGGGCGGTGCGTTCGTGCACCTTGTCCGCGCGAGCGCTGCGCGGCGCGGCCCGAGGGCCGTTCAGGGTTTCGTTGCCCCCCCTCGCGACGCTCGGGTCAGGGGCGCCTGGCCTACGGGCCCGGCGCGAGGAGTTGGAGGAAACAGCGCAGCGACGACGACGACGAGGACGTCCACTGGGACGAGGACGAGCCTCGATGCGGCTCGCAGCCACCGCGTTCCGCGCGTCGCAGATTATTGTGCCTTCAACTAGAACCGAACCGCGCGAAACGCTCGCGTGGCTCTAGCGTGTATATGTATATCTATATGTAAGTGTATATGTCTATGTATATGTCTATGTCTATGTATATGTATATGTATATGTATGTATGTGTATATATACATACACGCTAGAGCCACGCGAGTGCTTCGCGCGGTTAGGTTCTAGTTGAAGTCACGTTGATTTGTCACGCGCGGAACGCGGTATATATATATATATGTATATATATATATGTATATATGTGTGTACATGCGTATGTGTGTATGTGTATATGTTTATGTATGTATGTACGTATGTACGTATGTACGTATGTACGTATGTACGTATGTATGTATGTATGTATGTATGTATGTATGTATGCATGTGTGTATATATATATATTACACATACATACACCCGCCCACGAGGCCCAGGGGCCCGGGGCCCGGGCCTCGAGCGCGCATGGGAGGACCGGGCTTCCGAGACTGCTCCCAGAGCACCCCGGCGGGGCGGTGGAGTTCCCAGACTGCCCCATATCGGCTACACGTAAGAGTGACCCTTGGCCAGAGTGACCTCTAGTGTTGGCCCTAATGGTGTCGGACAGATTCTCTTGAGGAGAGCGCTCGGCCTCGTGTCGGCGCACGCTGCACCAGTCTGCGATCGCATCACAGCGCGCTTGATTCAGGGTGCGCCCCTCGCAATCGATCGCAACGCACGCACGGTGAATTCTGCCGCGTGCTTCGTTTGGCGAGGGGGGGCCCAGTCGAGCGGGCGACGTGCTCTCCGCTTTGGGACTGGTCCCAAATCGTCATGGAATAACTTTGACTAACTTTGACTAACTTGGAATAACTTTTCGCATCCCGCGCTTTACAACTCAATTCTTTTCTATTGAAAGTTATTTGCGGCCGCGGGGGGGGCAAGGGTCGGCCCGGTCTCGGCCTTGACGCCGGACCCGGTCAGACGTCATCGCGATGCGGCCCGGCAGTGCCAGAACATTCCGCGGTGGCGCCCGATTACGTCTGGCTTCGCAGAGCCATCGGGCGGGTGTTCTGGGGTGCCCGGAACGAATTGGCGGAAGTCCGCAATTGCATGCTGGCGCTAGGGATCTATCGAAGCGCGCCCCACCGATCGCTGATGCAATCCGACGGCCTCGGCTTGCGCGGTTGCTCCAGGCCCCCACGGGCCCCCCTAAGGCCGCGCACCAAAGGGCACTCTTGCCTAGGGTCACTCTTTCGTGTCGCCGACCAGAGAGTTCCAAGACGCTCCCAGAAGCCCCCGGGGGACTTCGACAAACCCCTCCAAGACAGCCCAGATAGCCCCAACGTGGCCCAAGATGGGTTCCGGACCGCAAGTGCACAGCCCAAGAGGCCTCCACGAGGCCTCAAAAGAGCTCCGGGAGGTGTCCAGAGAGACCCCGAAGAGGCCCAAAACCTTAATTTCCATTTGTTTTTCGATGATATTCGGTTTCTCGTTTGTTCGATTTTTCGACGCTCCACGACGGCCGACGACGCCCCCAAGATCGCCCCATGACCGCCGGAAAAAAACCCAAAGAGCTCCAATACTGCCCCAGGGAACCCGAAAATTGCCCAGGAGGAGCTTCAGACGGCCCAAGAAAGCCCCAGGACTGGCCCAAGCTGGGCCCCAGAGTGGGAGCGGGAGGCCCCAAGGCGCTCCAGGACGGCCCAGATGGCCCCGACGTGGCCCCAGATGGGCCTAACACGGCCAGTACACAGCCCAAGAGGTTTCCAAAAGGCTCCAAGAGAGCCCCGCGAGGCGCCCCGAGCGAGCCCGGAGAGGCCCACACCCTCGATTTCCAGCTGTTATTTTCAATGTTTTCCGCTGTCTCACGTGTTCGAGTTTCCAACGCTCCAAGACGGCCGAAGACGCCCCGAAGATCGCCCCGAGAACGCCGAAGAGGTCCTCCAAAGAGCCCCAGGACGGCCCCAGAGAGATTGAGGAATGCCCAAGAGCACCCCAAGATTGCCCGAAATAGTCCCACGAGAAGCACCAGATGGGCCACAGAGCGGGAGCGGGAGGCCCCAAGGCGCTCCAGGACGCCCCAGATGATCCCGACGTGGCCCAAGAGGAGCTCAAGACGGCAGACACACAGTTTAAATGGCCTCCAAGAGGGTCCAAGAGAGCTCCGAGAGAGCCCAATGAGGCCCAAACCATTGATTTGCACTGGTTTGTTCAATTTTTTCCGTTTTCTCGTGTTCTCGACCTTCCGACGCTCCACGACGGCCGAAGACGCCCCCAAAACCGCCCCAAGACCGCCGAAGAGGCCCTCAGACACAAAAAAACTGCGCTAGGGAGCCCGAGAATTGCCCAGGAGGAGCCTTAGACGGCCCAAGAGAGCTTTAGGACAGGCCCAAGCTGGGCCACAGAACGGGGGCAAGAGGCCCTAATGTGCGCCCCCTTTTGCCTCCATTCCCTCCTCTCTCCTCTTCCTCCCCTCATCCCGCAGTTTGAGCTCCCTCCTTTCCTGGGACGGCCCTGCCAGAGCGCCAGACAGGCCCCGCCAGAGCGAGCGGGGCATCCTTATACCCTATCATTTCATAAGTTGCTTTGCCCCTCCCAGCCCTCAAGGGCGGCCCCGGCAGAGCGAGAGGGGTGTTGCTATACCATATGCAGTCCTTGTTTTGTCTTGCTCCTCCCACCGCACCCGAGGCAGCCCCGTCAAAGCGCACGGGGTGTGGCTGTACAGTAGTTGTCCTCTGGTTTCGTGCTCTCCTGGGCAAGCCCCGCCAGAGCGCCAGGCACCCGCCCGCCAGAGAGAGCAGGGCGGACCCGCCCGAACCAGCGGGGTGTGGGTATACTATACAATTTCTTCGGTTTCGTGCCCCTCCCGCCCCTCCTGAAAAGGCCTCGCCAGGGCGCCAAGAAGGTAATTCGTGCCAGAGGCCCCGTCAAAGCGCCAGGTAGCCCCATGCGTAGGACCTGCCAAGCAAATCATTGAGCATCCCCCGCGAGCCCGACCCTTTTGATCCCACGGGCGCGGTAATCGCCAGCATGAGGTTTGACGTCGAGCACAAGGAAGCTTCCCCATTCCCGCGGATGGATCCGACAACAACTGGTTGCAGAGAAAGGTATTGGTGACTGGGACATTTCCGCGCGCCCGCTGCAGATACCCGACAGCTGGACGACCGCTGAAACGAGAAGCCTGGA
Organism: Prorocentrum cordatum; assembly: GCA_963575745.1. NCBI lineage: Eukaryota > Dinophyceae > Prorocentrales > Prorocentraceae > Prorocentrum > Prorocentrum cordatum. Next base: position 1,741,791 of record CAUYUJ010014948.1, on the reverse strand, counting down.
CCACAAGGAAGGGGAAACAAACAACGCGTCCCCACGCGCGCGCAACGAAGCCAGCCCCCACATCAGGAACTGGCGGATGTCTGCGTGATCGGGCATGGGGAGACCGAACAAATGTGCAAAAGCATTGAGTGCCACGGTGGGGCAGAGCGGAAGCGAAAGTGGAGAAACAAGTGCAGTTCGATACGCCACACAAAGGCGGCAGCGAGACAGTGAAATACGCGGGAACGTGGCGCCCCGCGTTCTGACTACGCGTTTATTTGCGTCGATGGCATGGGCCCGAGAACGCTGGAATTCGTCGCTGTGGCCACCGAGGGGCTTGCAATGGCACCCGTGGCTCACTTGTAACTAGAACCTAAGCGCGCGTAGCGCGCGTGGTTCTAGTGTGTATGTATGTCTGTATATATGGGGACTTCTTGCTTGTTTCTGTTCACTAAGTGTTGTCTTGGAGTGTTCCCGGATCGCTCGGCCGGTGCCGGGGGGCATTGTGGCGGTAAGAACGAATGTTGCTCGATGGGCCCGCGCGTCGAGACATTGATCACATGTTGAGGTGGTTCGGTCCGTTCCGCATGAGACATCCTCACAAGTCAGCGTTCCGAGACGACCAGATTTGACATGCTCTGGCCCGTTTCGCTTGAGACATCCTCGCAAACCTGGGCTCCCAGACGCTACGCGAGAGGAGGTCTGGCCCATATCGCCTGACACATCCTCAACAATTCTGGGTTCGGGGATACCGTAACCTGATGTTGATTCGTCCTTTTCGCTTGATACATCATCGCTGCGCTTGTCTTCAAGGTGCCGCCCGCGAAGTGATCCTGTCTGTTTCGCCTGGGGCGTCCTCGCAATTATGGGCAAAGAGATGCCGCGTGAGAGACGCTCCGCCCAGTTTCGCATGATAAGTCCCCGCAGTTCCGAGCAACCGCTGAGGAGTGCGAAGCGAAGGGGGATGGGGAGGAGGAGTAGCAGGATGATTGAGGACAAGGGGAAGAACGATAATGCTCGTATTGGTGTCAGACAAATACTCTTGTTGTCAATGCTCTCGGGGCACTTTTCGTCGCCAGGGCTGGACGAGGCTCGATCGTGCCTGGTGATGCGGGCAGGTGCTCTGCCGACGAAAGGTCTTTCACGGGCCCGTTCGCGCCCAGACTGTGAGGATGTCTCGAACGGTCCGCTAGTTTTACGGGGTGGAGGTGTGTTTCGGAGCCGTATGGTCGTCGGTGGCCACTTCGGCTGGCTTTTTGGGCTGTTTGGGCCCCATCCAGGGCTTGCCTTGGCTGGCGAGGGGGACAGCGCACCTGGGCCCCGGTGCCCAGGTCGCCTTGGACAGGTTCGGGCGACCATGGCAACCCCAACGGCAGTGCCGGGGAGGTGCCGGGGAGGGGTTGCCCTCAAAAGAGCTGGGTGCGCCCCATGGCCTTCAGAGAGTCATCCTCGCAACATCGGGCTCCAAGATGCCCTGACTAGATGTCCCCTGGCTCGTCTCGCTTGGGACGCCCTCACAAGTCTGGATTCCAAGATGAGGTTCGCGAGGTGCTCAGGCCTATTTTATCTGAAACATCCTCGGAACCACAGGCTTCGAGATGCTCCTAATTGAGGTGCTCTGGCCCGTTTCGCTTGAGACGTCCTCACCTGGGGTCCAAGATGTGGTTCGCGAAGTACTCAGGCACATTTCGCCTGAGAACGCTGAAATTCGTCGCTGTGGCCACAGAGGGGCTTGCAATGGCACCCGTGGCTCACTTGTAACTAGGACCTAAGCGCGCGTAGCGCGCGCGTGGTTCTAGTGTGTATGTATGTCTGTATATATGGGGACTTCTTGCTTGTTTCTGTTCAATAAGTGTTGTCTTGGAGTGTTCCCGGATCGCTCGGCCGGTGCCGGGGGGCATTGTGGCGGTAAGAACGAATGCTGCTCGATGGGCCCGCGCGTCGAGACATTGATCACATGTTGAGGTGGTTCGGTCCGTTCCGCATGAGACATCCTCACAAGTCAGCGTTCCGAGACGACCAGATTTGACATGCTCTGGCCCGTTTCGCTTGAGACATCCTCGCAAACCTGGGCTCCCAGACGCTACGCGAGAGGAGGTCTGGCCCATATCGCCTGACACATCCTCAACAATTCTGGGTTCGGGGATACCGTAACCTGATGTTGATTCGTCCTTTTCGCTTGATACATCATCGCTGCGCTTGTCTTCAAGGTGCCGCCCGCGAAGTGATCCTGTCTGTTTCGCCTGGGGCGTCCTCGCAATTATGGGCAAAGAGATGCCGCGTGAGAGACGCTCCGCCCAGTTTCGCATGATAAGTCCCCGCAGTTCCGAGCAACCGCTGAGGAGTGCGAAGCGAAGGGGGATGGGGAGGAGGAGTAGCAGGATGATTGAGGACAAGGGGAAGAACGATAATGCTCGTATTGGTGTCAGACAAATACTCTTGTTGTCAATGCTCTCGGGGCACTTTTCGTCGCCAGGGCTGGACGAGGCTCGATCGTGCCTGGTGATGCGGGCAGGTGCTCTGCCGACGAAAGGTCTTTCACGGGCCCGTTCGCGCCCAGACTGTGAGGATGTCTCGAACGGTCCGCTAGTTTTACGGGGTGGAGGTGTGTTTCGGAGCCGTATGGTCGTCGGTGGCCACTTCGGCTGGCTTTTTGGGCTGTTTGGGCCCCATCCAGGGCTTGCCTTGGCTGGCGAGGGGGACAGTGCACCTGGGCCCCGGTGCCCAGGTCGCCTTGGACAGGTTCGGGCGACCATGGCAACCCCAACGGCAGTGCCGGGGAGGTGCCGGGGAGGGGCTGCCCTCAAAAGAGCTGGGTGCGCCCCATGGCCTTCAGAGAGTCATCCTCGCAACATCGGGCTCCAAGATGCCCTGACTAGATGTCCCCTGGCTCGTCTCGCTTGGGACGCCCTCACCAGTCTGGATTCCAAGATGAGGTTCGCGAGGTGCTCAGGCCTATTTTATCTGAAACATCCTCGGAACCACAGGCTTCGAGATGCTCCTAATTGAGGTGCTCTGGCCCGTTTCGCTTGAGACGTCCTCACCTGGGGTCCAAGATGTGGTTCGCGAAGTACTCAGGCACATTTCGCCTGAGAACGCTGAAATTCGTCGCTGTGGCCACAGAGGGGCTTGCAATGGCACCCGTGGCTCACTTGTAACTAGGACCTAAGCGCGCGTAGCGCGCGCGTGGTTCTAGTGTGTATGTATGTCTGTATATATGGGGACTTCTTGCTTGTTTCTGTTCAATAAGTGTTGTCTTGGAGTGTTCCCGGATCGCTCGGCCGGTGCCGGGGGGCATTGTGGCGGTAAGAACGAATGCTGCTCGATGGGCCCGCGCGTCGAGACATTGATCACATGTTGAGGTGGTTCGGTCCGTTCCGCATGAGACATCCTCACAAGTCAGCGTTCCGAGACGACCAGATTTGACATGCTCTGGCCCGTTTCGCTTGAGACATCCTCGCAAACCTGGGCTCCCAGACGCTACGCGAGAGGAGGTCTGGCCCATATCGCCTGACACATCCTCAACAATTCTGGGTTCGGGGATACCGTAACCTGATGTTGATTCGTCCTTTTCGCTTGATACATCATCGCTGCGCTTGTCTTCAAGGTGCCGCCCGCGAAGTGATCCTGTCTGTTTCGCCTGGGGCGTCCTCGCAATTATGGGCAAAGAGATGCCGCGTGAGAGACGCTCCGCCCAGTTTCGCATGATAAGTCCCCGCAGTTCCGAGCAACCGCTGAGGAGTGCGAAGCGAAGGGGGATGGGGAGGAGGAGTAGCAGGATGATTGAGGACAAGGGGAAGAACGATAATGCTCGTATTGGTGTCAGACAAATACTCTTGTTGTCAATGCTCTCGGGGCACTTTTCGTCGCCAGGGCTGGACGAGGCTCGATCGTGCCTGGTGATGCGGGCAGGTGCTCTGCCGACGAAAGGTCTTTCACGGGCCCGTTCGCGCCCAGACTGTGAGGATGTCTCGAACGGTCCGCTAGTTTTACGGGGTGGAGGTGTGTTTCGGAGCCGTATGGTCGTCGGTGGCCACTTCGGCTGGCTTTTTGGGCTGTTTGGGCCCCATCCAGGGCTTGCCTTGGCTGGCGAGGGGGACAGCGCACCTGGGCCCCGGTGCCCAGGTCGCCTTGGACAGGTTCGGGCGACCATGGCAACCCCAACGGCAGTGCCGGGGAGGTGCCGGGGAGGGGCTGCCCTCAAAAGAGCTGGGTGCGCCCCATGGCCTTCAGAGAGTCATCCTCGCAACATCGGGCTCCAAGATGCCCTGACTAGATGTCCCCTGGCTCGTCTCGCTTGGGACGCCCTCACAAGTCTGGATTCCAAGATGAGGTTCGCGAGGTGCTCAGGCCTATTTTATCTGAAACATCCTCGGAACCACAGGCTTCGAGATGCTCCTAATTGAGGTGCTCTGGCCCGTTTCGCTTGAGACGTCCTCACCTGGGGTCCAAGATGTGGTTCGCGAAGTACTCAGGCACATTTCGCCTGAGAACGCTGAAATTCGTCGCTGTGGCCACAGAGGGGCTTGCAATGGCACCCGTGGCTCACTTGTAACTAGGACCTAAGCGCGCGTAGCGCGCGCGTGGTTCTAGTGTGTATGTATGTCTGTATATATGGGGACTTCTTGCTTGTTTCTGTTCAATAAGTGTTGTCTTGGAGTGTTCCCGGATCGCTCGGCCGGTGCCGGGGGGCATTGTGGCGGTAAGAACGAATGCTGCTCGATGGGCCCGCGCGTCGAGACATTGATCACATGTTGAGGTGGTTCGGTCCGTTCCGCATGAGACATCCTCACAAGTCAGCGTTCCGAGACGACCAGATTTGACATGCTCTGGCCCGTTTCGCTGGAGACATCCTCGCAAACCTGGGCTCCCAGACGCTACGCGAGAGGAGGTCTGGCCCATATCGCCTGACACATCCTCAACAATTCTGGGTTCGGGGATACCGTAACCTGATGTTGATTCGTCCTTTTCGCTTGATACATCATCGCTGCGCTTGTCTTCAAGGTGCCGCCCGCGAAGTGATCCTGTCTGTTTCGCCTGGGGCGTCCTCGCAATTATGGGCAAAGAGATGCCGCGTGAGAGACGCTCCGCCCAGTTTCGCATGATAAGTCCCCGCAGTTCCGAGCAACCGCTGAGGAGTGCGAAGCGAAGGGGGATGGGGAGGAGGAGTAGCAGGATGATTGAGGACAAGGGGAAGAACGATAATGCTCGTATTGGTGTCAGACAAATACTCTTGTTGTCAATGCTCTCGGGGCACTTTTCGTCGCCAGGGCTGGACGAGGCTCGATCGTGCCTGGTGATGCGGGCAGGTGCTCTGCCGACGAAAGGTCTTTCACGGGCCCGTTCGCGCCCAGACTGTGAGGATGTCTCGAACGGTCCGCTAGTTTTACGGGGTGGAGGTGTGTTTCGGAGCCGTATGGTCGTCGGTGGCCACTTCGGCTGGCTTTTTGGGCTGTTTGGGCCCCATCCAGGGCTTGCCTTGGCTGGCGAGGGGGACAGTGCACCTGGGCCCCGGTGCCCAGGTCGCCTTGGACAGGTTCGGGCGACCATGGCAACCCCAACGGCAGTGCCGGGGAGGTGCCGGGGAGGGGCTGCCCTCAAAAGAGCTGGGTGCGCCCCATGGCCTTCAGAGAGTCATCCTCGCAACATCGGGCTCCAAGATGCCCTGACTAGATGTCCCCTGGCTCGTCTCGCTTGGGACGCCCTCACAAGTCTGGATTCCAAGATGAGGTTCGCGAGGTGCTCAGGCCTATTTTATCTGAAACATCCTCGGAACCACAGGCTTCGAGATGCTCCTAATTGAGGTGCTCTGGCCCGTTTCGCTTGAGACGTCCTCACCTGGGGTCCAAGATGTGGTTCGCGAAGTACTCAGGCACATTTCGCCTGAGAACGCTGAAATTCGTCGCTGTGGCCACAGAGGGGCTTGCAATGGCACCCGTGGCTCACTTGTAACTAGGACCTAAGCGCGCGTAGCGCGCGCGTGGTTCTAGTGTGTATGTATGTCTGTATATATGGGGACTTCTTGCTTGTTTCTGTTCAATAAGTGTTGTCTTGGAGTGTTCCCGGATCGCTCGGCCGGTGCCGGGGGGCATTGTGGCGGTAAGAACGAATGCTGCTCGATGGGCCCGCGCGTCGAGACATTGATCACATGTTGAGGTGGTTCGGTCCGTTCCGCATGAGACATCCTCACAAGTCAGCGTTCCGAGACGACCAGATTTGACATGCTCTGGCCCGTTTGCTTGAGACATCCTCGCAAACCTGGGCTCCCAGACGCTACGCGAGAGGAGGTCTGGCCCATATCGCCTGACACATCCTCAACAATTCTGGGTTCGGGGATACCGTAACCTGATGTTGATTCGTCCTTTTCGCTTGATACATCATCGCTGCGCTTGTCTTCAAGGTGCCGCCCGCGAAGTGATCCTGTCTGTTTCGCCTGGGGCGTCCTCGCAATTATGGGCAAAGAGATGCCGCGTGAGAGACGCTCCGCCCAGTTTCGCATGATAAGTCCCCGCAGTTCCGAGCAACCGCTGAGGAGTGCGAAGCGAAGGGGGATGGGGAGGAGGAGTAGCAGGATGATTGAGGACAAGGGGAAGAACGATAATGCTCGTATTGGTGTCAGACAAATACTCTTGTTGTCAATGCTCTCGGGGCACTTTTCGTCGCCAGGGCTGGACGAGGCTCGATCGTGCCTGGTGATGCGGGCAGGTGCTCTGCCGACGAAAGGTCTTTCACGGGCCCGTTCGCGCCCAGACTGTGAGGATGTCTCGAACGGTCCGCTAGTTTTACGGGGTGGAGGTGTGTTTCGGAGCCGTATGGTCGTCGGTGGCCACTTCGGCTGGCTTTTTGGGCTGTTTGGGCCCCATCCAGGGCTTGCCTTGGCTGGCGAGGGGGACAGCGCACCTGGGCCCCGGTGCCCAGGTCGCCTTGGACAGGTTCGGGCGACCATGGCAACCCCAACGGCAGTGCCGGGGAGGTGCCGGGGAGGGGTTGCCCTCAAAAGAGCTGGGTGCGCCCCATGGCCTTCAGAGAGTCATCCTCGCAACATCGGGCTCCAAGATGCCCTGACTAGATGTCCCCTGGCTCGTCTCGCTTGGGACGCCCTCACAAGTCTGGATTCCAAGATGAGGTTCGCGAGGTGCTCAGGCCTATTTTATCTGAAACATCCTCGGAACCACAGGCTTCGAGATGCTCCTAGTTGAGTTGCTCTGGCCCGTTTCGCTTGAGACGTCCTCACCTGGGGTCCAAGATGTGGTTCGCGAAGTACTCAGGCACACTTCGCCTGAGACATCCTCGGTATCCCTGGCTCTGACCGTTTGGCCTTAGACGTCCTCGCAAGTCTGGGTTGAAGATGCGGTTCACGAGGTGCTCAGGACCGTTTCGCTTGAGACATCATCGCAACCCCGGCTTCCGGGATGCCCTGACTTGAGATGCTCAGTCCCGTTTCACCTGTGACATCCTCATTACATTGTTCGCTTGAGACATCCTCAGAACCCCAGACTTCGAAATGCCTTAAATTGAGGTGCTCTGGCCCGTTTCGCCTGAGACATCCTCACAACTCTGGGCCCGTAGATGTGGCGAGATATTCAGACACGTTTCGCCTGAGACATCCTCGGAATCTGTGGCTCTGACCGTTCTGCTTGAGACGTCTTTGCAACTCTGGCTTGAAGATGCAGTTTACGAGGTGCTCAGGCTCGTTTCGCTTGAGACATCCTCGGAACCTCGGGCTCCGAGGTGCCCTGACTTGAGGTTCTCTAGCCCGCTTGGCTTGAGACGCCCTCGCAACTCACACCTGTGGGTTTGCGGCGCACGAGGTGCTCTGGCCCGTTTCACTTGAAACATCCTCACAATTCTGGGATCCATCGCGAGGTTCTCAGGCTTGTTTTGCCTGAGATTATCCGAACCCTGGGCTACTGCGAGATGCCCTTAATTGAGGTGCCCGCTTCGCTTGAGACGTCCGCACAACTGGGTTCAAAGACGTGGCCCGGGAGGCGCCATTGACGGAGTGGTTGCTTGGGTTGCCCCCGGTGCCGGGGGAAGTTGGGGACCAATAGAAGGCGACAGAACAAACGAGAAATCTCCACATGTATATACACATACATAAATACGTACATACATACATACATACATACATACATACATACATACATACATACATACACAACTATACAGACATACATACATTCATACATATGTATGTTTCAGAGTGATGGGGCCGCACGGTCGTCCACCGTCCTTGGATGCGTGGCTGAAGTGGGATTCCGCGATGCGGGGTCTTGCTGTTATTGAATTCTCATTAGTGAAGAGTAATCATTGTTGAGCTCCCCCCTCCGATGACCCTTTCGTTTTTCAATTGAAGTGCTTGCCCGGGCTCACGCCTATTTTTTTACAAGGGGAAGTCAGAAGGGTCAAACTGCGCCCCTGGCCCCCCATGCAACAACAACGGCTCCCGCTTTAGACCCCTTCACAACTTAGCCAAGACCCCCGCTCCCGCCTGAGACCTCCTCGCATGTTACTCAGGAGTCGCGCTCTCGCTTGGGACGTCCTTACACTTAATATAAGAGTCGCCCCTTCGGCGGTCTGGAGCCGCGCTATCGCTGGAGGCTTGCTTGCAATGTATTCAAGAATCGCGCTCTTGCGTTGGAGCCCCCCGTAATTTAGTCGAGCGCCGCCCTCCCAGCACTCAGGCACTCAGGAGTCGCGTTCACGCCAAGGACTCCCTCACAGCTCATTTAGGAATCGGGATCTCGTTGCCCTTCGTGGCCCAGTTGCAGCCCTTCGTGGCCCCCTCGCTGCCCTTCGTGGCCCCGTTGCAGCGCGTCGTGGCCCCCATCGCTGCCCTTCGCGGCCCCATAGCAGCGCGTCGTGGCCCCCTCGCTGCCCTTTCGTGGCCCCGTTGCAGCCCTTCGTGGCCCCCTCGCTGCGCTTCGCAGCCCCGTGGCAGCCCTTCGTGGCCCCCTCGCTGCCTTTCGTGGCCCCGTTGCAGCCCTTCGCGGCCCCCTCGCTGCGCTTCGTGGCCCCGTGGCAGCCCTTCGTGGCCCCCTCGCTGCGCTTCGCGGCCCCGTGGCAGCCTTTCGTGGCCCCCCTCGTTGCCGTTTCGCGGCCCCGTGGCAGCCTTTCGTGTCCCCGTCGTTGCCCTTTCGTGTGGCCCCGTTGCAGCCCTCCGTGGCCCCCGTCGTTGCCCTTTCGCGTGGCCCCGTTGCAGCCCTCCATGGCCCCCGTCGTTGCCCTTTCGTAGCCCCGTTGCAGCCCTTCGTGGCCCCCATCGCTACCCTTCGTGGCCAGTTCGTGGCCCCCTCGCGGCCTGTCGCGGCCCCGTTGCAGATCGCGCGCCGCCCGAGACGTCCTCGCGATCCACGCAGGACGCACGCTTCAGCAACCCGCTCGCTCGACCTGGTTGTCTGGGCCCTCACTCCCGACCCGCCCGTGAAGGCCCATCGCCCCCTTTGCCCGTCTGCTGCTTCTCTCGTGCCACATCGTCGTGGTTTCCCCTTTGTCCCTTCCTTCCAGCCGTCCTCTTGTCTTTTGCCTCAGGGGCTGCACGAAATACGCGCTGCAGGTAAAGCAGATATGCCGCCGAGGGGGCACGATTGAAGACGAAGAGGGCGGGTGTCGAGGGTTCGAGACAGACGTGTTGAATGACGCGCGAGCAGACAAGAGCGATCAGTCGTAACATGATTGTTGCTGTTGTTGCTGCTGTTGCTGTTGATGTTGTTGTTGATACTGTTGTTTTTAGTGTTGTCGTTGTTGTTGGTGTTGTTGGTGTTGTTGGTTTTGTTGCTGTCGTCGTTGTCGTTTGTCCGTTTCTTTGTGTTTTTTGTGTGTGTGTGTTAGTGTGGTTGTGTTTTTTGTCGTGTGTGTGGTTTTTTGTTTATGGTGGTTCAATTGTTCTTGAATGCTCCTCAAGAATAATCACTGCTAATCTCCAGAAACGGACGGTTCGGCGCGCTCTCGCCTCGACGCCGGCCACATTTTCTTTGAAAACGAGGTTCCCGTGCGAGCGTTGATTTGAATGTACATGTGGGCCTTAGAGGCCCAGTTACAACGACAACGGTTCCCGCTCCACACTCTTTCATCATTTACCCCGAGACCTTGGCCAGACAGGCCCCCGAACTCAGGAACGGCGCTCTTGTTCGAGACTTCCTCACAATTCAGTAAAGTTGACGGAGGCCCAACCACGACGACAAGGGCTCCTGCCCGATACTTCCTCACGATTTACTCCGAGAGCCCCTGGCCAGGAAGGCCCCCGAACTCAGGAACGGCGCTCTCGCTCGAGAAAATCTCGTGATTCAGACAAATTTGTGGAGGCCGAACTACGACGACAAGGGCTCTCGTTCGATAAGCCCCTGCCAGGGAGGCCCCCGAACTCAAGAGTGGTGCTCTCGCTAGAGACTTTCTCGTAATTCAGGGAAGTTGGTGGAGGCCCAAACACGGCGACAAGGGTTCCCGTTCGATATTTTTCCATATGGATTCCGAGCGTCCCTGGCCAGAGAGGCCCCCGAACTCAGGAACGGCGTTCTCGCTCGAGTGTTTCTCGCACTTCAGTCAGTGGCCGACAAAGAAGACATTCCCCCCGAAACGGGGTGCAGTCGAAGACGAAATAAACGGGTACCGAGGGTTGGGGTATACAGAATGCAAGACACGCGTGCCAGTAAGAGCGAACACTATTAAACTGTTTGTTGGTGGTGGTGGTGTTGTGGTTGTTGTGGTTGTTGTTGTTGGTGGTGGTGTTGGTGTTGTTGTTGGTGGTGGTGTTGTGGTTGTTGTGGTTGTTGATCTGGTTGGTGATGGTGGTATTGTTGCTGTTGTTGTTGGTGGTGTGGTTGTTGGTTTTGTTGTTGTTGTTCTTGTTGAACTCACTACTGAAGAACAATTATTGTTGGTCCCCGCTCTCTGGTGCACAGTGTATTTTTCAATTGAAGTGCCCCTCCCGGCGCTCGTACCTTGTGTATCAGGGAAAGTCTTCTTCCTCAGACTGTGCCCCTGGCCCCAGTTTACAACAAGCACGGCTCCCGCTTGATGTTTCCTCGGAATTTACTTTGGCCTCCCGCTCCCCCTTGAGACTTCCTCGCAATTTATTCAAGAATCGCGCTTCCGCCTGAGAATTCCTCGCAATTTACTCAGGCGCCGCGCTCTTGCCATTCAGGAATCGCGCGTTCGCTGGGGACTTCTCCAAATTTATTTTGGAATCACTCTCTCGCTGGAAACTTCCTGGTTATCACGCAGAACTCACGATCGATCCGCCCGCTCGCCCCGCTCGTCAGGGTCATGCCCGTCGTGCTCCATACTCGCTCGCGCCCTTTGTGCCTCAGTGCTGCCCTTCGTGGCCCCTTCACTTGTGGCCGAGTCTCTGCCCTTCGTGGCCCCGATGCTGCCTTCAGTGGCCCCTCGCTGCGGGCAGCATCGGGGCCACTGATGGCCTCACTACTGGCCCTCCTGCCCAGATCCTTGGCCCTTGCTCCAGCCCCCATCGCTCCCCCTGGCCCCAGAGGCCCTTCATTTCGTGCATAGTCGTCGTTCGTTCTCAAGGGATGGTACATGGCACACCTCATGGCGCATCCCATGCGAAACCCATTGCTTACTGATGTTGCAATATCGTGTTCAAGCCATGGCGCAAAGTGACTCGCAACTTGTGACGCCCGCCCGATCCGACAGTCGGGGTCCGCCCGCCACCCGCCCGTCTTTTTCAACCGCTTGTTTTCCTGCTCTTTGCCGGCCTCCTGTCAATCCCATTCGTGTTTCATCTTTGTCCTCCAAGTATCTCACACTCTCTCTCTTCGTTCCTGTCTTCTTCTTTCGCTGTTTTAGGGGCTGCCCCGCGCCAACTACACGTGCCAAGTAATGAAGATTTACCCGCACCCCCTCGCCTGAGACTTCCCCACAATTCATTCAGGACTCACGCTTTGATCCGCCTGCCGGACCTGCCCGTCAGGGCCGCCCGCCTGACTTGCCTGTGACGGCAGGCCCAGCGGCTCGCTTGGAAGCTCGCCGGGTGCTTTCACGTCCCGCACGCCCGACCCGCCCGTTAGGGTCCGCCCGCGGGTCTGCAGGCCCTGCCCGCCCCACCTGCCCGTTCGGGACCGTTGCCCGACCCAACCGTCCGGGTCTGCCGCTTGTTTTCCGGATCCTCTCTAAAACCCCTCGCCTTCTCACCTCTCACGTCCGCAGTTTTGTTCTCTCCCTCCTGTCCCTTGCCTCCCTCCCTTCCCCCACTCCTCACCTCCTCGCTTTTTGTGTTTCTCCTCTCTCTCTCTCTCTTTCTCCCTCTCTCTTTCTGTCGCTCTCTCTCTCTCTCTCTCTTTCTCTCATTTCTCACTCCTCTTGCTCTTTTTGGGGCTGCGCCCAATACGCGCGGCAGGTCAGGAAGATGTATTCCCCAGAGGGGGTACGATCGAAGACGAAAAGTGCAGGTACCGGGGGTTTTGGGATATACGTGGTGAGGTACGCGCGAGCAGATCAGAGCGAACAGTCTTAAAATTATTGTTCTTGTTGTTTTGTTGTTGAATCATCACTATCGAAGAACAATTATTGTTGATCCCCCCCTCCAGTGCACATTGTATTTTTCAATTGAACTGCCCCTTTCAGCGTTCGCACCTGCTTTTTTATCCGGGGAAGTCTTCCTCCTCAAACTGTGCCCCTGGCCCCCAGGTTGCAACAACAACGGCTCCCGCTTGAGACTCCCTCACAATTTGGCCAGGACCCCCGCTTCCGCCTGAGACTTCCTCGCGTTTCATTCAGGAATCGCGCTCTCGATTGGGACTTCCTTCTAATGTATGCAGGAATCGCTCTCTCGGCGCTCTGGAGTCGAGCTCTCGCTGGAGACTTGCTTGCAATTTACTCAAGAATAGAGCCCTTGCGTTGGAATTTGTTGCACTTTACTCAAGCGCCGCGCTCCCGACACTCAGGCACCCAGGAGTCGCGCTCACGCCAAGGACTCCCTCACAGATTATGTAGGAATCGGGATCTCGCTGCCCTTCGTGGCCCTGTTGCAGCTTTTCGTGGCCCCCTCGCTGCCCTTCGTGGCCCCGTTGCAACCCTTCGTGGCCCCCTCGCTGCCCTTCGTGCCCGTTGCAGCCCTTCGTGGCCCCCTCGCTGCCCTTCGTGGTCCCGTGGCAGCTCTTCGTGGCCCCTTAGCTGCCCTTCGTGGTTCCGTTGCACCCCTTCGTGGCCCCCTCGCTGCGCTTCGTGGCCCCGTTGCAGCTCTTCATGGCCTCCTCGCTGCCCTTCGTGGCCCCGTTGCAGCCCCTCGTGGCGCCCTCGCTGCGCTTCAAGGCCCCGTTGCAGCCCTTCGTGGCCCCCTCGCTGGCCCCGTTGCAGACCTTCGTGGCCCCCTCGTTGCCTGTAGTTTCCTCATATGTGTATGGCCTTCGTGGCCCCCGCTCGTTCGCGCCCGTCGTGGCCCCATGTGCATGCCCTTCGTGGCCCCGCTGTCGCCCTTCGTGGCCCCTGCGCTGCCCTTCGTGGCCCCGTTGCTGCCCTCAGTGGCCCCGTCCTTGCCCTCCGCGGCCCAGTATACGTATGCCCTTCGTGGCCCACGCTCGTTCGCGCCCGTCGTGGCCCCATGTGCATGCCCTTCGTGGCCCCGCTGTCGCCCCTTGTGGCCTCCTCGATATCCTACGTAGCCCAGTTGCTAACCTCAGTGGCCCCGTGGTTGCCTTCTGTGGTCCCGCATTATCTGCCCTTCGTGACCCACGCTCGTTCGCGCTCTTCGTGGCCCCATGCGCATTCCCTTCGTGTCCCCGCTGTCGCCCCTCGTGGCCTACTTCGTGCCCTTCGTGGCCCTGCTGTTGTTCTCGCTCTCGCTCTCGCTTTCGCTCGTCGTCGCCGCCGTCGTCGTCGACGTCGTCGTCGTGGTCGGTCCCCTGTCCGTCCCTCTTGGGGTCGGGCTGCCGCCGATCAGCGCTGCCTCTGGCCAGGCCGACGGTCCGCGGCCACCCTGCTGTTTGCCGGGGCCTTGCCTGCAGGGAAGAAAGGTATAACCCCCAAAGGGGTACGATCGAAGACGAAGAGGGCGGGTATCGAAGGTTTGGGAAATATGCGTTAACGGACACTCGAGCAGATAAGAGCGAATAGTCTTAAACTGATTGTTGCTGTTGTCGTTGAACTCTTACTTTTGAAATAATTATTGTTGATCCCCCCGTCCAGTGCACATTGTTTTTTTGATTGAAGTGCCCTTCCCGGGGCTCGCACCCTGCTTTCTTTCAGGGAAAGTCTTGAGGGTCAAACTGTGTCGTTGGCCCCCGGTTTACAATGACAGCGGCTCTCGCTTGATACATCCTCACAACGTATTCAAGAATCGCGTTCCTGCTTGGGACTCCCGTGCAATTTACCACCGGGTCGCGGCTCCCGCTCGATATTTCCTCACAAGTTATTGGAGAATCGCGCTCTCACTTGGGGCTTCCGCGTTCCTCTCGACACCTCTGCAGTTCTCACTATCCTTCCGTCCCACTCTCCGAGCATCCCGCTTCTTTTCAGGGTTCCACGAAATTTGTTTCTGACACCAGTTCGCAGCTGTACGTCCCCCCGCGGGGGTATCCACGATATGTTCTTTCAAGGGGGTGGTACGTGGTGCTGTTCATGGCGCGACCCATGGCGAAACTGATTGTTAACCTCTGTTGGAGTGGCTGGCGCAAACCATGGCGCAAGCTGAGTCGCCACTCGCAGCGCAAATCATCGTCCTCCTTCCTTCTTGCCCCTCCCCCCCCTTCCTCCGGTCCCTTCGCCCTCATTCTCCCCCGTTATATGTTACCCTTCGTTTTCAAAAGGCTTCACTAACCGCTCGTGGCAGGGAATGAATCTACCCCCAAAAGGGGATTCGATCGAACACGAGGAGGGCGGGTATCCAGTGCATGTTGAATGACACGCGAGCAGATAAGAGCGAACATTAGTAAAGTGATTGTTGTTTTTGTTGTTGTTATTGCTGTTGTTGTTGTACTTGTTGTTGTACTTGTTGTTGTTGTTGTTGTTGTTGTTGTCGTCGTCGTTGTTGTTGTTGTTGTTGTTGTTGTTGTTGTTGTTGTTGTTGTTGTTGTTTGGCGTCGTCCCTCCCGCGACCCGCCCCGCGACCCGCCCGCGACCCGCCCCGCGACCCCCCTCGGGTCCGCCCGCGACCCGTCCGCGCCCCGTTCCGCGACGCACTCACGACCCACCCGTTGCCCACCCAACGACCCGACCGCGGCCCACCCCCGACCCACCCGCGACCCATCCGCGACCCACCCGCGAACACCCGCGACTCGGGCTGCGATGCACCCGCGACCCACCCCGCGACCCACCCACATTGTTTTAACGAAAATCGCGGCCTGCGGCGGATTCCATGTACAATTTGTAAAATGTCGGCGCCTTCGGCGGGGTTTGTCGGATCCTGGCATTTTGCAGACGTCCCTTCCGCCCCCTATCACTCTTATCTGCGACTGCGGGGTTCTACATGTGCCAGATCTTTAGTGATGGGGATTGTGTGTTGTTCTCGGCCACCCATGGGTCCCCCCAGGCCACGATGAATCGTTCCGCGGGGAGAAAAACTGGCTCTCAGGGGGAGCCCCCGAGCAGGGCCTTGCAAACCTGATCGCGCAGCGGTTTGCTTTGCACGGCGCGGCCCGGTCACGGGGTGTTCGGCGTGTGCACGACATGCGGCGTGCAGTTGCTGCTGAATTTGGCAGCAGCAATTGTTCTTTATACATGGTTGTCTCCAGCGCCAGGAGGCGCCTGGACGATCAGCGACGCACGTGTAGTGTAGCTGGTTAGCTGGCTTCGCAACTTTCTCATTCCAGGTTCCGCACTGTCGCTGCTTATGTATGATTGGCCGTTTCGCTTCTCTCGTGCCAGTGCGTCATCGATGTTCCCAGCGTGCTATTTGTCCGCGCTATCAATGGCTGGGTTGCCCTTGGACGTTCCTTTTTTCCACCATCCGTATGTCGGACGGCTAACTGAGGTGAAGAAGTGGCGCGTCTGGTATTCAGGCATCATGTTTGTTCATTTTGCTCTTGCAGGTAACCTTTAGCAGCTGAGAAGAGTGATGGGGGAATGGCCGTCATGCATCCAGGCAGGAAGGTTGTGATTGGGCGACGAGGAAACATTGCGGATGGAGGCAACAACGGAGGCCTACAACGGCGGTCGACAATAATACGTACATGTGCATACGTATACGTACGTACATCACTCTAACTCTCTCCCCCTCTCTCTCTCTCGCTCTCCCTCTCTCTAGTTCGATCTCGAACACGCCTACGGCGAATCACAGCCGCCCCCTGCCTGTTTGGAAGGGCCTGTGTGGCCGAACATTGGGCTAGAACTATCGGACCATGTGTGTTCACCAGCTGTCGTTGAGACCTTTTCGGGGAACACGTGGCGAAGAGGATAATGAGGAGAAGAAGGAAAAGGAAGGAGGAGGAGGAGGCCTCTTGGAAGCCTTTTGGGGCATTTGTGGGGTTTCCTGGGAGTTTCCTGGGGGACTCTTGGAGGCCTGTTCGGGGCCTCCTTGGGTCTCTTGGGGGCCTTTGGGGGCTTCTTCGGGGCCGCTTTGGCCGTCTTGGGGCGTTCCTGGCCCGCCTGGCGCTGTCGGAAACCGTATTCGGCGCCTCTCTGAACCAACTTGGGGCCCTCCTGGGGCGCTTCAGGGTTGTTTTAGAGGCTATCTTCGGCATCTTCGAGGCCTCTTGGGCCGTCTTGGGGCCCGTTGGGGGCTGTCTCCTCTTGGGCCGTCCTGGGGCCATCTTGCAGTCCTATGGGAAGACCGAGGGGCAATCACGGGCGCCTCTTGGGCCGTCTCGGGCCGTCGGAAGGCCCAACAGACACAATTGCCCCAAGCTTGAGGCCAATCAGTAACGTTCGGGCCCTCCTGGAGCACTTTTTGGAGGCCTCTGGAGCCGTCTTGGAGGCCTCTTGGAGGCCTCTTGGGCCGTCTTGGGACGTCTTGGAAGCTTCTTGGGTGAACTTGGAGACATCTTGGACTCTCCTGGGCCGTCTTGGATGTCATCCTGGACCATCTTGAGCGAACTTGAGAGCCATCTTGGCCGTTTTGGAGGCAAACTTGGGCCATCTTGGAGCCATTTAGGAAACTAATAACCGTTGCAGCCACACCTCCAACGCAGCCTTCCAGGTGGCCGGCGGCATCGGCCGAAGCCACAGGGGGAGTTCTCAAAGAACCAAGCATCTCCAAACATCCAGTACGCCAGGCACCCCAGTGGCAAGACCATAGGGTACGGCGGATCGAAGACAATCACCGCCGCCCCCTGATGTTTTGGGATCGCCTATGTGGTCGGAAGTTTTCTCAGAGTTCGGCCAAGCCATCGGACCATGTGTTCCCCGAGTTGGTTTGGAAAGCCTTCGGAGAACACGTGGGCGAGAATGAATACAAAGAAGAATTCGATCTGGTCTCGCTTACCGTTCTTGGGGGCCTCACTGACGTTTTGAAAAGCGCCTTTGCGGTCAAATGGTTGGGTTTGAGTTTGGATAAGTTATCGGACCAGGTGTTCCTCGAGCCGTTGTGACAATCGTTTAGTAAATGCTTGGATTATGATAAGGCGGAGTAAGATATGACGAAAAAGGGGGAAGGGAGGATGAGGCCTCTTGGGAGCCTACTGGGTCACTCGTGGGGCCTCCTGGGAGCTTTCTGAGGGCCTCTTGGAGGCGGGGGTTGTCAACCGGGTTGTCTGGGGGGTTATCCCGGGCTTGTTCTGGCGCAATCCTACCCACGCATTTTCTTGGGCCTCCTCATTTTTCAGTTTTTTGGCCTTCTCCTCATTCCTCAGCGTCCGGTAATTTTCCCCTGCGACATCTTGGTAACTCTGAGCTCGGGGATGGCATGTCTTCACTTGAGGTGGTTCAGCTACTTTCGCCTGAGACATCCTCGAAACTACAGTTTTTGAGATGCTGCGCGCGAGGTTGTCCAGCCAGTTTTGCCTGAGCCAGCCTCGCAACTCTGTGCACAAAGGTGCCCTGACCCAACGACGAGCAGACAGTGGACTCCCACAGAATCGGGGGGAAGGTGGTGACTGGTGCTGTCGTTGGAGCGCTTGCCATATCCCTAAACGGGAGTGGTGATGTCGCCTCAGCAGTGACCACACTCTCGATTGGGAAGTGAGCTGTCGCCCGAGCACTGGATGCCAGCCCCATCCCTGATTGAAAAAGGTGCTCTCTCCAATGCGCCGGCCACATCCCTGGTAGGGAACGGTGTTCTCGCTCAAGCGTTGGCCACACTTAAATGCTAGGACGCTTGCGGTCTCCATCTCGGAGGGGTTGTCCGGGGAGTTGTCTGGGATGTGTGTCGATACGTTTTGCTGTACAACATAGTAATGTAATGTCATGTAGTGGATTGTGGTGTAATATGATGTGCCGTGATGTGATGTAATATGAGATAGTATGGTCTAACGTATTGCGACGTGTTGTATCGTAGCGCAATGAATTGGCAAGTACCGTACTCGAGTGACTAGTGTAATGTACTGCAATGTATTATGTATTACAACGCAATGTAATTCACGCGAGCATGCATGCGTGCATGGGTGGATCGATGTATGTATGAATGGGTGGACGGTTGTTTTGTACGTATGTGTATGTATGTATGCATACATTCACGCATGAATATATGTATGTATGTACATGGGTATGTATGTATGTATGTATGTATGTATGTATGTTTGTACGTACGTACGTATGTATGTATGTATGTATGTATGTATGTGTGTATGTATGTATGCATGTATGTATGTGTATATATGTGTGTATGAAATGTTGTGTGTGTTTCGGTATGTTTGTGTGGTTGTATGTATGTATGTATGTATGACTGTATGCATGTAGCATGTAGCACGTATTTACACTCAGTACTATGTCTGTCTGTCTGTCTGTCTGTCTGTATGTATGTATGTATGTATGTATTGCGAAGGCCTGACGGCCGGTGCCGCCGACCCTGTTCGCAATGCGCAGCAAGAGATTACGAGGTTGCTCAAGGTCGGCTTGGCTGGAGCCCAGGGGAAGAGGAGTCCCAGGGGGGGGCGTCGTATCTGACCCGGGGGGGGGGTCGCTACCCCCCCCCCCTCCCGGCGGGGGAGGGATCAAAGGGAAGGGGCTTCCCTTCGACTCAATTACGAGGTTGCTCAAGGTCGGCTTGGCTGGAGCCCAGGGGAAGAGGGGGGTCCCACCCCCCCCCCCTCCCGGCGGGGGAGGGATCAAAGGGAAGGGGCTTCCCTTCGACTCAATTACGAGGTTGCTCAAGGTCGGCTTGGCTGGAGCCCAGGGGAAGAGGAGTCCCAGGGGGGGGCGTCGTATCTGACCCGGGGGGGGGGTCGACACCCCCCCCCCCTCCCGGCGGGGGAGGGATCAAAGGGAAGGGGCTTCCCTTCGACTCAATTACGAGGTTGCTCAAGGTCGGCTTGGCTGGAGCCCAGGGGAAGAGGAGTCCCAGGGGGGGGCGTCGTATCTGACCCGGGGGGGGGGTCGACACCCCCCCCCCCCTCCCGGCGGGGGAGGGATCAAAGGGAAGGGGCTTCCCTTCGACTCAATTACGAGGTTGCTCAAGGTCGGCTTGGCTGGAGCCCAGGGGTTGCTCAAGGTCGGCTTGGCTGGAGCCCAGGGGAAGAGGAGTCCCAGGGGGGGGCGTCGTATCTGACCCGGGGGGGGGTCGCTACCCCCCCCCCCTCCCGGCGGGGGAGGGATCAAAGGGAAGGGGCTTCCCTTCGACTCAATTACGAGGTTGCTCAAGGTCGGCTTGGCTGGAGCCCAGGGGAAGAGGTCTCCCAGGGAAAGGGAAGGACAGAGACGACGAGTACAAAGAATGACGGAGATGACGGCTCGAACGGAAAAGCCCCTCACACACGCCGACAGGGTCGGCGGATTTATGTATGTAAGTAAGTAAGTATGTATGTATGTATGTATGTATGTATGTATGTATGTATGTATGTATGTATGAGTGTGTATGTATGTCTGTCTGTCTGTCTGTCTGTCTAAAGAGCGCGTTCTGTGGTCGCTTGGAGGGGGGGGGGTGAAACCGGACCCATCCCCCTCCCGTGATGGGGGGGGTGTCGAACGCCCCCCCCTCCTTCCCCTGCTTCCCCTCTCCTCGGGCCGGCGCTTGAGTCGGCGGCGGCGACGGCGGCGGGGACGACGATCTCCATTTCTGGGCCGGCGCCGGCGCCTGCGGCGGCGGGCGGCGGTGGCGGGGAGCGTCGACGAGGACGACGGTGGTGGTGGTGGTGGGTTGTGGTGGTGGTGGTGGTGGCGGTGGTGGTGGTTGTGGTGGTGGTGGTGTGGTGGTTTGTTGTGGTGGTGGTGGTTGTGGCGGTGGGTGGTGGTGGTGGTGGTTTGGTGGTGGTGTGGTGGTGGTTTGTGGTGGTGGCGGTGGTGGTGGTGGGTTGTAGTGGTGGTGGTGGTTTGGTGGTGTGGTGATGTGGTGGTGGTTGGTGGTGGTGGTGGTGGTGGTGGTGGGTTGTGGTTGTGGCGGTGGTGTGTTGCTGTGGTGCTGGTGGTGGTGGTGGTGGGGGTGGTGGTTGTGGTGTGGTTGTTTGTGGTGGTTGTGGTGGATTGTGTTGGTGGTAGTGGTGGTGGTTGTGGCGGTGGTGGTGGTGTTGTTGGTAGATTGCGGTGGTGGTGGTAGTGGTGGTGGGTTTTGTGGTGGTGGTGATGGTGAGTTGTGGTGGTGGTTGTGGTGGTGTGGTGGTGGTGTGGGGGTGGTTCGTGGTGGTGGTGGGTTGTGGTGGCGGCGCTGGTTTGTGACGTTTGTTTGTGTGGGTGGTGGTGGTGGTGGTGGTGGTGTGTGGTTTGTGGTGGTGGCGGTGGGTAGTGCTGCTGGTAGTGGTGGTGGTCGTGGCGGTGGTGGTGGTGGTGTGGTAGGTTGTGGTGGTGGTGGTGCTAGTGGTGGTGGGTTTTGTGGTGGTGGTGGTGGTGATGGTGCGTTGTGGTGGTGGTTGTGGTGGTGGTGGTGGTTGTGTGGTGCTGTTGGTCGTGGTGGTGGGTTGAGGCGATGGTGGTGGTGGTAGTGGTGGTGGTGGTAGTGGTGGTAAGTGTCGCTGCGTCCCCGCCGTCGCCAGCGCCAGCGCCGGCGCTGCTGACCGCCGCCAGCGCCGGCGCTGGCGCGAGTGGGGGTGGGGGCTGGGGGGGGTTTGAAACCCCCCTCCCCCCTCGGCGCGAGGGGGGGGGGTTCGAACCCCTGGGCTGCCTCTGGTCATCGTCGCTGCGTGCCCGCCGTGGGCGCTGCTGCTGGCCGCCAGCGCCGGCGCCGGCGCCGATGGGGGGGGGGGTTGAAACCCCCCGCCCCCCTTGCGAGGGGGGAGCGGGGGGGGGTTCGGGAGGGGGGGGTTTGGGGGGGAGGGGGGTCCCCCTGGTTTTGATCGACGGCGCCGAGTGTTGGGGGGGGGGCCACCCCCCGGTTCGAAACGCGCCGCCGAATGTTCCCCAGGCAAGCGCCCGTGAAACGCGTTCTATCGTATGTATGTATGTACGTATGTATGTATGTATGTATGTATGTATGTATGTATGTACGTATGCCCACGTACATACATACACACATACATACATACATACATACATACATGCATCCATACATACATACAAACTTGTGTTCGGCCCATCCCGCCACCGTGCTTGAGTTGTGGGTGTGAAGTCTATTGGATGTGGGTTTGGATATCGTGGTGGGCCTTTTGGAGGCCTCTTGGAGGCAGTTTGGAGGCCTCTTGGGGGTCGTTTGAGGTATCTTGGGTGCCTCTTGGGGCCTCTGGAGGCCTCTTGGGGCCGCCTGGGCGCCTCTTGGAGCCTCGTTGGGACCCCTTGGGGCGGAAGGCTCAGATTTTCGGTTCGTGTGCCCTGTCTTGGGCCTCGTTCTTGGGGCCATCTTGGGCCGTCTTGGGCGCCTTTTCGGCCGTATTGGAGAGCTCTTCGGCCGTGTTGAGACGTCTTCGGACCTTTTGGGGTGGTCTTGGTGGCCTTTCGGGCTGTGTTGGAGCGTCGGAAAGCCAGAAAAGGCGAGAGCGCCACAATCCTTCAAACATCTCATCATACTAATCACACGGACATGCACACGAAGACGAACAATAACAATTTTTATCGTAGCAACCACAAAACAAGACATACTACTGATACTACAACTACTAAATCATACTAGTAAGTATTCACTGCGTGGAGCTCCCCATATGTGCATATGTTAGCATGGACCTGTCCGCCGTGAGTGTCTAGAGGCAAGAGCTTTCGAATATAATCAGGCTTGGGTAGTGACGGTCTGGGAGTGAATCTAACTGTGGATGAGTTGGAGTGTGAATGAGTCTCATTAGTACGAGCGCGTCTCTGCGCATGACCCTGGTGCCTCCTGGGGCTTCTGGGGCCTCTTGGAGCCCCTTAGGGCCCCCTGGAGCCTCTTGGGGCTTTCTGTGGCCTCCTGAGGCCTCCTGGGGCCTCGTGTGGCCTCCTGGGGTCCCTGGAGCCTCCTGGAGCCTCCTGGGGTCTCCTGGGGAGGCTTCGTGCCCCAGGAGAGGCACAATGTGGGAACAGACGTACATAAAAAACACAGCGGAGTGGAGCCGCAGGAGAAGAGCAATTTATAGGAACACAAGTAAACCATTAAGGACTCGTGCACATGTGGGAGGCCCAATCTACAGGGACATACGTAAAACACTTCGGATTGGGTGCTCAGGAGAAGGACCGTCTATAGAAACATACGTAACATGCCAAGGATTCGTGCTCCAGGTGAGGCCCACTATAGGAGCATACGTAAACATATGGGATTGGAACCACTCCTGTGGCCTTACGATGCCTCCAGCTCCCAGACCCTCTTGGGGCCTTCTGGGGCCTCCTGGGGCCTCCAGTGGCATCCTGATACCTCCTGGTACATCCTGTTGCCTCCTGGAGCCTCCTGGAGCCTGCTGGAGCCTCCCGTGGCATCCTGAAGAGGATCCGTGCCCACTGGCCTGACCAGCAACATAGGCACACCGCCCGAGACACCCTCAAAATCTGGCCCCCCTTGGACGCGAACATGAGCGCCTCGCTCGAGACATCCCCAACATCAGCTCCGAAAGCGGAGGATGTTGGGCACCAAAGCAGGCACCCCTCTCGAGACATCCCCGCCATTTTGGCGCGAACAGAGGAGTGAGATACCTCCTGACAGCTCCCCCTTGGGGGCGAAAATGAGCGCCTCGCTCGGGACATCTTCAGAATCTGCTCCGAAAGCGGAGGATGCTGGGCACCAAAACAGGCGCCCTTCTCGAGACATCCCCGCCATTTTGGCTCGAACGGAGGAGTGAGATACCCCCTGGCGGCTCCCCATTGGGGATGCTGAAACCCGCGCCTCGCTCGAGACATCCTCAGAAGTTGCCCCGCCATCTTCATTATCATCAACCTCATAGTATCATCATCATCAGCAGCAGCATCAGCATCATCACCACTACCATCATCATCATCAGCAGCAGCATCATTGCAGTATAGCGTAACGTAACAAACTATTGCATGGCATATCATAACGTACCATTCCGTAGCATACCAAGTCAGTTCATATTTTGTCATATCAGACATGGCGTACCATACCATACCATACCATATCATACCATAAGACAGCACAACATGACATACCACGACATGTCATGCCATACCATTGCATTCCATATCATAACATAACATGCATATCATAACAAAACACGAGAAGGAAGAGGAGGAAGGATTAGGGAGTTCGAAGCGGTCGGAGTAATGACAATAACCCCATGTTTTGGAGATGGTGAATAACACGAGCAATACGAGTAATAATAATAGTGATATATTGAGGATGATGACATTAATCACAGTAATAATACGCAGCCGTATGCGCACGTACATGAGCAAGGAGGAGAAATCAACGCGTTCGGCCGTGTTGTCGTGCTGCTCATCTGCAGGTATCTGCCGGAACGGCAGCAATATCTGACCAAATGATGTGATGTTGTACATATGCATTCTGAGCGTGTCTCAACATTTCCCTCGACAGCACCTCTCGTGGTCGACCCCGCTTGCGCGGCCGTGCCAGGTCTAAAAGTTCACTGACGAGGGTCAAACAAATTCTATTGATGAGGGATTTCATCGGTGCTTCAGAAACTAAGGAAAAGAAGCATCTTGGCTTCGTGGCGGGAGGCCTCTTGGAGGCTTTGGGGGCGTCTCAGGGGCCTCGTGGGCAATCCAGAGGCCGTTGCGCGCGTTCTGGGACGATCTTTCGGCGACTCGAGATCTCTTGGACCGTCTTGGGGGCCTCTTGGGGCCTTTTTGCCCGTCTTGGGGCCTTCTGGGGCCCCGGAAAGTCATGCGACAAGATGCGCCGCAGCCCAGGGGGGAAGCCGGGAGCCCCGCCAAATGTGGCAAGTTGGGGTCCGGGCCCCTTAGAGACTCATCAGGACAGGACACGTTTAGACGGTTCGACACAGGACTTGAGGACACGCCCGATCCGTGCCCAGAGGCATTGTGGCGGATCTGATATGTATATACATCTGTATATAAGTGTATGTATACATATGCGTACACATACACTTATATACATATTTATATAATACAAACACTGGCGCCGAGTAAGTAGCAAGGAGAGAGAGACAGAGAGAGAGAGGTAACAGCATGTTAGAAACGCAGGCACGGAGTCGATCAGCAAGAGGGTAACAGTTCCATACTTACCTACCGTTGCGCTTCTCTGGTATGCACCATGCACGTCCTATCTGAACAGTATGATCCCCTACAGCAGTTGCTTAATAAGACGTCGGCCAGATCTGAGTAGACCTGAACAGTTAATGTTGCCACCGGCGCGCGCACCATTCGACTGCATGTGATTTCTGATGTCTTGGGCTCCTCACCAGAATTCTGCGTGCTCAACGAGATTGAGCAGCGGTTAGACGAGTCGGCGAGATTGCTCACACAGGAGGGGGCGCTGTTCGTGGTGGTGTTGGGTCACTGTTGATGCTCCTATATCTTTGCAATGATACGTCATGTCCAGCGGATCTTCTCCGAACAGTAAGGTTTCTGGTTGTTGGCGAGCGAAGCCAAATCGCAAGGTAGACGCAGAAGTTGGTCGTTTCAGTGGCATGTTTGGAGCTCCGTATTCGCGTAGCCTCGGTTTTAGTGGCTACGGGCCATTAGGCGTTTTGACGGAGGCACTCGCCCATCATTTCAGGCAGGCAGGAGCATGCACACATGGATTGACTTACCAAGTTCATTCTGTGAAATGATTTGGTCAGGGCGTCTACGATGAATTCGCTCGGTCGTTGCGCACGGGTTGCTTGCTATCGGAGGTTGGAGGTTGAGATCGGAGCGGAACGGAGCGCCCCCCCTTTTGGAACTCGATTTCGGTTTCGTCTTCGTGTCGTGCGTGCGGCTGGGGCGAAGCTGCGTGGGCGAGCGAGAGGAATGATCCCTCCGTCGCTAGGCAAAAGTCCAGCCCTCCAGAGCGCGCGCGGTGGCTAAGGGTGCCCCGCCGTGTTGTCGCGCGGTGTCCCGATGGTGTCCCGCGGTGTTTCGCCGTGGGCGCGCGAGAGGAATGATCACGCCGTCACTGGGGCGATTCGGGTGCAAAAGTCGGGCCCTCCACTGGGTGCGCGGTGGTTCGGGGTGTCCCGCCGTGGTGTCCCGCGTTTTCCCGATGGTGTCCCGCGGTGTGCCGCCGTGGTGTCCCATGGTGTCTCGTGGTGTCCCATGGTGTCCCGTTGTGTCCCGCGGCGTCCCAGTGGTGTCCCGAGGTCCCGTCGTGTCCAGTGGTGTCCCGCGGTGTCCCGCCGATGGTGTCCGGATCGACAGTGAGATCGATGATGACCGAGATGTGGTGAGATTGGTATTGAGATTGGTAGTTGAATCGATAGTGAGGTCGATCGTGAGATCGATAGTTGCATCGATCGTGCAAGCGGCAGTGAGATCTTGATTGTGCAATTCCATAGCGAGGTCGATACTGCGATCGATTGCGAGATCGATCGTTGGATCGATTGTGAGCTCGATTGTGAGATTAATTGAGATCGCTTCAAGGATCGAATGTGAAATCGACCGTGAGATCGGCCGAGTGGGACCTATAGTAAGATCGATCGTACCATCTATTGCGAAGGCCTTACGGCCGTTGCCGCCGACCCTGAAGACGACGAAAGACAACACGAGGGGGGGAGCACGAGGAGGAGGAGGAGGCGGAAGGGAGTAGGAGGAGGAAGGGTGAAGGGGGAGGAGGAGGAGGCCTTATGGATGTTGGTTGGGATCTCGTGGTTGACCTCTCGGGGGCGTGTGGAAGGCAACTTGAAGCCTCTTGGGGGCCGTTGTGGGGCCTCTTCGGGCCTCTTTTGGGCTTCTTGGGGCTTCCGGAGGCCGTCTTCGGCGCATTTTGGGGGCGTCTTGGCGCCGCTTGGGGGCCTCTTGGGGCCTTTTGGGGGCCTCTTGGGGCTTCCCGGGGGCCTCTTAGGGCGGAAGTCTCGAATTCGCGGTTCCTCGTCCCCCTCTTGGCCGTTTCTTGGGCCCGTCTTGGGGCCCTATTGGGCCGTCTTGGGCGCCTCTTGGGCTGTCCTGGGGCCTTCTTGGCTCGTCTTGGGGCCCGTTTGTAGGCCTCTTGGTGCGCTCTTGGGGGCCTCTTGGGGGCTTCTTGGGCCGTCTTGGAGTGTCGGAAAGCCGAAAAGGCGAGAAGGCCAAAATCATTCAAAAACCGATGTAAAATTGACGATTTTGGCTCCTGGGGCCCTCTTGGGAGTGCTCTTGGGGCTCTCTTGGAGCGTCTTGAGGGCCTCTTGGGCCGTCTTCGGGCCGTCTTGGGCGTCTTGGGGCGATCGTTCGTCGAGTCGAGGCCCTCTTGTACCCTTTTGGGGGTGTCTTCTGGCGCTCTTGGCTCGTCTTGAAGCTTTTCTGAGCTCCGGGACCCCCCGGGGAGGATGCGTATCTGGGTGGCGACACCCCCGGCAACCCCCCCCCCCCCGGCGGGGAGGGTAGGGAGGGGCTTCGCCACGACTCAACTACGACGTTGCTCAATGTCGCTTTGGCTCGCGCGCTCAAGGAGAAGGGGAACGACGAAGACGACGAGGGACAACGGAGACGGAGACGACGAGGACACGACGGAGACGACGACGACGACGACGACGACGGTGATCCCCGCAAGACGACGACACCGGGATGCGTCTTCCACACGCCGACAGGGTCGGCGGATATTGAGATTGGCTGTAAGATCGACTGGGATCGATAGCGAGATCCGTTGAGTGAGATCGACAGTGAGATTGGTTGTGAGATCGATCAAGTGAGATCGACTGTTGGATCGGTTGAGTGGGCTCTCCTGGTGTTAGTCCTAGCGACCACTCATCGCAGTGCAACCACCGCGGCTAGTGCGATCACTACCGCGGCCACTGCGATCACTGCTGGGACGCGCCATCAGCATCGTCACCGCCACACCCATCGCAATTGCCAGTAGTTGGTTATGTCCCTTCCCCCAACCTCCTTATCACCCTAATGGTGGTCGTATAGGTAGAAAGGTTGGAAGTGGTCGGGAGGCAGCAGCTTCCATGAAGCGCTTCGGAGACAAGCACGCGGCCCTGCTGGACCCTCAGCAGCTGTCAGCGTTCTTGAGGACGGGACTTGGAGGTCGGAAGTGTCCACGAATTTAGCGGAACGTTGATTATAGAGCAGAGCAAGTGGGCATTCAGCATGAGTTATCTGGAAGCACCAAGGGTAGATGACATGCAGGAGTTCCGTTGGGTCGAAGTGCGGAGAGGACGCCCGAGATACGTTCAATTTTCGTGTTGGACGTGGCATCGACAGCGTCCTGGCTGCATGGTCTGATCAGCACCGCGGAGGGGTCCCCCGCATCCCAGTGACCGTGTTGCACACGTGGGGCCCTCTGGCCACCCTTTCGCGTCCTGAGCTGGCCAAGAGTGTGTGGAAAGCAGGTGGCGTTGCGAATCGTTCTTTGCTCGTATCATCTTGTTGCGCTCTTTGGGTCAGCCACTGGGTGCAGGGACGCGGCGCTCTACTCCAGGAGCGAGGCGGACGTGCCAGGCACCCGAGACGCGCATGCAGCTTGCTTTCGAAGGAACGCGTGAACTCGGAATTTCAGTGCAAAGCGTCTTTGCGCAAAAGAGGAACTGCCAGTGACAGCGTCCAGCACACCCTGAACTGTAGGACAAAGCGGTGCTGTCATTGGCAGGGCTGTTTCGCAAGCATGATTCGAGTGGCCCTGTGCAGGCTACATGCCTGTTTCAAACTGCACACTCTCTTGTGAGCGGCGGGCACAGGGCAATTGCACATGGAGGGCTAGAGGCGTATCCTGGGTTCCCGGCCAGCTCGTTGTAGTCCGGAGCGACCGAAGCCTGTCCCAAGGTCAACGTCGTGATTTCGAGGAGCAGCTCACACGCTTGATGGAAGGAGTCGGCGGACAGTCTTCAGGTATGCAAGTGCGCACAGCACAAGGCTCACATGCATTTCGCAGATGAAATGACATGTAGCAACGAGGCAGCTTACGAAGGGGATACCCTGTCAATTGTGCCAAGCATGCTTTGGAACTCTGTAGTATGGTGCTGTTCAGCTCGCTGCTATCATCTTATCGCAGGGCGCCTGGAGACCTTGTTGGGCCACCTGGAGACAGTCGCCGACGACTTCCGCAATATATCGTTACAGGCTCCAGAGGTGCGGCTGCATCAATCATCGCTCCCAAGTCTCTACACTCGTGTGCTGGCGTCATGTTATGTTGTACCATATGGTTACATGTTAGTTGAGGACACACCGTACATCAATTTCATCGCACGCTTTCTCCAGTAGTAAGCCGTGCCCCCCAGATTTGGGTTGTTCTCTGGGTCTTTTCGCCATGCTCTCGATAAGGTTGTGTACGTCCAGCCGCCATTGTCAGCAGATTTATGTCATGTGCGAATCTGGTCCCGCGGACATGCTGGAGGGCCAAGCAGCTCGGCAAGTGGCCACATGCCCGCCCGGCAAATTTGATGCACGAAAACTGTGTTCTTGTGAAGTCGGCCGCAATCACACGCAACAACGACGCAGGGCTGGCGTCATGCAGCACCTCCAGCGTGCAATGGCGCGCCTGCGCCCAATCCTTTTCCTTGACCTCGCCACAATCAACAGATGACAGCGCTGAGAGCGCAGCGCGCGCTTCCGACGCGGCGCAGCCGGATCAACCGAGGCGCGCGGTCAACGAACGAACACATTCGACCTACCCGCAGCTGGCACGAGTATGCTGCAATCTGGCGCATGGGCAACATCTTCGCCGCCCCCCTCTTTATAATGTGGTATATGCATACATGTGTGTATACATATATATATATATATATATATATATATATATATATATGGGGATAGGCCGGGAGGGCAAAATCGGTGCCGTCATCCCCCATGGCCGCCCCCCCCGAACCCTTGGGGGGTCACAGACCCCCCAGAACTGCCCCGGGCCGCTTCCAAATTGCCCACGACAGGCCACGCGGGCCGTACAGATGGTCAAGAAAGTTTGAATGAGGCCCCGAACACGCCCAAGAGCGCCCCAAGAGGGCCCGTGAGGGCCCCAAGAGGGCCTTCAAGAGGCACAAAACTGCCCATTTCCTTAGTGAAACATACATTTTCGGCTTACTCGCTGGCTTCGTCGTCGCAGTGCCCCAGACGCCCCCGCAGAGCCGCAGCGCAGCCCAAGAGAGACCCAAGAGGGCCCCTGACGGCCCAAAAGGGTGTGGGGCTCACGGAACCCCCCGAGACGGGCCAAGAGGCCCCGGAACCGGCCCAGGAGGCCCCCAAGACGGCCTCAGGGAGGCTCAAGAGGGCCTCGTTCGAAATCATGTTCTTGGAAGCCTTTCCGGGGACATGATTTCCGGGTCCCGAGGACGCCCAAAAGGCCCGCAAGACAGCCTCAGCGAGGCCCCAGAGGGCCCGAGATGGCTTGAAGATGCCCTCAAGAGGCAAACATCGGCCCATGTCCATTATTAAACGTACATTTTCGGCTTACTCGCTGGCTTCGTCGTCGCAGTGCCCCAGACGCCCCCGAGGAGCCCCAAGACAGCCCAAGAGAGACCCAAGAGGGCCCCTGACGGCCCAAAAGGGTCGTCCTGTGGGGCTCACGGAGCCTCCCAAGACGGGCCAAGAGGCCCCGAAACCGGCCCAGGAGGCCCCCAAGACGGCCTCAGGGAGGCCCAAGAGGGCCCCGTTCGAAATCATGTTGCCGGAAGCCTCTCCGGGAACATGATTTCCAGGCTCCCAGGGCCCCCTACTGGGCCCCAGGACACTTTCAGCGAGGCCCAAGAGGGCCCGAGATGGCTTGAAGATGGCCGAAGAGGGCCCCGAGAGGGCCTTCAAGAGGCAAACATCGGCAATTTTCCATTGTAAAGCGTACATGTTTAGCATGCTCGCTGGCTTCGTTTTCGCAGTGCCCCAGACGCCCCCGCGGAGCCCCAAGACAGCCCAAGACGGCCCAAGACGGCCCAAAAGGGTCGGCCTGTGGGGCTCACGGAACCCCCCGAGACGGCCCAAGAGGCCCCAACGCCAACCCAGGAGGCCCCCAAGACGGCCTCAGGGAGGCCCAAGTGGGCCCCGTTCGAAATCATGTTCCCGGAAGCTTCTCCGGGAACATGATTCTTGGGCCCCCAGGACTCCCAAAGACAGCCCCCAGAGGCCCCGGACACGCCGAAGATGGCTTCAGGACGGCCGACGACGCCGCCAAAACGCGCCAGGAGCGCCTCCAGAGGCCCCTCCAAAGGGCCCCAGAAGCCGAAAATCATAAATTCCCTATGGTTTTTGAAGCATTCTTGCGCTCTCCCATGTTCTGCCTCCCCACGGTCCCGGACCGCGTCAGAGGCCCTTCAGATCGCTCCAAGACGGCCGAATAAGCTCCCAAGAAAGCCCAGAGACGGCCCAGGAGGCTCCCACCCGCGATCCACCCGCGACCCGGCACGCGACCCACCCGCGACCCGGCCCACGACATCCTTCGCGACCCGGCCCGCGACACATCCGCGACGCACCCGCGACCCGGCCCGCGACCCACCCGCGACCCACCCGTGACCCGACCCGCCAACCCCGTGATCCAGCTGTCTTGTTTGAACGAAAATTGGCGCCTGCGGCGAGTTCGTTGTATGATTTGTCAAAATTAAGCGCTTGCGGCGGGTTTCTGCAGAGTCTCGCTGGCTGCCGACGTCCCCGCCGCCCCCTCATTCTTTTCCGCAGTTGCGGCTAGTTTTTGTCGATATCACTTTCTATGTATCAAAACAATCATCGGGATACTAGATATCATGAGAATGAAGGGGCCGAACGGTCAGTCACTGTCCCTGGGCGCGTGGTTCAAATGAGGTTCCGCGGTGCGTATTGTTAGTATTGTTGTTGTTTGTGCTGTTCTCGTTGGGTTGTTGGACACCTCCCTGGCGCCCTGGCGCTCTCGCATCGGCGCCGGCTACATTTTCATTGCAAACAAAAGTCACGTTCGAGCGGTTTGGGGGGCGCCACAACCAGCCCTTCCAACAACAACATCAACAACAACAACAATCTTAAGACTGTTCGCCCTTACGTGCTCGAGTGTCAAATAACGCCTCTTTCCCAAACCCTCGATACCCGCCCTCTTCGTCTTCGATCGAACCCCTTTTGGGGGGTATACTTTTCTTCCCTGCAGGCAGGGCCCCGGCAAGCGGCGGGGCGGCCGCGGACCGTCGGCCTGGCCAGCGGCAGCGCTGATCGGCGGGGCGGCCGCGGACCGTCGACCCGACCCGAAGAGGGACGGACAGGGGACCGACCACGACGACGACGACGACGACGTCGAAGACGACGGCGACGACGACGACGACGGCGACGACGAGCGAAAGCGAGAGCGAGAGAGAACGACAGCATGGCCACGAAGGGCACGCAGTAGGCCACGAAGGGCGACAGCGGGGACACGAAGGGAATGCGTGAACGCAAACGATCGGGGGCCACGAAGTGCAGATAATGCGGGGCCACAGAGGGCAACTATGGGGCCACTGAGGGTAGCAACTGGGCCACGTAGGACAGTGAGGGGGACACAAATGGCGACAGCGAGGCCACGAAGGGCATGCACATGGGGCCACAATGGGCGCGACTCCTGGGTGCCTGGGTGTCGGGATCGCGGCGCTTGGGCAAATTGCAGGAAATTCCAACGCAAGGCCATTCTTCAGTAAGTTGCAAGCAAGTCTCCAGCGAGAGCGCGACTCCAGAGCGCCGGGAGAGCGATTTCTAAATAAATTGTAAGGAAGTCCCAAGCGAGAGCGCGATCCCTGAATAAAACGCGAGGAAGTCTCGGGCGGGAGCGGGGGTCCTGGCTAAATTGTAAGGAAGTGTCAGGCGGGAGCCGTTGTTGTTGTAACCCGGGGCCCAGGGGGCCAGTTTGACCAGGAAGACTTCCCCTGTCAAAAAACAGGGTGCGAACGTCGAGGGGCACACTTTGATTGAGAAAACACAATATGCACCGGTGGGGGGGGATCAACAATAATTATTCTTCATAAATGAGAATTCAACAACATTCCCGCTCGAGACGTCCTCTTTTTTTTACTCAGGGCCGGTGCTTTTGCTCGCCACCGAAAGCCGCCGTCCCAACCAAACCAGCGCTACCGCTCGAGACTTCCTCCCTTTTTACCTTGGATTGGCGCCGTTGCCCCCAGCAACAGCAACGCTCCCGCTCGAGACCTCCTTCCTTTTTTATTCAAAGCGGTGCTCCTCCTCGCCACCGAAAACCGCCGTCCCGACAAAATCAGCACTCCCGCCCGAGAGTTCCTCCCGTTTTACGCTGGGCTGGCGCCCTTTTTTTGTTAATTGGCGCCGCTCCCAGTAAGAACAACGCTCTCGCTCGAGGTTTCCTCGCTTTTTCCTCAGGACGGTGTTGTTCCTCGCCGCTGGCAGCCCGCGTCCCGACAAAACCACGGTTACCGCTCGAGACTTCCCCCCTTTATTGAAGGCGGTGTTTCTCCTCGCCTCCGACAACCGCCGTCCCGACAAAACCAGCGCTCCCGCTCGAGACTTCGTTATGTCATACGCTGGACTAGCGCCCTACTGTCTTCAGCATTGGCGCCGCTCCCGGCAACAACAGCGGCCCTGCTCGAGATACCCCCCCTTCTATTCAGGGCCAGGTCCTTGCCTCGTCTCCGACAGCCCTCATCCCACCAATGCAATCCTGTAGCTCGATACCTCTTTGTGCTTTACCCTTGGCTGGGGCTCCACTGGCGGTCTCGCATCGGCGCAGCAAGGCGCGGGCATGCGTTTTCGAGGTGGGATATGTTGAAATTCCTCGGAGGAAGTGTTTGCAAGACCTCATTGGGCGGGACATCTGGGAATGGAAAAAACGGACCCCGCTATAAAACAAAAATCCCCCATGATGGGGATGGTTATCATGATGGTCGCATGATGCGTGTGGAAGCATTTCGCGTGAGTTCGTGGCCTACTTCGTGCTCTTCGTGGCCCTGCTGTCGTTCTCTCACTCGGTCTCGCTTTCGCTCGTCGTCACCGTCGTCGTCATCGACGTCGTCGTCGACGTCGTCGTCGTCGTCGTCGTGGTCGGTCCCCTGTCCGTGCCTCTTGGGGTCGGGCTGCCGCCGATCAGCGCTGCCGCGGGCCAGGCCGACGGTCCGCGGCCGCCCCGCCGCTTGCCGGGGTCCGGCATGCAAGGAAGAAAGGTCTATCCCCCAAAAGAGGCACGATCGAAGACGAAGGGGGCGGGTATCGAGGGTTTCGGAAATACGCGTTAACAGACACTCGAGCAGATAAGAGCGAACCGTCTTGCATTGATTGTTGTTGTTGCTGTTGCTGTTGCTGTTGAACTCTCATTCCGGAAGAATAATTATTGTTGATCCCCCCCGCCCGGTGCACATTGTATTTGTTCAATGGAAATGCCCTTCCCGAGGCTCGCACCTTGTTTTTATCAGGGAATGTCTTGAGGCTCGAACTGTGTCGTTGGCCCCGGCGGTTTCCGCCTGAGACTTCTTCACAATTCATTGAAGAATCGTTCTCTCGCTTGGGACTCCTTGGCAATTCACCACCGAATCGCGGCTCCCGTTGATACTTCTTGACAATGTATTCATGAATCTCGCTCTCGCTTGGGATTCTCCCGCAAGTTACCACCGAACCGCTTCGCTTGATATTTCTTTACAATTTATTCCGATGCCGGTCTTCGACGCTCAGGAATCGCGCTCCCGCTACATATTGCCTGGCGGTTCGAGCAGGACCCACGCTTCAACGACCCGCCCGCTCGACCCGCCCGTCGGGGCCTGCCCGCCCGACCAGCCCGTGAATGACTGCAGTCGCCGCTCGCTGCCCTTCGCCCGCGTTCGATGCCCCTCGCTGCCCTATACTTGTTCCGCGGTCGCCTTCGGTTCGCTGCCCGTCGTGGTCCCGTTGCTGCCTTCAGTGGCTCCGTCGCTGCCTTTTGTGGCCCCGCAATATATGCCCTTCGTGGCCCCCGCTCGCACGCGCCCGTCGTGGCCCCATACGCATGCCCTTCGTAGCCCCGCTGTCGCCCTTCGTGGCCCCCTCGCTGCCCTTCGTGGCCCCTTTGCTGCCCTCAGTGGCCCCGCTGTCGCCCTTTGTGGCTCCGTATACGAATACCCTTCGTGGCCCCCGCTCGCTCGCGCCCGTCGTGGCCCCATACGCATGGCCTTTGTGGCCCCGCTGTCGCCTTTTGTGGCCCCCTCGCTGCCCTTCGTGGCCCTGGTGCTGCCGTCAGCGGCCCCGTCGCTGCCCTCTGGCCTCGGATGTTATGCCGTTCGTGGCCTACGCTGGCTTTTCTCACGATTTACTTAGGAATCGCGCTATCGCTCGAGATTTCCTCGCGATTCATGCAGGACCTGCGCTTCAGCAGCCCGCCTGCTGGACCTCGTCGCCTGGGCCCGCCTTCCCGACCTGCCCGCTATGGGTTTGCCCATCCGATCTGCCCGTCTGGTTATGTCACTTGTTTTCTGCTCCTTGTCCCTCTCCTGCTAATTTCTCTCGCGCTCCATTATTATCCTTCCTCCTTCCACCCGTCCTCTCTTCCCTTGTTGTATAAGGGGTTGCACTGAGTACACGTGGCAGGTAAGGAAGATATACCCCCAAGGGGGTACGATCGAGCCCGACGAGGGTGGGTACCGAGGGATTGGGGTATATGTGTTGATCAGCACGCGAGCAGGTAGGAGCGAACAGTATTAAATTGATTGTTGTTGGTGTTGTTGTTGTTGTTGTTGAACATTATTACTTCTAAAGAATAATTATTGTTGGGGCCCCTGGTGCATGGCCCCCCCGCCGCGCCTAGGCCGCAGCCTCATTTTCATCATTTTCGTGAGGAAGTCTCAGGCAAAACGATGTCATCCAGATCCGGTTGTGTTGTTACGATCGGTTTTCCCTTGCAAAAAATAAGGCAAAGTGGACATTTCTTGTTCTAACATAACCAAACTTCAAGAATCCCTTGCAAAAAATAAGGTAAAGTGGACATTCGCGCGCGCAAGACGAAATCCTTCCAAAACCTTAGTTTTCGTAGCGATTTTAACATAAAAACATCAAAAAAAAACAATGTTTTTTTTTTTCAAAAAAATGTCAAAATTCATCCCGCGCGCTCTTGCGGATTCGTAGGAAACCCAACACTTTTTAAACATTTCTGTCAAACGGGCTTTTGCGAGCAACTTTTTCGAACTTCTGCAACAACGGTTGCGCACCTGCCAGGGCCATCATCCCTGTCAAATAATACCATGCGGGACACATTCGTTTTTTCTTCGCGCGCGCACGCCGTCGTCGTCGGCCGCGGGGCCCTGAATAGTAGCCACGGTCGTCCGCATGCCACGAAGTGAAGTGTCCGAACGTCATAGGGCGGGAAGCTGGGTGTGGGTGGTGGCGAAGAGTCGTTTGGAAATTTGGTAGAGCTTGAACCGGCCCCCCCACAAAGTGGGGGTATTGCCCGCCTCCTATGAAAACCCTGGCACTGGTGAGAACGGAGTGTCCCCACGTGCTAGTAATTGTTGTTGTTGTTGCTGTTGCTGTTGTGGTTGTTGTTGTTGGTGAATGTTAGTTATTAAACAATTATTATAACTGGACCCCCCCCCCAGGCGCCCTGGCGCTGTCGCCTCGGCGCCGGTTGCATATTCATTGAAAATGAGGCTCACGTTCGAGCGGTTTCGAGTGGGCGCCAAAACAGGCCCCCCCAACAACAACAACGCTCCCGTTCGAGATTTTCTCCTTTTTTACTCAGGGCCGGTGCTATTGCTCGCCGCCAAAAAACATGTGAAGGGCTCTCTGGCGGGAGCGGGCGTCTTGATTCAATTGCGAGGAAGTCTTGATTCAACTGCGAGGAAGTCTCAAGCGGGAGCGCCGTGCCTGAGTAAATTGTGAAAAATCTCAGATGGGAGCGGGGGTCCTGATTAAATTGCGAGGAAGTCGCAGACGGGAGCACCAATCCTGAGTATATGTTGAGGAAGTCTCAGGGGCGGGGGTCTTGAGTAAAGTTGGATGAAGTCTCTGGCGGGAGGCGTTGATGTTGTAATCCAGGGGGCCATGGGCACAGTTTGCGCACCAAGACTTCCCCTGTCAAAAAACAGGGTGCGAGCGTTGAAGGGCACACTTTGATTGAGAAAAAAACCTTATGCACCCGTGATGGGGGATCAACAATAATTATTTTCAGAAATGAGAGTTCACCAACAACAAGAACAACAACAACGTTCCTGTTCGAGACTTCCTCCTTTTTTTACTCAGAGCCGGTGCTCTTGCTCGCCGCCGAAAACCGCCGCCCCAACACTACCAACGCTCCCGTTCGAGAGTTGTTATTGTTTTACCTTGGACTGGCGCGTTACTTTTTCTCTCATCGGCGCCGCCCCAAGCAAAAACAAAGTTCCCGCTCGAGAACTCTTCCTTTTTTCTCAGAGCTGGTGCTCTTGCTCGCCGCCGAAAACCGCCGTCCCAACAAAACCAACGCTCCCGCCCGAGATTTCCTCCCGTTTTACGGTGGATTGGCGCCCTATTTTTTTTTGAATTGGCGCCGCCCCCAGCAAGAACAACGTTCCCGCTCGAGACTTCCTCGTTTTTTCCTGAGGACGGTGCTGTTCCTCGCCGCTGGCAGCCCGCGTCCTGACAAAACCGCGGCTCCCGCTCGAGGCTTCTTCCATTTTTACTCAAAGCGGAGTTCTTCCTCGCCGCCGACAACCGCCGTCCCAACAAAACCAGCGCGCCCGGTCGAGACTTTGTTTCGTTTTACGCTGGACGAGCGCCCTACTATCTTCTGCAGTGGCGCCGCTCCCAGCAACAACAGCACTCCTGCTCGAGACTTCCTCCCTTTCTGTTCAGGGCCAGGTCATTGCCTCACCGCCGACAGCCCCCATCCCCACCATGGCAATCCTGTCGCTCGATACTCCCTTGTGCTTTACCCTTGGCTCGGGTTCGCATCGGCGCAGCACGGCGCGGGCATGTGTTTTCGATGCGGGATATGTTGAATTTTCTTGGAGGAGGTGTTTGCAAAACCTCATTGGGCGGGAGATCTGGGAATGGGAGTAACGGACCCCCGCGATAGAACAGTAATCCCCAATGCTGGGGATGGTTATCATGATGGTCACATGCTGCGTGTGGAATCATCGCGAATGAGGGTAACATGATTGTTGTTAAGTGTTAGGTATATAGCACCCCGCAATTGCGGATAAGAGTGAGGGGGCGGGCGCGGGCGACGCGGGCGTCGTCAAGCCGGCGGACCTCGTGGCCCCCACCTTCCTTGTCGATGGCGCTCTCCTCCTCCTCCTCCTCCTTCTCCTCCTCCTCCTCCTCCTCCTCCTCCTGTTCCGTAGCCATTTTGGCTCAAGCCGTATCGGCTCAGGGTTGTCTGCGCGACCCGCGCTGCCTGGCTCCCCCCGACCCGCGCCGCGGGTCTCCCTGCTTCCCTCCCTCTCGGCCCGCGCGCCTGTGCTTGCGGCCGGCCTCCCCGTTCCCTCCTCCTGCCATGGCAGAGGGCGCTCGCATGACGGGCTTCATGTGCGGCTCCCCAGAGAGTTCACCATCCTTTGCACCTGTGGGGGCGGGAGGGGAAAGCGTGCCACCCGCCTCGCCCGAGGTACAGAGCGAGGTGTCAGCGCAGATCTACGCGTTGACGAAGTTAGTGAAGGAAGGATTCTCCTCGCATACCGAGAACCTTGGAATGTTCAGTAAGCAGGTGACAGTGATGGGGTCCAATTTCGATCGGATGCAGGAGGAGTTCGCGGAGTTGATTCGTCGGCCGGAGGGTCGTTGGGCAGAGATTAAGAAATCCCAGGACGCAGCGATCCACCAGGTCTCGATTGACGCGGATGCGAAGCTTGCTGCAGCGGTGACAAAGATCGAAGGTCAGATGCAGGAACTACAGCAGAAGCTCTCAGCATGCTCGTCGACTCGTGCCGACTCGGAGTTCGAGCTCGTGGGGGGAGAAGGGGAAGGAGGGCGTCGGAAGATGTTGCGTACGTCGGGGCCTGACCAAGCCAGTGCCACCCGTCTTGTTGTCCTTGGATTTGAAAAGCCCCTTCTGGAGGCGTCTCTCAAGGAAGCGGTGGCCCCTATTGTCGCTGCGTGCAGTCCATCAGGGGAGGGGCCGATCGTTCGAGCACACTCTCTCACGAGGAAGGTGATTCTTGACTTCCACAGCACTCTGTCATGCACTGCGTTCTTTGGGAAGAGCCAAACTATTGGTAAGACTGTGTACCAGTGCCCGATCGATAACCAGGGATGGGAGCTCCGTGCGCGTCGGGACTTGCCCCCCGCTAGCCGTAAGTTGTTCTACTACCTCGGGCAGACTCGCGCCATCATCGGGAAGGTCCTGGGGGGGAAAGGTTTCCAGGTGGGCAGCAATGGTCTCGGCGGTCAAATATACGGCCTCATTGCGGCGACTCACCCAGTGATTCTGGCGAAGGTCTCGGTCCGTGAGCGCGGTCGTCCTGAACTTGTTCTGATTCCTGAGGCCCTCGGAATCTTCGGAGTAGGCGATCACGCAGGCTGTATTGCAACTCTTTTTGATCAGATTCGGCCCTTTGTGTGAGGCCCACAGATGTTCTGGCGCTCCCTGCCTCGGGACTCCCAGCGCGCTGCCTGGCGATGTTTGTCGGGTCCCTGGTGGTTCGGCCCCCCCTGGGATGCGGGGCCTGTCGGGGGAAACCATCGGACCCGTGTTCCGACTAGCCAGGACGGTGCTCAGCCAGCCAACCCGTGTTTTAATTTGAATTCAGGCGGACTTATTACCCTTGGTGACCCGTCCTCTGGAGCGAATGGGGTGTTCGCTCCCTCCTCTGCGCTTACCCTGTGTTCTTGGAATACACGTGCTCTCTCCTCTTCGTACTCTACGCCGTCTCCATTGGCAGCTAAGCGGCACGAGCAGATGCATGGTCTTGTCGGAAGGTTCGACGTTGTGTGTTTACAGGAGACTCATGGCGCAGTGTCGGATGTGGAGATGCTACAGCGGGATGACCGTTGCCGTAACGCAGTTATTCACCATTCGATGATCGATCCGAGAGTTGGGGGCGGTGTGGTTACTGTCAGCTCGAGTAAGCTGGCTTCGCAGTTCGAATCGATTTCCTCGTTCCCGTTGATTGCTGGCCGAGTTCTCGCTTCGCACCTGAAAGGACGTCGTGGGGACTTAGTGATTGTCAATGCACACGTGCCGAACACCTCGGATCACGTTGCGATGTATCGCAGGTACCTGTGTGTTGTTCAGGCTTTCCTTCCTTTGGCTGCGCACACCATGTGCTTGATGGCAGGAGATTGGAACCTTATGGAGGTGGAGGAGGGGCGGTTCCGTACTGATGGCACGTGGCTAGCAGGAGATAGGGAACACACTGATGCATTTCAGTCTATTTGCGGGTCCTGGGCGGAGCTTTTCCAACCTGACCCGACACGGCGGGATGTGTTCCAGGGAGAAGTTCGTGGTTGCCCGCCTGGACCGCATCTGCACTTCCCTCCCTGCCCCCGTTCTGAATGACTTAGC
The DNA here is from genome assembly GCA_963575745.1 of Prorocentrum cordatum. Classification (NCBI taxonomy): domain Eukaryota; class Dinophyceae; order Prorocentrales; family Prorocentraceae; genus Prorocentrum; species Prorocentrum cordatum. The sequence continues at coordinate 1,702,007 of CAUYUJ010014948.1, read as the reverse complement.
TGTGACAGTTAATACCTTGGGACATGCAGTGAAGACCTTTGCCTCGTCCGACCACATCCCCGTTGTTGCTATTGTCGCTCTGAGAATGCCATCGGCGTTACCCACCCAGATTCCTAAATGGATATCCCGTCATTGTGTTTACCATGAGTTGTGTGCTAGCGCCATTATGGAAATCGGCCAGGATCTGACCCCTCGGGAGAAATTGGCTCGGGTGGAGGAGATTTTCTGGCAGATGGCCCCTCAGTTCAAGGCTCGGCTTCGGATGAAGCCTCCGAAAGAGAACTGTGAGAAGCTCCACTTTGCTATGATGGCCTTCCGTGGGTGGCGCATGGGCAGGTTCGACCAGCGTGTGCGCGCGATCCGTGCGCATCCGCGGTTGCTTCAGTACTTCGATCCTGACCATGAGAGATGCGTGGATATAGCAGGATTGGGTGCTTTGGTGCAGTCTCTGAAGGATGCTTGGTGTGAGTCGGAGGAGCGGGCGGTGGACGGATGGGAGGGGGGCGAGAAGTCTAAGGCTAAGGCTATGGCACGCTTGCAACACCTTCGTCGAGCCTGGTCCAAGATGCGTCGGCGATGCGGGCTCCCTGGAATCCTGGACAGCGCAGGGCAAATTCGCCCTTCCCCGGCAGCCTCTGCTGAGGCCCTTCGGGACCATTGGCAAGCGTTTTTTTGCCGCCAAGGAACCTGATCGGACCCTTTGGCCTGAAATCCTCGCCCATGCCCAGCCAATCCAGTTGGACTCTTCGCAGTGGAAGTTGGAGGTCGACGGTTTCGTTGAGCGGGCCCAATTCAAGCATCAATCTGCTCCTGGGGAAGATGGCATTCCGCATGGGTGCTGGAAAGCTGGGGGGGGGGGGGGGGGGGGGGGGGGGGGGGGGGGGGGGGGGGGGGGGGGGGGTGGGGGGGGGGGGGGGGGGGGGGGGGGGGGGGGGGGGGGGGGGGGGGGGGGGGGGGGGGGGGGGGGGGGGGGGGGGGGCGCTGAAGTTTTTTTTTGCTGTTTATGAGGAGATGTATCAGGCGTCGGGGGGTGCGGTCTCTGCGCGCATGCGTCGTGGAAGGATGTGTTTTCTGCCCAAAGACTTCAAAGACGACGAGAACCCCGCGGCCCTCGTTCGGTCACCTGATAGGACTCGACCTCTCACACTTGCGAACACTGATGCGAAGCTCCTGAGTGACGCGTTCTCCATCGGCCTCCAGCGGGCTGCTCCGACCGTGATCGACACGATCCAGCGAGGGCGGGTCGCGCGACGTGGGCTCCTTGACAACGTGGTTGAGATTGAATGGTGGGGTCTTCGTCAGATGCTTACTGGTGGGGATCGCTCGGGAATTCTCTTCACGGACTTTAAGGCTGCGTTCCCCTCTCTGATCGTCTCCTGGATCCTAGAGGCATTGGATGTTATGGGTGTTCCTGGTGAAGTTTGGTTTTTATCGTGAGCTGTACCGTGAACAGTGTGGCCGTTAATCACCTCCCTGGGACTCTGGTATTGAGTTTTCGGTGGAACGTGGTGGTGCGGCAGGTGATCCTGCGTCGATGCTACTCTTCGCGTACGCGCTAAACCCAGTATGGCGCTGAGTGAGGGCTAGGCCTCACGGGCCAGCCTCCGAATTAGAGCATACGCGCTGACGATCTCGCTCTCTGCCTTCCCAGCATCCTGACGGACCTTCAGCCGACGCTTTCGCTCCTCCGAAAGGGAACATGCGGTAGGCTGGGCTGAACATTCCTAAAATGTAAGGTATTTTGATTGGCGGCGCCTTGGATCCTGAAGATTAGGTCGCCCACCTCGAGCTAATGGAGTGAGTATCATCGCATTGGGTTGGTTTGCGTTGTTTTGTACCTGGGATTTTGGCTTGGGCCTGGTGCTTTGGATAAAGTATGGAGCAATATCATGCCCAAGTTCTGGATGACGGTTCGGAGGCTCCATGGGCTTGGGCTAGGACTTCCTCAGACTATACTGCATGTCGATATTGGCGTACCAGCTACAACTCTGCCCTGTGACTACGGCTCTTCGGAAAGCGTATAATGAGGCCCTTCAGGTGATCACTGCTGGCCCCCGCCATGCTTTCTCGAGAGAGATGCTGACGGGCTTGCGTGCGCTGGGAGCCTCTCTAGAGTGCCTGGACATCGATTGGTTTTCGAAGGCTATCAAGTTTCGGGTGTTGATGTCCTGCTCCAGTATTGATGCTGTCCAGTATGAGATGGAGTCCTTGACGGTTTCCCTGGACGACGATAACTTCATTCCCGCTCGACTGAGCTGGCCCTGGTGGAAGTCTTCCTGGATCAGGACGACGGCGAATGAAGTAGGCAATTTCTCGATCCCGACCCTGGAACCCATCCCCAAGAAATCCCTTCAGAAGAAAGCTATGCGCAAGCTCAGAGGGCTCCGTGACCCCACTGTTCCCCTCCGCACCATGGTGCAGAGGGTGCCCAAGTGCGTGGGCACCGACCGTTTTACTGTTGCTGACTTTCAAGTGCTTGCCCAGAGGATGCGTAAAGTGGAGAAGGACAGCACGATGCACCTCGTCACGGGGGTCCTTAGAGTGCTCTGCCGAGGAGTATGTACCTCTAGTCGTCTGCATACTACGGTGGTGGGCTGTGCCTTTGGGTGTCCTCTGGATGTGGCCAATGACGATCTGAGGCATTATCGCGCGCGCCCCAAGTTGAAGGCTGGGTTGACTGACACATTCCCCCGTGGTGGACTTCTGAGGACCTGGGCCGCGGCTCTCACGGGTGAGGACTGGCTCCTCGCGCTCTGTTGTCTGGGGCCGCAGTGGGGGCGGTCACGGGACCTAGTGGGGCGTGCCTTAATAGATTGTTTTTTGGCAGCGCACAACGCTCGCAGGACTGTTCGCCCAGCTCGGGACTCTTGATTGAAGCCAAGGCTTCGGCAGTTGTCCCTCGGCTACCCCAGTGCTTAAACGAGGGCCCCTTCGTGCTCGCGGGCCCCTGCTGCCTTGGCTTATGTTTTGTTTGCCAGGACCCTCCCCCTGGCTTCCCTCTCCTCCTGCGGCCCTCCCTCTCACCTGCGTTGTGCGTCGCATGCTTTTGTTCCCCTTTCCCTGTGGCCCCTGCAGATGTAGTCCATGCATGAATGCTGTCAGAGTGTGATGTGACCCTTGTGGGCTCTCGGGTTGCTGGCTGGCTTCGAGGTTTACTTGTCTTTGCGCTCTGCATTGGTTTTCCTGTTAATACTGGCCTCCGTGTTGTAGCCTGGTTGCGAGAGCCTGTCAGTGCTCTCTGTCTCCGCTCGCAGGCGAAGACTGGACGGTGCGCGGGAGAGTGTGCTTCTCTTGCCGCGCCACCCCCCCGCCTCTCTCTGCCGCCTTGCCCGTGCTCCTCTCCTGGAGTTCGTGGACTTCTGGTTCCCCGACGGGCGGGCGGTCCGTTTCGCTTTGCCGTGGGTCGTTCGCTCTTCGGTAGGGTAGGGTGGCCTCCCCGCGACGCCAAGCCGTGGCGCCTCCAGACACCCGTTGCGTCTGGCGCGGAGGAGGTCGTTATCCTCTTCTGCGCCCCGCCGCCGCCCTCAGGTTCCCGACGAAGTTCGAGGCGCCCCGGCTGCCGCCCCGCGCGAGGAAGCGAGGGGGCGTTCCCCGCTCGCCCTCAGGTTCCCGACGATGTTCGAGGCACAGTGGCCGCCTGCCATCAGGTATTCCCTCCCTCTCTGTGTTGGGTTCTCGTTTTTGGGGCGTGCCCCTTTTGTCTGCTCTTGCTTGCTGCGGTGTTGGGTGGGCCCTCGGTCAGCCGTGGAGCGAGCGTGGCATGGGGCGGATGCTCGAGTGTTGATCCCTTTCTGTTCTGTGTGCCTGGGGGGGCGCGCCCGCCAGGGATCGCGTGCACTCGGAGCAGAGTGCCCGCCGTCGCTTCTCTTTACCTGCCTCTGCTGCTGCCTCTCCCCCCCTCCCTGCACGTCGGCTGCGCGGCCCCTTTGCATTGAGATCTTTAGTGCGGACCTGACACGTGGACTTGGTGTGTGCGCCTGCGGTGAAAAGAAAAAAAACTCCTCCTCTTCCTCCTTCTCCTCCTCCGCCTCCTACTCCTCCTCCTCTTCCTCGTCCTCGTTCTCATCGTCATCGTCGTCCTCCTCCTCCACCTCGTCCTCCTCCTCCTCCTCCGCTTCTTCCTCGTCCTCCCTCTCCCCCCTTCGTCCTTCCATCATCGTCCTCCCATTGTCGTCATGTTCCTCCTCGTCGTCCTCCTCCTCTTCCCCCCCTCCCGATCCTCCACCCTCCTCCTTTTCGTCGTCGTCGTCGTCGTCGACGTCATCGTCGTCGTCCCCTTCCTCCTCCTCCTCCTCCTCCTGCTGCTGCTGCTCCTCCTCCTCCTCCTCCTGCTGCTCCTCCTCCTCCTCCTCCTCCTCCTCCTCCTCCTCCCCCTCCTCGTCCTCCTGCAAAAGCAGCCCGCCGCAGGCGCCGAAAAAATTGGTTTGTACACTGAACGTGGTTTGGGTCGCGGGTGGGCCGCGGGTTCTCCACCGGGAACGAATGCAAAAGATGCTCGCCGCAGGCGCCGAAAAAATTGGTTTGTACCTTGAACGTGGTCGCGGGTGGGCCGCGGTCTCTCCACCTAGAACGATTCAAAAGATGCCCGCCGCAGGCGCCGAAAAATGTGGTTTGTACCCTGAACGTGGTTTGGGTCGCGGGTTGGTCGCGAGTTGATCGCGGGGTGGGTCGCGGGCTCTCCACCTGGAAGGAATGCAAAAAAAGCCCGCCGCAGGCGCCGAAAATGTTGGTTTGTACCTTGAACGTGGTTTGGGTCGAAGGTGGGTCGCGGGTGGGTCGCGGGGTGGGTCGCGGGTGGGTCGCGGGTGGGTCGCGGGTGGGTCGCGGGCGGGTGGGTCGCGGGTGGGTCGCGGGGTGGGCCGCGGGCGGGTCGCGGGTGGGTCGCGGGTGGGTCGCGGGTGGGTCGCGGGTGGGTCGCGGGGTGGGTCGTGGGGTGGGTCGCGGGTGGGTCGCGGGTGGGTCGCGGGTGGGTGGGTCGCGGGTGGGTCGCGGGGTGGGTCGCGGGGTGGGTCGCGGGTGGGTCGCGGGTGGGTCGCGGGTGGGTCGCGGGTGGGTCGCGGGGTGGGTCGCGGGTGGGTCGCGGGGCGGGTTGCGGGTGGGACGACGACAACAACAACAACAACAACAACAACAACAACAACAACAATTACTAGCACGTGGGGACACTCCGTTCTCACCAGTGCCAGGGTTTTCATAGGAGGCGGGCAATACCCCCACTTTGTGGGGGGGCCGGTTCAAGCTCTACCAAATTTCCAAACGACTCTTCGCCACCACCCACACCCAGCTTCCCGCCCTATGACGTTCGGACACTTCACTTCGTGGCATGCGGACGACCGTGGCTACTATTCAGGGCCCCGCGGCCGACGACGACGGCGTGCGCGCGCGAAGAAAAAACGAATGTGTCCCGCATGGTATTATTTGACAGGGATGATGGCCCTGGCAGGTGCGCAACCGTTGTTGCAGAAGTTCGAAAAAGTTGCTCGCAAAAGCCCGTTGGACAGAAAAATTTAAAAAGTGTTGGGTTTCCTACAAATCCGCAAGAGCGCGCGGGCTGAAATTTTGACATTTTTTTTTGGAAAAACCATTGATTTCTTGATGTTTTTATATTAAAATCGCTGCGAACACGAAGGTTTTGGAAGGATTTCGTCTTGCGCGCGCGAATGTCCACTTTACCTTATTTTTTTTGCAAGGGATTCTTGAAGTTTGGTTATGTTAGAACAAGCAATGTCCACTTTGCCTTATTTTTTACAAGGGAAAACCGATCGTAACAACACAACCGGATCTGGATGACATCGTTTTGCCTGAGACTTCCGCACGAAAATGATGAAAATGAGGCTGCGGCCTAGGCGCGGCGGGGGGGCCATGCACCAGGGGCCCCAACAATAATTATTCTTAAGAAGTAATAATGTTCAACAACAACAACAACCACCAACAACAACAACAACAACAAACAACAACAACAACACGAATCCGCACCGCGGAATCTCACTTCAGCCACGCACCCAGGGACAATGCATGACCGTTCGGCCCCCTCACTCCGACTAGGCAACTATTATTGCTGGACCCCTTACAGGCGCCCAGGCGCCCTCGCCGAGGCGCCGGCTGCATTTTCATTGAAAATGAGGTTCGCTTTCAAGCGGTTTGGGGGGACCGCCAAAACCGGCCCCCCAACAACAACAACAGCAACACCAACAATCATCACAACATTGTTCGTTCTTACTTCCCGCGTGTCGTTCAAAACGAGTTCCCCACACCCTCGATATCCGCCCTTTTTGTCTTCGATCACACCCCCTTTGGGGGGATTATTTCTCTTTGCGGGGGGCGGCGGGCTTAGACAGGCGGGCAAGCCTGAACGGGCGGACAATCCTTCGTGGGCGTACATGTGCCCGCCATTGAAATTTGTGTGGGAAAGAGGAGGGGGAGAACGAGGGAGAGTGGGAGGAAGGGAGGGGGAGGGACGAAGGAAGGGACGACGCCAGGAAAGAAGGAGCGGAGAAGGGGGCGGTTGATTAGAGGCAGCGAGAGAGAGAGAGAGAGAGAGAGAACAAACAAACAACACAAATAAGAGAGGTAGAGAAAGAAAGAGAGACGGGAGAGAAAGAGAGAAAGAAAGAGGGAGGGAGGAGGCAGGAGAGGGGAGGCATAAGGGAGGAGAAGAGGGAGAGGATATAGGGCAGAGAGGCATAAGGATGAGGGAAGAGAAGAGGGAGGGAGAAAGGAGGAGAGGAGGGAGGAGGGAGAGGGAGGAGGAGCAGGAAGGTAAGAGCGTGAACGTCCGAGGCAGTCCTGAGCGAAAACGCCGTTCCCGAAGGAAGTTTCGGGCAGGAGCCCACGAAGGGCGGGCGATCCCCTGACGGGCGGGTCGGGCGGGTGGGACGCTCAAGCGGGATGTTTGAGTATGGCGAGAGCGCGGCGACTAAATAAATTGCAGCGGCGCCCTTGACGCAGCGTGTTTCCTGAGCGTCGAAAGCGCGATGTCTGAATAATTTGCGTGGAAATCACAGGCGAAAACGCAACTCCTGAACAACATGTGAGGGGCTTTCTGGCGGGAGCGGGGGTCTTGCTTAAATTGGGAGGGAGTCTTGATTCAACCCCGAGGAAGTCTCACGCGGGAGCGCCGTCCTTGAGTAAATTGTGAGGAAGTCTCAGATGGGAGCGGGGGTCCTGATTAAATTGCGAGGAAGTCACGGGCGGGAGCACCGATCCTGAGTAAATTGTGAGGAAGCTTCAGGAGGGGATCCTGAGTAAAATTTGAGGAAGTCGCAGGCGGGAGCCGTTGGTGTTGTAATCCGGGGGGCCATGGGCACACTTTGAGCACCAAGACTTTCCCTGTCAAAAAACAGGGTGCGAGCGTCGAGGGGCACATTTTGATTCAGAAAATACAATATGCATCGGTGAGGGGCGATCAACAATAATTATCTTCAGAAATGCGAGTTCAACAACAACAACAACCACAACAACAACAACAACACCAACAACAATAACAACAACGACGCTCCCGTTCGAGACTGCCTCCTTTTTTACTTAGGGCCGGTGCTCTTGCAGCCGCCGAAAGCCGCCGCCCCAACACTACCAACGCTCCCGTTCGAGACTTGTTTTGGTTTTACCTTGGACTGGCGCGCTACTTTTTCTCTCATCGGCGCCGCCCCCAGCAAGAACAACGTTCCCGCTCGAGACTTTTCCTTTTTTCTCAGAGTCGGCGCTCTTGCTTTCAGCCGAAAGCAACCGTCTCAACAAAACCAGCGTTCCCGCTCGAGACTTCCTCCCGTTTTACCTTGGACAGGCGCGCTACTCTTTTCTCATCGACGCCGCCCCCCAGCAACAACAACGCTCCCGCTCGAGACGTTCTCCCTTTTCTACTCAAGGCGGTGCTGTCGCTCGCCGCCGACAGCCCCCGTCCCGACAAAACCATCGCTTCCGCCCAACACTTCCTCCTGTTTTGCGCTGGATTGGCGCCCTTTTCTCCTCCTCCTCCTCCTCCTCCTCCGCCTCCTCCTTCTCCTCCTCCTCCTCCTCCTCCTCCTCCTCCTCCTCCTCCTCCTCCTCCTCCTCCTCCCCCTCTTCCTCCTCCCTCCTCCCTCCTCCCTCCTCCCCCCTCCCTCCTCTTCCTCCCTCTTCCTTCCTCCGTCCCCTCCTGTTTTCCCTCCTCCCTCCTCCCTCCCTGCCTCTGCCAGTCGTGGGGATGGCGCCCCCACTGGCCCTCTGGGGGCCGCCCAGAAGGGGACCGTCCATGGTCCAGTGTGTCCCAGGCCAGCCTCGTCTTGAGGCAGGCCCTGGGTTGCAACGCGGGCCGAAGGCTGCCCGTGTCCTCTGCGCCGGTCAGCCAGCGCCCAAGGGGCTTGGGGGAGGAGCAGCAGCAGAAGGAGGAGGATGAGGAGGAGGAGGAGGAGGAGGAAGAGGAGGAGGGCGCAGCAGCAGGGGCGGCCAGGCGCAGGGAGCAGGAGAAGAGGAAGGTGGGGAGCGGGGGGCGGTGGGGTGGTCGCAGAAGTCGTGGGGGCGTCGACGTCGCGGGGGCGGGGGCGGGGGCCGTGGCTGGGGCAAGGGCGGTCGTCGTCGCGCGGTGGTGGCAGCGCTGGTGGTCGTGCTGGTGGCCTCCGGGTCGTAGTCTGGCCCGTGTCCTGGTCGTGGTGCTGGCGGTTGCCGTGGTGCTGGCGGCGGCTGTCGTGCTGGCGCCAGTCGTTGTCGCGGTGGCTTAGCGCCCGAGCGCGCTCAGCAGCATCTCAGCATTTCCCTTTTGGAGGGTCCTGCTGATTTGCCCTCCTCCCTCCTCCGTCCCTCTTTCCTCCCTTCTCCTCCCTCCCCCCTTCTCCTCCTCCTCCTCCTCCTCCTCCTCCTCCTCTTCCTCCCTCCTCGTCCTCCCTCCTCCTCGTCCTCCCTCCTCCTCCTCCTCCTCCTCCTCCTCCCTCCTCCTCCTCCTTTTCCTCCTCCCCTTCCTCCCCCTCCTCCTCTTCCTCCTCCTTCTCCTCCTCCCCCTCCTCTTCCTCCTCCTCCTTCTCCTTCCTCCTTCCCCCTCTCTCTTCCTCCCTCGTCCTCCCTCCGTCCCCTCCTCTTCTCCCTCCTGCTCCTCCCCCTCTCGTCCGTCTTTCCTCCCTCCTTTTCCCTCCTTCTTTCCTTTTTCGTCTCCCATTTCTCCTCCCTCCTCCTGCCTCCCTCCTCCCTCCTCCCTTCTCCCTTCCGTCCTCCCTCGTCGCTCCCATGTCAAATTATTTTCTTACCTTTTCTCAAAGTTGGGGCCCTCGTTTCGGCATCGCCTCTGCGGGGCTTTCAAGAGTCCGTGTGGAAACCTTCATAGTTGAATTGCTATGATTTTTTGGAGAACGTAGATAATGTGGTGGAGGAGGAGAAGAAGGAGGACGGATGATTTCCAGGGGCTCCAAGCATGGAGGGTCGAATGATTGATTTCAAGGATTCCGAAGTTCATTGAGAGGTTGTGGAGGGGTAGGTGGAGGATGCGAGCATGGGAGCGGCAGCGCCTGGGGGCGTAACAGTTCGAACCAGGCCGCACGATGGTGGCGTAACAGTTCGAACGAGGAGTAAGAACCACGTCCTCGGAGGCACTGCTACTACAACTACTCATTCCTCCCCTCATCCTCCTCCTCATCCCCGATCCTCCTCCTCCTCTCCTCTTTCCTCTCCCTCATATTCTCTCCACGCCTCGTCTTCTTCCTCCTCCGAGACGCGGGGCGTGCGCAAAGCGATTGCGACGGCGATGCGCCGTCCGAGCTGCGGATGTCGAAGTTCCTCGGAAAACGCGGCGGCCGTGCTTTCTTGGGCGGGAGATCTGGGCGATCCCCCGCGATGGGGCGTGGTATCCAGAAAGGCGCGTGCGACATGTGGAAACGTGGCGCACGATGGTAAAATTATTGTCGTTGTTGAATATTATTACTTCTAAAGAATAATTATTGTTGGGCCCCCTGGTGCACGCCCCCCCTGCGCCGCCTAGGCCGCAGCTACATTTTCATCATTTTCGTGAGGAAGCCTCAGGTAAAACGATGTGATCCAGATCCGGTTGTTTTGTTGTAATCCGTTTTCCCTTGCAAAAAACACTATAAAATGACATTTCTTGTTCTAATATAATCAAATTTCAAGAATCCCTTGCAAAAAATAAGGTAAAGTGGACATTCGCGCGCGCAAGACGAAATCCTTCCAAAAGCTTAGTGTTCGGAGCGATTTTAACATAAAAACATCAAAAAACCAATGGTTTTTCAACAAAAAAATGTCAAAATCTCATCCCGCGCGCTCTTGCGGATTCGTAGGAAACCCAACACTTTTTAAACATTTCTGTCAAACGGGCTTTTGCGAGCAACTTTTTCGAACTTCTGCGACAACGGTTGCGCACCTGCCAGGGCCATCATCCCTGTCAAATAATACCATGCGGGACACATTCGTTTTTTCTTCGCGCGCGCACGCCGAAATCTCCAAAAACCATTGGGCTTCTTAAGAATTTTAGCACCGCGCATCATAAAATCACACGAATCGCACCGTAGGTCCTCGAAAAACACCTGCACGACTTTTCAAAATTTCCACCCGCGCGCGCTGTCCGAATCCTAAAAAAACCAATGGTTTTCCAACATTTATGTTACATGAGCTCGCGCGAGCTACTTTCGCACGCTCTTGCAACGGGGTTCGCGCGCCTGCCAGGGGCCATAATCCCTTGCGGTTGCGCCATAGGTTGCGCCCTCGGCCGCCGAGAATAAAACGCCCCCCTATTGGTTGCGCCATAGGTTGCGCCCTCGGCCGCCGAGAATAAAACGTCCCCCTACTGGTTGCGCCATAGGTTGCCCCAGGAGGCCTTCAAGAGGCCCCAAGAGCCCGCCGTGAGGACCCAATAAGCCCCCAAGAGGCCCCAAGATGCTTCCAAGAAGCCCCCCAAAGCCCCTCAAGAGGACCCCAAGCGGCGCCAGGAGGCTTCCCCCCTTCCCCAAGAGGACCCCAAGCGGCCCCAGGAAGCCTCCGATGATGTCAAAAATCCGTCCATCTAACGTTTTCCGCGGTGGGGTGTCATGTAACGCGCCAGTGTAGTAGCCAAGGTCGTCCGCAGGCCACGAAGTGAAGTGTCCGAACGTCATAGGGCGGGAAGCTGGGTGTGGGTGGTGGCGAAGAGTCGTTTGGAAACTTGGTAGAGCTTGAACCGGCCCCCCCACAAAGTGGGGGTATTGCCCGCCTCCTATGAAAACCCTGGCACTGGTGAGAACGGAGTGTCCCCAGTCTTAAATGATTGTTGTTGTTGTTGTTGTTGTTGTTGTTGTTGTTGTTGTTGTTGAACATTATTTATTCTAAAGAATAATTATTGTTGGGCCCCCTGGTGCGCGCCCCCCCTGCGCCGCCTAGGCCGCAGCTACATTTTCATCATTTTCGTGAGGAAGCCTCAGAAAAGAGGGTGTGTACAGGATCCGGTTGTTTTGTTGTAATCCGCTTTCCCTTGCAAAAAACAATAGAAAATGACATTTCTTGTTCTAATATAATCAAATTTCAAGAATCCCTTGCAAAAAATAAGGTAAAGTGGACATTCGCGCGCGCAAGACGAAATCCTTCCAAAACCTTAGTGTTCGCAGCGATTTTAACATAAAAACATCAAAAAACCAATGGTTTTTCAACAAAAAACTGTCAAAATCTCATCCCGCGCGCTCTTGCGGATTCGTAGGAAACCCAACACTTTTTAAACATTTCTGTCAAACGGGCTTTTGCGAGCAACTTTTTCGAACTTCTGCAACAACGGTTGCGCACCTGCCAGGGCCATCATCCCTGTCAAATAATACCATGCGGGACACATTCGTTTTGTCTTCGCGCGCGCACGCCGTCGTCGTCGGCCGCGGGGCCCTGAATAGTAGCCGCGGTCGTCCGCATGCCACGAAGTGAAGTGTCCGAACGTCATAGGGCGGGAAGCTGGGTGTGGGTGGTGGCGAAGAGTCGTTTGGAAATTTGGTAGAACTTGAACCGCCCCCCCACAAAGTGGGGGTATTGCCCGCCTCCTATGAAAACCCTGGCACTGGTGAGAACGGTGTGTCCCCACGTGCTAGTAATTGTTGTTGTTGTTGTTGTTGTTGCTTTTGTGTTGTTATGGTTGTTTGTTTGATTGGTTGTTGTATTTTGTTGTTTCCTGTCGTCGCCCCCCCCCGCGACCCGCCTGCGACCCGGCCCGCGACCCCCGCGCGACCCGGGGCCCGCGACCCCCGCGCGACCCAGTCGTGACCCACACGCGACCCGGCCCGGGACCCACCCCCAGACGTTTTCGCGACCCGCCTGAGACCCACCTGCGATCCGGCCTGCGACCCACCCGCGGCCCACCCGCGACCCGCCCGCGACCTGTCCGCGACCCACCCCGCGACCCATTCACATGGTTTGAATGGACGAAATTGGCGCCGGCGGCGACTTCGTTGTATAGAATAAACTGTGCATTCGCGACGGGTTTCTGCAGTGTTTCGCTGACTGCCGACGTCACCGCCGCCCCTGAACCCGGGGAGCGTGACATTTTATGTTGACTCGGCTTCTGACAGGCAGGGGTTCGCGCAGCTTCGCTTCGCGCGCACGTCACGCACGAAACGAAACGATTTCGTGGTTGGGGTACCGCACGTTTCACTTCGGTTGCACCCTTTCATTCCCTACTTCCGATCATGATAGAGTGAGTGTGATGTGTGTGTGCGTGTGTCGGTATGCGTGCGGGTGGAAGGCGGCAGATTTACAAGTGCGAGTGAATGGCTACGTGCGTGCATGCGTGCAGTTTCGTCCGTGCATACATGTGAAGAGCTACCTTTGGATGCGTCTCGGGCTGGATGTATTGCGGTTCAGGTTGGTGTTGGCCCGCGTTCGACGCCGTTTGGAAAACATGTTATGCGATGGCGGGTGACAAGGCACAAATACGTCACCGAAGGAGTCCACTAATTTAGATCATGTGTTGGGGTATTGGTATATCACGATCACGCTTCCGGAGCACACGAGGAAGTGCTTTCTGCCCTTGCGAAGTTCCTTGGAGGGTCGTGCCATGCCCTGAAAGCGTGGCACGGATAGAGCAACCACCCATTCGGGTGTCGAGGAAATGCTGGGTTTGCCACGCCTTGCGAGCATAACACGGACAGGGGAACCAGTCATTGCGCACACCTTCTCGCGCCGAGGAAGTCATTGCCAGGCCATGCTCGCGTGAGACGCGCACGCCCTTTGGTCTCAAGGAAATAATGCGTTCGCCGCGTCTCGCGATCGTGAGGCAGATGGGGGAACAACTCCTTCCGCACACTCTCTGGTGTCGAGAGGATGTCACGCACGCCACGCCCTGCAAGCGTGAGGCGGATAGGGAACGGCGCACCCCCTTTGCTGTCGAAGACATGGTGCGCTTGCCATTCCTTGCGAACGTGACGGATAGAGGGCGACCACCTTTTGCGCACCCCCTTTGGTGTTGAGGAAATTCCATACCCTTTTTTTTGTGGTGTCGAGGAAAAGCGACGTTTGTCCCTTTTTGCGAGCGTGAGGCGGATCGGAAAACCACCGTTTGCGCACCCCCTCCTGGTGTCGAAGGAATGCCACGCCTACCACGCCTTGTGACCGTGAGACGGATGGGGGGACCACTTCTCGCGCACCCGTTCTGGTGTCGAGTAAATGCGCTTGCTACGCCTTTCGAGTCCATCGGGGTCCATCGAGCATGGGACGGACAGGGGGGTTGCGAGGTTTGCGACGGGAGTGGGGGAACATACAACCCCGTTTAGCATGTGGGGAACAATTCGACGAATGTTTCTATCAAAGTTCGGTTTCTATTGAACCTCTAGGAGGCTTTGTGAGCGGCTCCTGTTGAGCGTTTCGACAGCACATGGGAAGTTTGTCGGGGCTGTTGAGGCCGTCTTGGGTAGCATTGGGACTTCAGGGGGGCATCCGGGTCATTCTGACGCAGTTATGGGCCATCTTGCAACCATATCGTGCGGTTATTTAATCGCTTCGCTCATTCCGCCGGCCCATACAGTCTCATGTCTGCCGTTTGCCCGAGGGCCTGGTGTCAATGCGGCGCTTTGGGGGTTCCTGGGGCCGCTTGGGGGACTCCTGGGGCGCTCGGGGGGGCATTTGGGGGGCCTCCTGGGGCCGCTTGGGGGACTCTTGGGGGCCTCCTGAGGGCCTCGTGGGGGCCTCTTGGGGCCTCTTAGGGGCCTCTTGGGGCCTCGTAGGGGCTTCTTAGGGCCGAGGGCTCGAAATGTTGTTTCGTGTTCCCTCTCTGGGGCCCCTTTGGGGGCGTTCTTGGGGCCCTCTTGGACCGTCTTGGAGGCTTCTTGGGCCGTCTTCGAGCCCTCTTGGGCCATCTTGGGGCCCTCTTGGGGGCCTCTTGGGCCCTCTTGGGGCGATCTTGGGGGCCTCTTGGGCCGTCTTGGGGCGTCGGGAAGCCGAAAAGGTGGAAGCTCCAAAATCTCTCAAAAACCTAAGGAAAAGCAATGAATTTTGCCTCCGGGGGCCCTCTTGGGAGTGCTCTTGGAGGCCTCTTGGGGCGTCTGGGGGCTATCTTGGGCGTCTTGGAGCGATCTTGTGGCATGTCGGACCCCTCGTGTACCATCTTGGGGGCCTCTTGGGGGCCTCTTGGCCTTTCTTGGGGCTCTCGGGGACGTCTCGGAGCCCTGTTGGTGCGCTCATGGGGCGCTCTGGTGGAGTCGCCCGGGGATCAGCCGGGAGTCGCCCGGGGTACTTTTCGTCCGGGGACCCCCAGGGGCCGCCCCGCGCGCGCGAACTAGAGAATTGTTAACCAGTTACCGGAGATCTTAGCACGCCTCTGGCCCGTTGGGCCGGCGAATTTGATACCGCCTTTTCGTGTTAACGTAGCCCAAAACACTACAAGCATGTTCGGCGAGTCGAAGGCCAAAGGATCGTCCTGCATAGGCTTTACGCGCGCGGTCTGTAGTGAACACTTCCATCTTGGCGTACACGTCATCTACACGGCGTGATTCAACAACAAATTGACACGATGTTGATTGTTAGGCCGTCGAGTGAGTGTTGCTCGAAGTTTGCAAGTAATTCTTCGTTGCGAGAGACATCTTTTCTGTTGACGAGGTCGAGGACCAGACGGACCTACAGCGAGCTTGCGAGGATCTGCAGGCGAAGGGATACGGGAGGGAATCGCTGGCAATTGGGGTGTGCGCCAAAGTTTTGCAAGGGGGAATAGATGGATTATGTCAGCAGTCTCCGGTCCAGAAACGTGCGGCAAAATCCCCTAAGGCATTTTGGGCAATGATCGAAGGCAGCACCATGCTGTAATATGGAGAAGCACGTACGTGTGAGGTCGCACGGCGTTGCTATTAACAACGTTGATGCCGTTACCACCGTTAGCCAGTGGCCATCGGCATTCATAGGTTCCAGCCGTCCACCGCCTATCAACGTCTTCCAGCTTGCTGCATCAGCGCACCAGTGCCGTTGCTCTGGGCGAATGGCGCCCCTCAGTCCTCTCTCCAGTTGCAATGATCTCCAGTTGCCCAGGGTGCGCCATTGCCTTTCCATTGCAGCAGTGCGGTGGCGCCTTCTCAGCTGCCCATCCCAGTTGTAAATTCTCTGGAGCTGAGGGCCCACCCGTGGCCGTGCGTGTATCCAAGCGTACATGTTTTGCAACTTTGCGTCTCCCCGCCAGACCATCCAAAACCGATGTGCTGACGATCTGTCGCGAGAAGGGTAGCGAAGGTTCAGCAGTGAAGCGATAAGATGGAAAGCTGGTCACGTCGAAGCTACGGTAAGCTCGAGGAGTTTCCGACACCAGCCAACTTGGACTTTTCGGAGTTTCTTGGCGGCCTCTTTGTACTCCTTTTTTGTGGCTCTCTTGGTGCCTCTTTAGAGGCCGTCTTGGGGACCTCTAAGGATCATGATGGAGGCCACTGGTCAAAACAAGTGGTGCTCCCAAAGAGCCACCTTCTGGTGCCCGAAAACGCCGTCAGCGGTGCTCTTCGGGTGCTCTTGGAGGCTTTTGGGGTAGGTGTGGGGCCCTTCTGGGCCCTTCTTGGGGATATCTTGGGCCATTTTGGAGCCATCGATGTCCTCCTGGGAGGAACCCTGCGAGGATCCATTGACATCGCGAGCCGTGTAGGCTCTAGCTTGGGGGTCCCTGAACGTTTTTTGGATGAGCTGACACATTAAACCACCTGATCCCAGAGGGTTGGTGGAATTTGCCTTCCGGAGGGCGGCGGTCACGCCGAGGTTTGGGGAGGAGGAGAAGGAGGAGGAGGGCAAGGAGCCGAACGAGAAGGAGGGGAGGGAAAATGAGGGGAGGAATGATTGTAAAAGGGTGAGGGGCAGGGGCAGGCCCTGCCCGAAGGGCACCCGAAACAAAGTCTGGAGAAGGGGATTCGTCCTCCAACCGAATGGTGGGCAGCAGCTTCCGCGTCACCACCTTGTTTACTTCCTTGGGTGTTTTAGCCTTGCGCGTCGTGTTTCATGTGGAGGTTGGGGTTTCGCAGCTCGGAGGAGTTTGAAGGAAGATGGAGGGGCAGGAGTGGGAGGTGGGAGGGGAGGGACAAGAAGGCGGAGGCGTGAGTGGCAGCGGAGAGAAGGAGAGGGGGAAGAGCAGGCTGGGGGAGGGCGGGGGGGGGAAAGAGGGGGGGGAGGAGGAGGAGGAGGAGGAGGAGGAGGAGGAGGAGGAGGAGGAGGAGGAGGAGGAGGGGGAGTAGGGGGGAGGAGGAGGAGGCGGTGGAATAGGATGGGGAGAATGAGGAGGAGGAGGAGGAGGAGGAGGGTATGTTCGGGATTATCCTAGTCAGATGCTTGGGTTACGCTTATTGTGTCTTGGGTGCACTTGGAAGTGCGCCATATGATCCCCAAATCATCGATTTACATTAGCGTGTCACGAATTACCAATTCCGAATAGTGTTGTGGTCGTGGTGCTTCAGCAATGTCTTGTACTTCAGGGACTGCGTTTCATGAGGGTGTCGTGGGAGGCCGAGGGATGACGTGTGACAGTTGTTTCGCCAGACGTAGGTCTCTCGCGCGAGCAGTGTTTAGACATGGTCCGATGGGCGCAGAGAGCATGGCATAAGTACATGTTCTTCTTTGACGTGGCAGGTTGACATCGCAGTTCTATTGGAAAGTGCTCTAATGACGGCGCAACAGGCTCTTGCTGTCAGATCAAAGTTGCGTCATGCCCCTCGCTGCGCTCACCATGCCACGCCCTCTGGTCGTGCAGGCATCGCACCAATCCCATATTGTCAGTCCATCCCAATCACCTGACTCTGTCATCAAACATCGGAAGTGTTTCGTCTCTCGCCTTCTAACTCGGTTCCTTGCATTCCACGACACGTTTGCTTCTTTATGTGACACGTTCGGTCGTATAGGGGGCACCCCGCAGTTGCGGATCAGAGTAAAGGGACGGGCGTGGAGTGGATCGCGGGTGGGTCGCAGATGCGTTGCGGGTGGGTCGCGGGGTGGGTCGCGGAATGGGTCTCGGGGGAATCGCGTGTGGGTCGCAAGGGGGGGCGACGACGACAACCACATCATACAACAAACAAGTAAAGTTGTGGCCACGACATATCATTTCACCCATGCACCCAGGGATGGTGTAAGAACATTCGCCCCCCCCCCCCACCATGATAATGTTCCAGTATCATCCTGCATCGAAGGCTTGCTCTGTGTTCATCCTACATTTCGCTGCGTACTCATTTCGTTCACGTGGGGCTAGCCACGCGCATACGCGCCGCTTCAGGGCAAGCGGCGAGGGGAATTCCGCCGCCTTGGGCATGGGGCACCCTGTATAAGTGAAGGTAGTATGGAAGAGTTCGAGCTTCAACGCAGGACTGTGCAATGAGGAAGGCAAGACAGGAGGCGGGAGAAAGATCAAACAGTTGGAAGTGGAGGAGAGATATTCTAGACGGCTCGCGTAACCCAATCAGCTCATCCATAAACGATGCCCAGCGGAGTTGATGTGATCAGGAATGTGGAGGAGCATGTATTGAAATGAAGGAAGGCCAGCCGAAAGACCAGAGGCTTTTCGGATGCTTCTCGGAGTATCTTCGGATGTCTCTTGAGAATTTCTTGCGGTATTCTTTTTGCGCTTTCGGGACTCTTGGGCTTCCCAGGGGCGTCTTGGGTGCTTCTTGGGGCCGCTTCGGTGTGTTTTGGGAGCCTGTTGGGGACATTGTGGAGGCCTCGTGGCCGCCTCTTGGGGCATTTGGGGCCTTGGGGGCCATCTACTCTGAAGGAGGCATGGCGAAGGCGAGAGGTATCGAGAGTTTGTCCGCGGCCGCTTGGTCTCAAGCGACCGGCCGCTAATTTAACCGGGTCGCATGGCGGCCCGATATCTGACATCGAGACAGAGAAGGTTCCACCTTTTGTTCAGATGTTCCCTCGCCGCTCACGCGGCCATCTCCTACCTTTTGCATTATCGCTAATACAATACAACAGGATTGGACGCATATTACGCCTAAAGCGTAGTATCTGGCTGGGTCACCCAATTGGTTTTAAACTTGGTGGCGGAGCTGGCCGTTGGTGGTCAGTTCTGGTTTTATTATTGCTATGCACGGCGCGATCTGGTGGACTGTTGATATGGTGGACCATCAGGGCGCAGTGGTTGCACGCGGAGGAGACCATGGCCATCGCAAGGACATTTGCATTGAAGCCTCTGCTTACGCAGAGGCCTCAGAGGCCTCTTCCCGGAACCTTACATCTCTGCACTACTACAGTCCTGAAGTCCACCCACCAACGCCGATTGGCAATTTCTTCGAAGATACCGAGCATGGTAACATGCGTTATGGTATCGTGCCGCCTGCACTTCCTCGCAAGCTGACGGCAGCGTCTTCCCACAAACAGCATCCACCTACAACCGACACCGACCTACGATGCCACTGGATTGGCATCGCTATATTTGGTTTCCTGTGGGTCGCCATCGGATGTGCCGTTGGACATATGCAGCGCGGTACAGACGACACGCGCACTACCGGCCCCTACTCGGACTTTGCCGGTAACGCACCTTTGGGCGCATTCGCTCGCGAGGTATATGCCTGGATCAACGTGGCCACAGGCACTATGACTCCCAACAGGCCGCTGCTCTACAGCGTGGCCTTGGAGGTCTCGCAAGGGCCATTGCCACGAGATTCCCCCCAGCAGTAATCAACTTTGGAGTGGACATTGGTGGGCGCCACACCGATGGGGCCACCTATATAGCGTTCTCCCTCGCACGAAATTTGAAAATCTTGAAGACGAACGACAACTGAACCCAGAGGCGGCTCTCATTGATTTTCGCGTCCATGCGGGAGAACAGATCGACCAGACGGTGGCGCGTTTCGAGATTGCACGCTTTGAGGCCGACGCTGCGGGGTTCAACGTCCCAAATTTCAAAATCCTGACAGTCATATTGTTCAGGGCCCTGGGTGTCGGTGCTTCGCGTGCACAACAGCTACTACAACCACTGAACCACCAAATGCCAAATACTCAGCAAAAATCCGGTTCCTTACTGGAGCGCATGAGGGTTTGCGCCCACATTGCTGCGCGAACCCCTGGTAACATTGGTTGCGCGTTTAGCCGCGGCCACCGCACTGATGTCTGTCATAATGACATTAATGCGGGGCGACCTGCCAGCACCATCTGGAACGACGATCCACAACCAAACGAAGCCGCCACTTGATTGTGCCAACAAGGTGGCCAGCTCTCGGGGTCGCAAGACTCCCGGGCTCAATGTCAGGGACCGTCGGCACTGGCGGCCCCCGCCCAAGCCACTGCTTATTGGGTTCGGCGGGGCAATCCGCAGAGTCCGACTTTGACTAGGGCACCGGCGCCGACGCTTCGCCAGATGAAGGAATTGACAACCCAGACTTTTCTGTTATGCTTGTACACCTCACCGAGGAACACTGAGCACGATCGGTACGTTTGGGCGATCAGAAACAGAAGCGCCGATGGAGACGTTTTCTGAAGAATCCAGTCCGACGGGCACGACGCGCGGCCCGACGCGCGCTCGGGTCAAAGGTTACATGTAGAAGCAAAAGGTAAACGACGACGGTCGCATTGCAGTGGCATGCTAACACTCTTGGCTTCCCTTACGGGACCACAGTATGAGGAAATCTTCCGGGGGAAAGGTAGAGGCCGTAGGCGTGCCTCAGGATGAGGTAAGGGACGTCGGGGTAACCCGAAGGATGCCAACGGGAAAACCATGAAATGCGGTATCTGCCTTGGAACCCAGCACATTCGTCGCGAAGGCCCCGAGGCGACGGGGGAGGCCGGGGTCCGTCGATGCACTCGGCTCGAACCGATTCTTACATCCAGCACATCGATTTCGAAACCCTTGTTGCCGCATCAGGGGATGACCCCATTGCCGAGGTCCATCTCGCGTCTGCGAGGTGCATGAGAGCGCCAGCGGGGCCGCCAGCGTGTCCCTCGAGAGGTGCGCCGAGAGGCTCCACGAGGAAATCTTCACTGGCCGCGACGAGATCGATCTCGCAGAAGGGCTGGGCACCCCGATCGCGGGGCAACCTGCGCATATGGAGATCATCGAGGAGCGCCAATCCTCCACCGACTCGGACTGCGAGATGGCGGGGGCACCTGCACGCTCCGATGGATGCGAGCTGGATAGTTCGTGGGGCGACGCGATACCGACCGCGGAAGAGGAGCTACAAGTGGCGCTCCGACCGCAGGTGATTAGGAATCCTACGTGCAGGGTAACCTGCGATGATGGCCCTTCGCGGGGTAGCCCGCGCGACGCTGGTGACCTTTCTGAGCGGGTCCAATGCGAATCTGGGCATTATTAAGGCTATCGCTTCACCATTGTACTACGCGACCGCCCATCGAACCGCAATGCTTGGGGTCGCGACCGCCCCGAGCTGAGAGCAATCCGCCATGCCATCATCGGCGGAGTCATTCGCGCAGGCGCTCGCGCGCCCGCTCAAGCGGCACGCGGCGCCCACTCCCGCGAGGCCTGAGTGAACCGCCGAGGAGGACATGGTCGCGGGGCAGCCTGCATCAGGACGACGAGGGCTCAGATGAGCCCAAAGGCCATTCTCGACACAGGGAAGTTGGCGAGCAGAACGACCAGAACGACGGCATCGCTCGCCGACGGGCACCGCGCTACTATATAACGCACTGGCGGTCACATGGCTGGTCCGACCATCAAGCCCGTCATCATTGGTCATTGCGGAATGCGCAGCGAGGCCCTGAAACGAGCGAATTCATTTGGCCCAACGGGAAGGGCAACGCCCGGTAGCCTCAAACGTTAGAGAAGAAGGCTTACAAAAGAAGCATACGTGCGGACTTTTGCCAGTGGGGCCTTCGGTTGGGGCCACGAAACGTGTGAGGGGTGTGCCGAAACGGGTCGCGTGGGCGCCATGCGGATTTTGCCACTGGGGCCTCCTGTGGAACTTCCGTACGAGGGTGCGACGCGTGTGAGAGGCGTGCCGGAATGGTTGGCGGGGACGCATGTGGACATCGCCGCTGGGACATCCGGTGGAGTTTCTTATGGGGCCACGAAATGTCTGAGGGGTGTGCCGACATGCATGGCGATAACGGCGGGTGATGATGATGACGACGATGTTGATGATAATGTTGATGATGATGGTGTTGATGATGATGGTGGTGATGAAGATGACGATGATAGCGATTGAGAGGTGATGATGAAGATGATGATGTTACTATGATGATGAAACGATGTGGCTGGTGATGCTGATGATACTGATGATGATGATCATTATGATGACCATGATGATGCTGATGATGATGCTGATGATGATGGTGGTGATGATGCTACTGCTGATGATGATGATGGTAATGATGATGATAATGATGGGATGGCGGGATGATGATCGGAGGAGGTGGGAGGAGGAGGGAGGAAGGGGGAGGAGGAAGACAGGAGAGGAGGTGGGACGCGGGGCGTTGTCTCTTCAATACGAGCACCCAAGTCGATCGGATACTTTTGACAAACAATTCAATGTGATCGTGGGGCGCCCGTGAATGCTCTGAATTTGAAGGAAACACGTATGTTGCACAGTTGTTGTTTAACCGGGATGGTTGGTCTGCGCGCAGCAAACACTGCCAGCCCCCCCGCCGTCCCTGTGACAAACAAATTCAAAGTGGTCGCGAGGCGCCCCGCATGCTCTGGGTTCGGGGGTAAAGTGTATTTTGCATTGTTTCTGTTACAGGGATGGTGTGTGGGGGTGCGCATGGGTCCAGGTTGGCAGCTGGTCGTATGGTGGAGGGGGTGTTTGTTGTTAGGGAGCCCGTCCCAGAAGGGGAAGAAGGGAGTTTGGAAAAGGAAATTCTTCACGCTTCGCGTATCCCCACCAGCCCATCTCAAAACAGCAACTCTAGCGAAGCATGCCGACAGTCGTGTTTTTCAGGCGTGTTTCCGCCTGCCCCCGCATATCTCCCCTGTTCCTCCTTCCTCCCGCCTCCTTGTACATCCTCCTTGTGGTGGGAGCGGGAGAAGGACGAGGCGGAGGAGGAGGGAGAGAAAGCGCTCCTCGTGGTTTGAGTCGTTTGGGGTTTCTCGTCCTGGTGTGAGTCGTTCGGGCCCTTCTTCCTGGTGTGAGTCGTTCGGGCTCTTCGTGGTGTGAGTCGTTCGGGCTCTTCGTCCTGGTGTGAGTCGTTCGGGCTTCTCGTGGTGTGAGTTGTTCGGGCCCCTCGTCCTGGTGTGAGTCGTTCGGGCCCCTCCTCCTGCCCGTCCAGAAACGACGCCCAGGCGAGTAGAGGGTCGTCCTGATGGGCTTTTCGGCGTCTTGGGTGCCTCGGGGGGGCCTCTTTGGGCCGTTTGGGATCCTCTTGGGGGCCTCCTGGGGGCCTCTTGGGGCCATCTTGGGGCCTCTTGGTGCCTCCTGGGCGCTTCTTGGGGCCATCTTGGAGGAAATCGATCAAAGAAGAGGGGAGCTTTAATTAGCGCCGCCCCCTCAGAAGGCCAAAATGGGGCCAAAACCTTAGTAAAATCAATGATTTTGGCTTGAAAGAAGAGGGAGCTTTAATTAGCGCTGCCCCCTCAGAAGGCCAAAATGGGGCCAAAACCGTAGTAAAATCAAGGATTCTGGCTTCAAAGAAGAGGAGAGCATTTTTCTCCCCCCCCCGTCGGGGCCAGAATCCTCGTGAGTGGTGTCGTTTTTTAGCACTCCCAGGAGTCGAAAAAGACCCCGCCGGCCACCCGCGGAGGGACCTCTCCAGGCCCAGGGAGAGGGGTAGGGGGAGGGGTAAACCCCTCCCCGAAGGGGAAGAAGGGGGGTTGAGAACAGAGAGAGCTCGCTAAACCACTCACGCCCAAAGGGCTGGTGGGATTCTCTAAACCACTCACGCCCAAGGGGCTGCTGGGATTGGGGAAGGAGCGGGTAGAGGGACGCGGCAGGGGCGACACGGAAATGCGAGGATAAACATGCGGGGGGGGGGCGGGGGGAACATTTGAGAGGGAATGGGTTGGATTTACGACGACAACGGGTAGGGAAGCGGAGAGAGGGACGAGAGGGTGGGGGATGTCACAACGCCCGACATGTCGCACGGGCACGGCCCCTCTCTTCTCTGCTACCCGTCGCATCCCCCAACCAATTGGACAGCTGAGGGTGCCGTTGTAGTGGAAGCTGGTTCGGCCTGAGGGACCGCCCCGCAGCGACATCCTCAAAAATGTGGTCCAGGCCGTTTCGCCTGAGTCATCCTCACAGCTCTTGGTTTCGAGTTGGCCAGGATGGGATGGGGCGTTTCGCCTGAGACATCCACGAAATTCTGAGCTCCCAGATACCCCGCCAAGGGTGGTCTGGCACTTTTCGCCTGAGACATCCTCGCAACTCTGCGCTCCGAGATGCCGCTCGAGAGTTGGTCCAGCCCGTTTCGCCTGGGGCATTTTTTAAGTTCTGAGCTCCTAGGTGCCGCGCGAGAGGTTGTCTGGCTCGCTTCGCCTGAGACGTCCTCGCAACTCTGGGCTCCGAGATGTCGCGCGAGAGGTGGTCCGGCGCGTGTTTGGCCTGAGACACCCTTGCAGCTCCGGGTTCTCAGATTGCTGCGCGCGGAGTGGCCCAGCCCGTTTCGCCTGAAACATCCTCGCCCTTGCTTGGTTCCGAGATGGCGGGGATTTGGATGGTCTGGCCCGTTTCGCCTGAGGCATTCTCGCAATTCTGAGCTCCGAGATGCCGCGCGAGAGTTGGTCTACCAGTTTCGCCTGAGGCATTTTTGCAACTCTGGGTTCGAGATGCCGCGCGAGAGGTGGTCCAGCCCGTTTCGCTTGAGACATGTTTGCAGTTCCGAACTCCGAGATGCCGCATGCCAGGTTGTCCGGCCCGTTTCGACATCCTCGCATTTGTGGGCTCGGAGATGTTTCGCGCGAGGTGATCTGGAATTTTGCCCTTTTGATTGAGACATCCACGCAATCTGGCTCCGAAAGAGGAGGGAGGAGCAGACGGGGCCTGGCCTCCGACCTGAGAACACTGTTATCAAGTTGCGCTCCTGGCCCGAGGCAGAGGATTCCGAGTTTGCCAGGATTGGCGTAGTCCGAGCCCGCTTCGCCTGAGACATCCTCGCAATTCTGGGCTCCGAGATGCCGCGAGCAAGGTGTTCCAGCCCGTTTCGCCTGAGTCATCGCCACAGCTTTTGTTTCCGAGTTGGCCAGGATTGGGGTGGTCTGGCCCGTTTAGCTTGAGACATCCTCGCAATTCCGAGCTCCGAGGTGCCGCGCGCAAGGTGGCCCAGCCCGTTTCTCCTGAGACATCTTCACATATCTGGGCTCCGAGATGCCGCGCCAGAGGTGGTTCTGTGAGTTTCGCCCAACACAAACCTCGCAACTCTGGTGGTCTGGTCCGTTTCGCCTGAGACACCCTCACTTTCCCGTTTCTGAGTTGGCCAGGATTGACAGCCTTGCAGCTCTGAGCTCCGAGATGTCGCACGCGAGGTGGCCTTGCCCGTGTCGCCTGAGACATCCTCGCACCTCGTGGCTCCGTTCCGAGAGGGAGGAGGGAGGAAGCAGATGAGGCAGGGCCCAATTTACCTTTTTGATTAACTGCACTTCTGTTGTCGAATTGTGTTCAAGCAGGAGGTCCGAGCGCCCCTGGCCCGAAGGGACAGCGCCGAGGCCAGAGCAAGATTCCGAGTTGGCCGGGATTGGCGTAGTCCGAGCCCGTTGCGCCTGAGACATTCCTCACAACTCTGGGCTTCGAGATGGCCAGGACTGCAGTGGTCCGGCCCGTTTCGCCCGAGGCATCCTCACGATTGGCTCCGCGATGCCGCGTGAGAGGTGGTCTGGCCCGTTTCGCCTGGGACATTTTCGCAGCTCTGGGCTCCGGGATGCCGGGACCCCCTGCGAAGCGAAACGGATGACGCGGAATGGGCGAAGTGAAACCCTGTCGAAGGGGACTCGCGCAGCAACAAGGCTTCCGAGGATGCAAGAAACAGCTGCGGATAAAGGGGGCCGCCAGCGTGGGCCCGTCAGGGCAGGGCTCCGGCGGTCCCGAAAGAGCCGCAGCGGGCAACTGTGAACCCTTCGCTTAGGGATTTGGCAGGCGGCCCAGCCCTCACGGCAGGGCTGGGCCCACGTATGGCAGCGGAGCTGGCGGCGAGTGGTGGTAACAGCAGCTTTGCGCCGCGTTGATGCGGCGGCGATCTCAGCGCGGGCGACCGAGGTTGAACGCCGCCAGTGGCCCGGAATCGACCACTGTCGAACGGCCTGTGTTACCGGAAAGCCGCGACCATTTCATGTTCAAGGTCGAGCAGTTGGAACTAACGTTGGCGCCTGGTAGCGTGAGCCCGCCGCTTACGCGGCGCAGGCGAGCATGCACGCACTCCATGTTCGAGGGTCGGGTAACGGATTTCTTCTTGATGTGCGTGTCTTTGATTCGGCGGTAAGCTGAGTTTCTTTTGACACTGGTCATCAGTCAGACCCATATCTTCTCTGGTGTGTTCTGTCGAGCTCCGTGCCGCCATCTGTCCATCGCGTTCTTTTGACATCTGTTTTCCCATCCCGCCCCCCTCTCTCTCTCTTCATATCCCTTCTCCATCCCCTCTTTTCCTAATTGCAAGCCCAGCAGCGCATCATTGCCAGGCGTTGGCAGAGTACAAGAAGATGCACTGCCGACTAGAGCTACTCGTGACCGAATACGAGCCGGTCTGCTGTCATGTTCCTTTGTTGGAAGCGAGTGGTGTCCGTGCATTCCAATTCTGATATCGTAAGCAGCCAAGACATGGATATGATCAAGAGTGATCGCGCTCGCGGGCAGGCATGCACTCCGACGGTGTTTGCGAATGTGTGGTTTTGTTGTTGGGAGGATGCGATGTGCATAAGATACGGCTCTTGTTTATAGGGAAGTTGCTCACAGCGAAAGTTGGACGGAAAGTGATGCCTCCACATTGGCAAGTGTCATCGCACAATTGGGTCGCCAGCAAGTGTCATTGCACATTAGCAAGTGTCATCGCCACAGTTAACAGTCGCCACCACCACTATAAAAGAATGGGCGCGACCGGTTTTACAGCGGGAAGCGGAGCACGATACGATGTTCATGTGCAGACACATCTACTAGTTGGTCATCCCAAAACAATGTGTTGGGACGATGTGCGATCTTACACAACGCAGTACGTACCCGAAGCGCCACAAACGATGACAGAGTTCTTGCAACTTGCGACCATAGGTTTGAGGGACAGGATCAAATTAGTGTACATGTCACAATGAGTGACTGAGCCCCGCTACGTCGCAGTCAGTCTAACGATTTCACATACATAGTTTATCCGCTTGTTCACCTGCTGCGTCTGTCCCCTGTCCGCCCTCTGCCTGTCGCTTCCCCGTCCCTTGTTTCACCGTGTCATTTCTCCGCGGCGCCCCGGCGACCCCGTGCAGCGCCACCGCGCGCTTTGAAACAGGCCGCATGTTCGCATCGCATAAACGCCCACGCCCATTTCTGACAAGACCGCGATTCCAGGAATAAATAGCAAACATGCGTGCCTACCCAAATGCGCACCATGTTCAAAACATGTTTGTGAACGTAGTTTGCACATGCCTCTGCAGGGGAGAGGAACTATGAAACTGGCGCGTGCAGACTGAAGACCGAGGGAAAGAAGAGAACATATCATGTCAAGTTCAGGGTGTAATGATTACGTATGGTATTGAGTTTTTGCCTCTCTTCTTCGATGCATACCTATTGCAGTGGGAGTCAGGTCATACGCTTAGAGCTTGCCCCAAGCGGACCTGTGTTTCTACCTCTTGTGACAGACGAGAGGACTGGGGGGAGCAATATGGAATGTCTGCCAGGCGTGGCATCGACACTCCTGCATGGCAAATCTAGTAGTGCGAGTGCCAAGCTTTCTGTGCCACGTTGGTCAGCCCAGGGTTGAACGATCTTGGACGCATTGAGTTGTACGTGTATTAGCGTGCTCGCTCACCCTATCCCCACTATCTAATGGCCTCTTGGGGGCCATTTTGGGGTCTCTTTTTGGACTCTTGGATGCCTCTTGGGGGCTTCTTGGGGGCCTCTTTGGCGCCCCTTGGGGCCTCCTGGGGGCCTCTTGGGGCGGAAAGCTCGGATTGTCGGTTCGTGTTCCCTCTCTTGGGCCTCTTTTGGGGCCGTCTAGGGACGCTTCTTGGGCCGTCTTGGGGCGATCTTGGAGGCCCCTTGGGTCGTCTTGGGTCTTGGGTGGTCTTGAGGGCCTCTTGAGCCGTCTTGGAGCGTCGGAATGCGGAAAAGGCTTCCACACACCTTAGAGAAATCAATGATGTTTGCTTCTTGGGGCCCTCATGGGAGGCCTCTTGAAGGCCTCTTGTGGCGTCTTGGAAGCCTCTTGGGCCATCTTCAGGCTATCTTCGGCGTCTTGGAGCGATCGTTCGGCGAGTCGGGGCCTTTTGGACTCATAAAAGGGTTCCGGAGGTTGCTTTGGGGGGACACAGCGTCCACAGCAGGCGCAGGTAACAATTCAGAACTCACGGGTGCCAGCCCGGAAAGGCTTGTGAAACATATGGTCCGGGTTTTTGCAAACGTATAATTCTCGCTGCAGCAGCAGCGGCACAGCGTCCACCTCTCAGTGTCGCATGGGCCTTGGGGCACTTCCCTTCGTGCCAGAGGCATGGTGGCGGATTTAGGTGGTTTCGGTGCCTGGTTGCTCTCAGAGGCTTAACTGCACCCTGGACGTCGTCATGGTACAACCATTTATGATACCATATCGTTCGTGCAAGTCGCAGCGAGTCTGCGGGTGCGCGGTCCTGGACGGAGGAGGAAGACGTCCCTTTGGGATTACAGATCGACGCCAGGAAAGTCAAAGCGGTGGGCCGACTGTCGATCAATCAGGTATCTGGGTGAGGACAATCGCCGCGATACATTGAAAGGATGAGGGGTGCGACAGTTGATTTAGTAAGAAGCCGAGCTGGAGGAAGAGGATGAGGCAGACGACCACGAGATGAAAAGCAATGATGCAAAGAAGCATGAGCACGAGGAAGAGATGGAGGAGGAACGTGAGGAGTATCGGCATCAGGAGCAGGAGCAGGTGCCAGAGTTGGAGGAGTCAGCAAAGGAAAACGGAGGAGACGGAGGGCGGGGGGGAACGGGGACCATAAGGAGACGGAAAGGAAGGCGGAGGGGGAGAAGGAGGACGAGGAGGAGGAGGAGGAGGAGGAGTACGTTGGGGGTGGAAACATCATCGAACGTTACAGGCCATTGGCCGTTAGTTTTATAGCAGCGCTGGCAATTGCCGCGTGGCGTGTGGGCTGAGTGGGCTCGCAGCACATTGAGATGGGAAAAGCCAGAGATGGCGCAAGCTTGCAAACCGACAGAGCCACATATGCCCCCCCACACACATC
Organism: Prorocentrum cordatum; assembly: GCA_963575745.1. NCBI lineage: Eukaryota > Dinophyceae > Prorocentrales > Prorocentraceae > Prorocentrum > Prorocentrum cordatum. Next base: position 1,673,341 of record CAUYUJ010014948.1, on the reverse strand, counting down.
CCTACCCCCTGTGCCAGATAGAGGGGGGAGATTCGCCGAGCGTGGGGCGGAGCGTTGAGAGTGCGGCGTGGAGAGGAGGGGGGCGAGCTGGAGGAGGACGAGGAGGACGAGAGCGGCACAGGACGAAAACGAGGAGGACGGCGAGGAGGACGAGGAGGAAGAGAAGGAGCTTTCGGGTAAGAGTGCCGAAATAGTATGGCACGGGGCGGAGTGCCTTCGCGACGGTCAGGGCAGGCATCGAGCCGCTGTGGTCCCACTGCCTGAGCAAGCGCTCCAGTGGCAGCGCCTCCCCCCCGGGAGACAGCAAACAGCATAGACATGTCGTTGATATGATGATTCCGCTACTGCGTATGTATTTCCTCAGCCCGTGGTGCGCACGCGGGATCAGTTGCGTTCGATGCAGTTCGCCAAGGATCGTGTGGCCCGTAGGTCTTTGGTGCGCGAGTTGTTTCGGGTGCAGTACGGTGCGAGCCGCCACCAGCAGACACGTTCGAGTAAGGCTTGATAGGTGAGTTGCCCACTGTCATAGAGCAGTGTGCGCGAGGAAGAGGACGAGGACGAGGAGGCGGGGAGGAGGAGGAGGGATTTTTCCCCCAAACCAGCACTCCTCGCGGCCATGCGTGTTCACTATATCCTCTGGTGTCAACTCTGTGTGGAGAACCTGGATGCAGAATGCAAGCTGCTAGCCATGAGCCCGCGCGGAGAACTACATATAAAGTGCAGAGGAGATTGAAATGGGAAGCTGTCGAACTGAGCATGTCGACATTGGGTCTGGTGTGGGATCCAGACAACGTGTGTCAGACAAACTATTGGTCTGGTAAGTGCAGCCTGCCGGCCAAGGCCGGACTTACGTGGGAATGGTCCCTGGCCCGCAGGCAGGGCAAGAGTGAGCAACGAAGCTGGCGGGACTGGCCAAGAGGGAAGGAGAGAGGAGGTGGAAAGGGAGCCCAACCCGGACGGCGGAGAAGTTGGGAGGGCGACGAAGACCTCGTACACCGGTCAGCTATGAGTTGGGCCCCAAGAGAGAAGTCAAGTTCATGTTGCGATGCTGCCTGCGGGCGTCTGAGGAGGAGAGAGAGGAGGAGGAGGAGGAGGTCGCTGTCGCCCCGCAGAGAGGCGAGGCGCGCCGCGTCCCCCCCCTCACCGGCAGGGCCCCCGCTAAGCCTTTCGCGCTGACAGGCCGGCCATCAGCAGCCTCGGGCATCAGCTCGGGCAGGCCTTGGAGGCAGATGCATCCCTCGGGAGAGTTCGGGAACGCTCTTGAAGCGTCGCGGAGAGCTCTGGAACGGTCGCGGCGCCCGATACATCTTCCAGACCCATTGGGTCCCAGAGATGTTGAGGAATTTGTGGCCGATGTGGTATTGTTCCGGTCGTCTTCTAATCAGCTTTAGATTGGTTGGGCGCCCTTCGGGCGGCAGGGATGGGCGGCCCTTTATAGGACTTGAACGGACAAATCGGCGTTGCGCCCCAGCACCAAGAGGTCTCCAGAGGCCCACAGGGCACCAACAACGTCCAACATTCTCGAACTTCGATCCTCGAAGACGCCTGTCGCCGGCGTTCGTCGCGTTATCCATGCTCCTACGTTGCCTCCAACTCTGGACGCAACGGGGGCAGACCTTGGCCTTAAAAGAGCCTGGCCTCGGGCAGGATTCTTACAACCTTGCCGCCGCTCTGGCCCATCGTTGGGTCGGGAGATCAGCACGGACGCGCACGGTCCAGGCGTCGATCCCCCATTGGCCCCTTTGCCGCCGCTGGCCGCCGCCTCCAACGCCGCCGACGTCGCCGTCCTCGTCCTCGTCCTCATCCGCGTCCTGGTCCTCGTCCTCGCCCTAGTCGCCGCCGCCGCCGCCGAAGTCGTCGGGCGCCCGCGGGCAGGGCCCTCGACTTCTCGCAGCTGGCCGGCAGCGCCTCCCGCCGCCTCGGCTCGCTGGCGCGGGAGCTTGGGCGGCGCAGGCCGCAGCTGAGAGGCGCCTCGGGGGGCGGGCGAGGGCAGCGGTGGTCAGCCCTGGCGGGCGTCAGTCGATCACCTCCGAGTCTAGCTCTCCCAGAGTGGGTCCGAGCAGATGGGGTCGGAGGATCACGCCGCATCGCTGATGCATCGGCGATGCGGCGCGATGCGGAGCCCGATGTTATGCACACCGACGGCGCCGATGCATCATTGCCGACGTCGGTGATGCATCGCCGATGTATCGGCGATTCGGCGCGATCCTCCGACCCCATCTACTCGGACCCCATCTAGGAGGCCTCTAGGAAGGAGGTACGAGGATCGAGGGGTGGAGAGGCCCTTCGGGGAAGGGCGAGGGGAACGGTGGTCAGCCCTGACGGGGGTCAGTCAAACCCCCTCCGATGCCCTCTAGCTGCTGGCCCGGGTTCAGAAGCCACGTTGGGCCGATCCTCGGCAGACCCAGGTCAGCGCTGATTCGGGAGGCTCGAGAACCGCGACCGAGTGATGACATTGGGATGGCTTCACGGCAGGTGCCGCCGACCATGTACGCAGGACCTCCCCCAGGATCCCCACTGGCAACTCCTCCCCCCCTGGGACCCCCCAGGACCCCAGGGGGGTCAGTGTTCTGACCCAGGCCCCCCCGCCTTCTGGGACCCCCCCACGGCGGGGAAGATCATAGTGCGGAGGCCGAAAAGGGGGAGACGAACTAGGTCGACGTGGTGAGTGTCAGTGCCGCCCCTGATCCTGAACCTTTGGAGCACCCGCAGGCTCGCAGAGGCCCCCATCAGGGGCCCCAGGGACGCTTCTAGAGGCCCACAGCATAGCCAGAACGCCCCAAATATTTGATATTCTATCCTCCTCCGCGATTGGAGGTGAGGATCGAGGATCGATGAGTAGATCTAGAAAGGGGATCGAGAAGGAAGAAGCGGAGGAGAGGACCGCTGTGGGAATCGAGGATCGAAGATGGAAGAGGAGGGGATCGAAAGAGCGCCCTAAAGTTTTCGACAGGGGGTGATCTCCCGAGGCCCCTGGAGGTGTCAGCACGCCCGCAGTAGTACAACAAACGCACCAATTCCTCATGCTCATGCCATGTTGGCGCTTATGCTGTGATGAATGGCAGGACGTGCATGGCCGCTGGCAGACGTCGCCCATCTAAAAGCAACCGCTGTCTGTTCCCGTTGACTGACCAGAAATAGTCGAGCATCTTGCCGCTGCTGACAGCACGGCACGTTTTTTCCTGAGTGTTGTTGACGTGTTCGCAGTTGGCGACGTCTCTGGGTGGCTGCCAGCTCCTCCACATCCTCCTCGACCCGTGACTGCCCCCACCCCGAAGAAGCAGAAGAAGCCTCGAACCCTCGGCGCGAGGGGCGGTCGAGGGCCGCTGCTGCCCGTCCCGAGCCGGCGAGGCTGCGCCAGCGAGCTGCGGTCCTTGATGTTGCGGCTCGCCGCCGCGGGCGGCGACCGCCTGGAGGGTTGAGAAGCGCCGGCATCGGCCGGAGGGCGGCAGCGCCTTCCTGGGCACCTCCCCTCGCTATGGGTCGAAGAAGAAGCGCATTGGCATCAGCTTTCGGAGCTCCGCGCGAATTTCTTGGATCGGCGCCGGGAGTCCCCTGGCGGCGCCTCTGGCGCCGCCGCTGGCGCGCTCCGCGCGCTGGGAGGGGGTCCAGCGTCCAGGCCCGATCCAAGAAATCCGCGCAGACCTCCAACAATTTCTGCGTATGTAATTTCTCGGTCCCATGATGAAGCAAACGGGGTCCTGAGGGAAACGGGTCCTGAGTTTCTTGTTCACCGTTCTTGAGTTCCCGGGGCCTGGGCACTGTCGGGAAATCGGGATAAAGAATTTGCTCGGAGGAAGACGAGGGGTCCAGGACCCGTTTGCTATATGCCAGTATTGAGATTGTTCTTCTTCTCTGAGAGTCTACCAATCATTTCGTCGGGTACGGTGCGGACGCGCATCAGCGTGAAGTTCTTTACGTTTCTCAAACACATGGTCCGCACGATATTCAGGACCTTACAATCAATTCCTGTTCTGGTTTAGTGAAGGGGATATCAGAGCCCGTGGTGCCACGGAGGCGTGGCTCATTTTCTGCAACGTCTATGTCATTGCCATGGGCACTCGGCTTCGAGTGCTTGTCTTTCGTTGTGTTGTTTGGCCTACTGTACTGTCTGGTTTCGCCGCCATCGTTGACAAATGCATCACATGTGTCGGGCGCAAGCGAGCTCGTGAAAGGCAGCCGTAGTGTTAAACACAGACCCGCGACGCGTTGCCGGTGGTTTTCGACATCTTTCGGGGAAGCCTCGTCTCCGCCGCATTCAGGCCAGGCCTCCGCAGGTGCTCCTTGTCGTGGTCGTCACTTGATTTGGACACCTTCGGCGGGGCAGGGCCCACCCCTCGGTTGGTTGCCTCTGGGGAGTCGGGCCTCGCTCGCCCTCGGAGGCCCTGGCCGTTAGGTCGGGCCCCTGGCCTCACCAGAGAACCCCGACGGGAGCACCTGGTCGTCGTCGTCGTCGTCTGCGGCTTTGGACATTTGCGGCGAGACCTCGTCGCCACGGCCAGATGTGGCTTTGGACATTTTCGGCGGGGCAGGGCCGACCCCTCGGTTGGATGCCTCCCGAGAGACCTGGACTTCCGACACCCAAGACATGAACACGATCATGTGAGTAGCTCCGATCTCCATCATGATTTTGGGAATCCGCGGAATTCATATTCCTGTCCTGGAGAACCCCATCTTATGCCCCAGGCTGGAATTAGCGCATTGTGTTTAGGCAGACCTTTACACTTGCATGTGTAGTGTCAGGTGTCAGGTTGTTTGTATTATCGAATGTGTAGCTGAGCTTGCAATAGTTCATGTGTTGTATCCCCTCTTGTTTGTTGTTTTTGTTCTCAGTTGTCGTGCCACTCTTTGGCTTACAATACACCGATGATGATGATGGCCATCATGAGATGATGCTGATGCTGATGATGATTATGATCAAGAGTATGATGATACTGGTGCTGCAAGAAATTTCAGGCGAGGTCGGTCTCGAGGAGATCCGACCTCCAGCTCCGACCCAGTTTCTCTTTACTTGACTCACAAACTTTCTGTTGTCTTTTGCTCACAAGCGGTGCTTGTTGATGACACTGCGATGGCAGTTCCGACAGTGGCAAGCGCGCCCGATATTGACGATCTCCCCAATCGCGTTTTCGTCTTGGTAACACCAGAAGGACTTCGGATTCCATGCCGCCGGAATGTTGTCCTTCATCAAGTGCACGACGACATGGTATTTCGGGTAAAACCTCCAGGGTTGCCAGCTCTTGCTCTGCCAATCGCCACTCGCAAGGGCCTCACTTAGAAGTACCCCGTGCAACAGGACGTACTGTCTTCCGAAGGTAGTTGCTCAATGTGGCTTGTCGATGTGCCATCGCCCAAGCTCTTCGTAGAAGAGCGCCAGTTGGTGAACACAACGCTGTCGCAACTCTTCTCGTGGACGTTCTGGCTTGAGCACATTCGTAAACATTCTATCCATGACAGTTACCCTTATCCGCGGCCTTCGCGCGCAACTTGGGTGTCACATTTCGTTGCTTGAACATGACGAGCGTCAAGTCGTTGAGCGGGCCGTCGAAGCCACGGTGTTTAGACACAAGACCAATCATGGTTAACAGGTAACCCAGCGTGCTCGTGGGCGCGCTGATCACGCCTCCGAGAGGAAGGAAGAACTCGTAAAGGCAATGTCCCGCCAGGGCTTGGGGTATCCCCAAGTTTGTAACATGCAGCAAGTCCAGTTGCATACATGATATAACAATGCTTGGCAAGTTCCACAACTGACTTCTACACTGGCCCTGCTGCTCCCGTCGTATGTCATCATGTGGTACATCTGATGCCCCCATTCTGTCGCATTCGACGAACGGTCGAAATTCTAGTCGCTTCGCGTATCCCCACCAGATCCAAGTGCGTGCGCCTAGTCAAGGACTTTAAAATGGCAAAGGAGCTGGCGGGGCTCACCCCAGGAGGACACTACCAGAGGGCCAACGGCAGGCGCCCCTACGAAGGCGGATCACCCTCCAAGGACTTCCCCGCCTTCAGGGCTCAGCTGCTCAAAGATGCGAAGACCGTCATCGCCACACACGAGTCTGCCGAGGCACTAAAGAAGGCCGCCCCAGTTGCTCTTCTAATCATAGACGAGGCAGGACAGGCGCACGAGCTCATGGCGGCCATGTCCTTGGACAGCGTTATCCGCTCAGGAGGACACCTGGTGCTGGTCGGTGGCCCCAAGCAGCTCACCCCCCATTGTCATCTCCAGAAAGGCAGCAGACCAGGGGTTGTGCCTCTCCATCTTTGACCGTCTACACCACGCGTTAGGGGAACACGAGTCAGCCGTGATACAGCTCAGTCTGTGTTACCGCATGCACTCCCTGCTGCTGGCCTGCCCCAACTGGGTTTTCTACAACAGCGCGATGCAAACGGGACTAGTCCACCCCCTGACCCAGAGGCCCCTAGTCAAGGGTCTACCATGGCAGGAGTTCCGACCCTGGAGCAACGACAGGCTCAAGGCGCTAGCGCGCGCCGCCCGCGCCAGCAGCGACGACATGCACAATATGCTGAGTAACCTGCACCCACGCGAGCTGCACCCACGCGAGCAGCCCTCAGAAGAGCGGCGCCGGTTTCTACTGGTTGACAACCCTTCCCTGGAGGTCGCATCCAAGCTACACGCAGGGTGCGCCAACCTACTGGAAGCAGCGCAGACGGTGGACATCATACGCGCCCTTCTCCCCGCAATGGAGGATGGAGTCACGGTGCGCGCGGTCATCGGCTATCAGTTGCAGCGCGCCATCCTCGAGAACGGATGGCCCCAGAGTTCCCGCGGCGTCAGCGGCACACTCGCACAGGTCAAGGCCAAAGGCAAAGGGAAAGGGACGGAGGAGATAAGCAAAGGGAAGGGCCACGCCGCAAACCCCCCATCACGCCCGCCCGACCCAGGCGACTACGCCAGCGTCTTCGAGCAAGAGGACTCAGAACTCACGGGCATCTCCATGCGGTTCCCAGGCGTACGGCGCGTCGCGGGGGAACGCCTAGCAAGCGGCAGGCTCACCCTCTCGACTATTGACCCCAGACAAAGCGGCGAAGCGGGTCTGGTCATCTTCCTGACAACCAGGTCCAACAGATGGCATGACTGGGAATTCATGGACAACGGCAACAGGGTGAACGTGGCAATCACCAGAGCTACACGCAATGTGATCATCATCGGCGACGGAAGGATGTTTGCCACGGCCACAGGATCCCGCCTCCGTGAGCTCTCCGAGTACGGTTGCGTCGCCAGGCTGTGGGTGCGTTTCCAGCACCCGGAGCAGATCGGCAGCCGGTGAACCCTCACTGCAGACGCGTCGTTCGGCCCCATCACGGACCTCCTCCTGGATTCCAGAATCCCCCACAGACGCAGGTGGCGAAGTCATCGAGGGGCTCGACCACGCGATAGTGAAAGCCAGAGCCTCAATGGAGAAGAACTTCGCCAACAAGATCGCAGCTCCGCTGGGCCCAGAATTTTCATGGACCTGCCCTGGGTGACGCCATTCGCAGCAGCCTGCGGGAACTCGTCGAGGACCCCGCCATGGGGGTGGTCCTGCACACCGTCTCTGGCCTGCCCCCCCCCCCCCCACCACCAGTTCCCCATGGCCGACGCACCAAGACAGCCGGGCCTATTTGACCGTAAGGCGTGGAGTCGCCTAGGGTTCTGCTGCGACGTAGAACTGGGCATAGATGCCAGCAACCTCGTCTGCGACTTGACGCGGGCAGCCCTGGCGCGGTTCCATGGGCCGGGCCCCCCCTGGAACGACAAGAGCTCAGCCGTCCCCAACGAGTCGCTCCCACCCCTGCCCGGGCCTGCCCGGGGTGAAGGGTCTCAGCCACCGCCCAAGGGGCGCCAGCCGCTGCGCCCCCCCCCCCCCCCCCCCCCCGAGATCTTACACCAGTTCCCAGGGGCGTGGGGCGCGGAGACGGGGAGGTGCAGGAGGCACCGCGCACACCCAGGAACGCAGCACCTAAAGTTCCTTCCCCGCGCTGGCCAAGCCAACTCAGAGCTAAGACGCCCCCTTCTCAGCAGCGACGGCAGCCCCCTGGACGCCCCCGCACTCAGAGTCCTCCTCGTCGTCATGATGATCCAACTGCGCGAACCTCGTGCGACACTCTGGCCCTTCCCACATCCGGAGGCCACTGGGGACATCATAGAGGCAGCCATGGGCATCTGTTTCCCTTGGCAGAACGTCCACCTCGAATACAGAACCACCTTCGCAGGCGCATGGGGCCCCCCCCTCAGTGCACTAACCGCCCTGCACAGGAAATTCGAGGATGCCATCAAACGCATCAGCATGCTCGCCACGTACGCACACCACCACAGGGTTGCAGCCGAACGCGGGTGCCCAAGAACCTGGGCCGGCACGCTGAGAAGCAAGTTCCCCCTGGAGGCCCTTATGAGGGCGCTGGGGGCGCTAGCCCAACCGGCCGCGATCAGTTCCCTGGGCACGAGCAAGTGCTCCATCTGCACTCTCCACAAGGAGCTCAGCGGGTCAGAGGTAGGACTCGGATGCCCAGGCGCCACGACAGACCTGGAGTACATCGGAGGAGGCGTTGCCATGTCCAACAGGCGGCTCGACGACGACTCCCCCGCTTCCCCGGCCCCCGGAACTCCACTCATCCCGCCAAGGGTGAACGACGACAGGTTCGGCGTCGATCTGGAAAACGGCCGCTTCAATTGCGACGGGGACGACTGCCGCAAACAAGGTGTCAAGTCCACGACCGGCACAGGAAGACGACGACGCAAGAGACCTCCTCGCACTGAACCGCCCCCAGGCTCACTTACAAGGCAAGAACTGCAGGTGGCTCTGCGAACAATGCTGGATCAAATCCGTGGATAAGAGAGGCATCGAGGCACCCCTCGCCCCGTGCGATTGCGGCAACAAAAGGTCACTGCCACTGCGTCTGCAGTACTACAGGAGCATAATGGAGGAGCCACGTCGCAAAAAGAAGTCACGCACCCTCCCTTCCTTGGCTCGGCTCCCAATCGGATACGGGCGTCCAGATGCGGCCCCGACCCCTACCAGCCTGTGCGTTCTCGTTATGAAAGCCCCCCCAGCTCACAGCCCCCCGTGCTACTGGCACAACCCTACCTGCGCACAAGCTGACAGATGGAAGGTTCGGGCTCGAGCCGCACCTCACCGGCACTTACTCCGCCCAGTGCGACACTTGCCCAGCAGGACTACCCTTGTTGGAGTGGGCAGTGACCAGCCCAGCACTAGGCTGCTTCTTGTGGAACCCTGAGCCCGAAGCATCCGCCGACGACGAGACCGGTCTATCGCCTTGGCACCTCATGCCCACCCTCTGGACCCAGCGGCAGTGGAACGCTGGTTGGGCTTGCAGGCGGTGCCTCGTCCACATCTGGAACGTGGCCCCGGGCACGCTTGACTACATTCTCGACCAGCAGTCCTCACGCGCATGCCCCACGGCTCCAGCCAAGCGGGCAGCGGCAGCGGAGGTGATAGCGGAGCGCCACGACATCGCCGTCTACCTCACCCCGGACTGGCGTCAACGCTGCAGTACCAGATGCCTACACAAAGCCTGCCACCCCTGCCGGAGTGCCGTCCCTTCCTACCAGCACCGGCCAGCCTGGGCCGGATGGTGAGAATAGCGGGCAGGAAGCTGCCGCTCGGGACATCAAGCCCCTCTTCCCTTACATGTCCCCGCCGACGGGGCCCGCCCTACCAGCCCGCTCTACCTCTGGGCTCACAGGTCAGGATTCGCACGGCGCCCTGCGCTCATTGGTCAAGTTTCTGCTAGAGTGGAGCCCCACCATTTACGGGAAATGGATAGAGTACGTGGATGAATACGGCGACGGAATACTGGGCGATAAGACCGAGGAGGGATCGTGGCCCCCCAATGCCTCCGCCAATTCCTGGTCAACATCTATGGGGATACGATCCCCGACACTTGCCACCCCCCTGACATCCCATGGGACAGCCAACGAGCCGCTGCGGCACGGGTAGTGTCCCACCTAACGAGGGAAGCGCGATGCATGCGAGCAAGGGGCAGGCATGCGCTGCCGACCTTGTCGAGCAGCGAGGCGAGTGTCCTCTTCGCCGCCGGCTCAGCACCCTATTGCAATACCTCGTGGGAATGGGCCCCACGACCCTCGCCGACGGCACCGGCAAAGAACTGGCCAACCGCGACCCAGTGCAGACTGCCACGGATTACGCAACCGCGGCCAATTCTCCAGCGGCGCATTGGCTGAACAGGACAGGTGAGGCAGCAGACACCCCCCCAGCAGACAGCCAGGCCCGTGAGCAAGAGGCAATTCCAGGCCGCCCTCCCAGGGCAGATGTACAGACTCCCGGCTACGTTGGGGCCGACGACCCACCCGCGGAAGGGCAAGGTTCGTGCGAGCAGGCAGGCAAGATCGAGGGCGAGCAGGATGTGCCCGACTGGGGGGAAGACGCAGGAAGCGTAGCGGCCACAACCAAGGAAGCGAGAACGCGCCCCCAAGGGACAAAGCCTGGGCCCCCTACTCACTCGGAGTGCCAGAGACAGCTCCGAAAGGGGGGGCTGTTCAGCCTGGGATTACACGGGAGCCAGGGGCGACCGCGCCTTCAACCGCGTGGCATGGGGCAGGGGGCGCGACCGGCCCGCCTCGGAAGACACCGAAGACGGGGAAGGGCGTGCCGCCAAATCACCAAGGGGTAACACCACGCGCACGGAGATCCGCGGGGCCCCCTGGAGGGACGGCAGGGGTGCTCAGCCATACTACGAGAACCTGAACGACCCATGGGTTGCGGCCCCATGTACAAATGCACTATTGCAGCAGCGGACGTGGAAAGGAACGAGCCCATCCAGGACAAGATTACGCGCCTGCAAAAGACGCTGGGAGGCGCTTTCAATGTCATCTGGCATGCGCGGGTTAAACGGGCTGCCCTGAGGCAGGACCCCAAGGGAGGCTACAAGAGCAACCCCAAGCTGAACACACCCCAGACGTGTGCGGATTTCCTCGAGGCGTGGAACAACGCAGGCCATGATGCATATCGGATGGACCGTGACCTCGGGCTCGGCGTAAACTGGGCCGCAGTTAGGGACAAGCACATGAACTCCGTGCGGCACGACGCCCACGCACACGCCCCGCGCGACGCACGGCAGCAGCGACAAGCCTGCCCCATGGGCAACCGAGGGCCGAGCTGTCGCGCCCGCGGCTGCACAGGACCCCTGGGCTGGAGCCATCTGTACAGCCACCCCCAGCCAGTGGCAGGGCTGGCAATAATGGACCTCGTGGGATCGTCGTGAAATCCAATGGACGGACTCAGATTGGAAAGGCAGGGGCAAACGATACTCCCTTAAAGGGGATGACCGCTACTCGGACAAGCGCGCCCGCTGGTGGGCTAAGAGTGACGCCGACACCCAAGGCTGACGTGTTCCGGACACGGCCCACCTTAGCATCTTTGGTAACGACCTGCCCAAGGAAACCCGCTCCTACTCCTCCAGACACCCTTCGCCCCGAAAGGGGCCAGTTTCACCTCGCTGCGCCCAGCTCAGGCCGCAATGCCCGGGGTTGCCCTCCGCCGGGGCGACGGCCAACCCTACATCTCACCCACGGCGCAGCCTAGCTAGACAGCCCACATTGGACAAGTGGACCACCATCTTCCTTTTCGGGCCTGACGCGGAGGGCCCCCCCCACCCACCAGCGCCCGACATCTCACCCTCTCTGGCGCGGCGGAGCCAGCCTGGCCCGCGCAGACAGGCCCCCGGGCTCATTAACTTTGCTGTCCGACGACGACAGCCGGCCCGCGCGCTAGGGGCTGGGGGTGGGCCACTGCATCCCCCCCCGCCTGCCCGGCGGCGAGCTCGACCTAGCCAGGTCGCAGTTTTGGCAACTGCAGACTTGCGCGGCGGTTAGCTGCGACCCTGGAGGACCGACGCCCACCATCCCCGTGGAGGCATCAGTCTCCGCGGTGGCAGACCAGCATTCAGCACGGCGTGAGGTCCACTCTGGACCCCACCCTCCCACGGCCTCAACAACGTTCGAAGGGCCCACCCATCGATACTTATTCTTGCGCGGCGGTTTGCTGCGACCCTGACCCAAGAGAATGACCATGTCCCCTGACCCACGGGCTCGGGGCCCGGCCGAGGGGCGGGGCGTTGCTTCCCCTCGCCTCTCTCCTCTCGGGCCAGGCGGGCGCCCCCCGCCCTTGGCCCCTGGGCCCGCCAGGCGTGCCGACAGACGCCAGTGTTGTTGCCCCCCCTCCCAGGGCCGCCCGTGCCCCTCGCTGTCCGTGATGTGGCTCCTCACTTTCAGCGGCGGTTAGCTGCGACCCTAGAAGCTCACGTGGTGCGTGTTGGTTGACGAACCCGAGTCTTGCTTGGAAGTGCGAAAGTGGCGGGCAGGGTCAGGACATGGCGTCGTTCGGCTCTCGTGTCTGCCCCAGCGCAGCTCCTCCCAGGTCGCATCACCCATGGCATCGGTACACTTTGCTCACACACGCGCCGCGTGCCCCGAGAGGTGCAGCCAGCTCTGTTTACTTGTGGGTATGCTTGTCCCTGGTTCAGCCTGGCGTACTTCAGGAGGCAGCACTACCTCCAGTGCAGCTCCCCTTACTTGCCTACCTACGCCGCTGGCGATGCTCACCACGCCAGCTGGTCTTCCCCCCATCACAATGAGGCTTTACGCCGTGCCGGCACGCACTGCGTGGCTCACAGTCGTTTGGTTCCCCCCTTGCACTGTTGGGTGGACTGGCGTGTGTTGATATCGCCACGGAGTGGCTCAGCCTTCCGCAGCAGCTGCAGCACCCCAGGCTCACCATCAGCCTTCAGCAAATTGCGTTGCATCACGGCTCGCGACAGCTCAGCCCCCCTGGCTAGCTCACGTCGTCATGGCGTTGGAGCCTGGCGCCCCACCGGCGACTCGCTCCACAGGCCTCGCGCTTGCTCCCACTCAGAACGACGGACTCGGTTACCCTGGTTCATCTTGATACTGTGTGGGTCGTACCAATGGCAGGCACCGAATTCCTTTACATTTTGTCCTGTGCACGCGCTCGAGCTCCCAGGATGCCCCCCGTCGTCAGCTCCCCTTTCAGCTTCGCGGCTGCTTTGTGAGTGGGCCGGCCGGCTTGTGCCATGTGTAGCTAATTAGGCTCGCCCGTTTGCCCGCACTCCTTGCCCGCCGCCTGCCTCTTCGCTGGCGGCCGCGACCGAAAGAATATCCCCACCAACCCATCCAGAAACGATGTCCATGCGAGTTGAGGTGATCAGGGGAGTGCGGCAGCAAAGAGGAGGACTGCCGAACCGTGAAAAGGAGTGAGGAGGAGAAGGGGAAGGTGGATGGATGGATGGATCATGAATACGATGAGGAGGAGGCGGAGGAGGAGGAGGAGGAGGAGGAGGAGGAAGAGAAGGAGTAGGAGCAGGGAGGAGGAACAGGAGGAGGAGGAAGAGGAGGAGCAGGAGGAGGAGGGCAAACACAAGGGCCAGAGGTCTCTTGGATGCCTCTCGGAGCCGGTTGGGGTATCTCTTGGGCGATTATTGGTGGCCTCTTGGGACGTCTTGGGGGTCTCTTGGCGATCCTGGGGGGCTCTTCGGGGTCTTGGGTGCCTCGGGGGGGGCCTCTTGGGGCCGCTTAGGGTCTTCTGGGGGGCCTCCAGGGGGCCTCTTGGGGGCCTCCTGAGGCCACCCTGGGGCCATTTTGGGACCTCTTGGGGCCTCCTGGGCGCTTCTGGGGGCCATCTGGGAGGAGATCGGCCAACGAAGGGGGGCCCTCAATTCAGGTCCCCCCCAGGAGGCCGACATGGAGCCAAAACCCTAGTAACATCAATGATGTTGGCTTCCTCGCCGAGGCAGTTTTGGACGCTCTAACTACCCGCGGCGCCCCCCGTACGGGTCCAGGGGAGGGGGTAGGGGGAGGGGCAAACCCCTCCCCGAAGGAGAAAAGGGAGGGGTGGAAGAGGAAACGCCCTAAACCACCCACGCCCAGAGGGCTGGTGGGATTCCTGTAACTCGCACGGCATATCCAACAGCGTTGGCTCGAGCCCGACCATGGAGCCAAATTCAGCATGTGTCAGCCAGGCCCAGCCGAGTGTTTACTCGAGATTGCGCCACCGTGATTCAGAAAAACAATGCGCCGTTGTGCCGTTGTGTTGGATATCGTGTTGTCCGCATTACTTGATCTGGCGACACCGCTACCTATAGCACCGAGTCTATCTTGTGTCTTCGCGAACACCCTCATTGACATAGCTGGGATGTCGTTTAATCACTGTCCAAAACGGCGGTGGCACTCTGGATGGAGGACGCTCCACAGCAACATGTAAAGACCACCGTTCTTTCCTGTAAGGGGCGCACTGTCCGCCACTAAAGGGTACAATGTCGTGCACGTCGTCCATTGGTGGATCAAAGCGTTGGTCCCAAGCGCGTCGAACCCGCTTGGCCGAACACTGCGTTGGACCCAAATTTGTTGGTCCAACACCTCGCAGGAAAGACGTAAGTGCGCGTCTGTGGTCGTCTGGCATTGTTTGATTGCGCCCCAAATGACAATTGGTTATACGTAGACGCTCGGTAACGCAACAGCTTGTTCGACGAGTCTGCGCATTTTTCGATCATTATTCGGCAGTCGTGGATGTCGATGTCTTACTGGGGCCCTCGTCGCCAAGGCCAGAGGTGGTGTTCGATCATCTTCGGCGTGGAGGTTTTCTGTCTTTCTTGATTACCTTTCCCCCTTCCCCTCCCCTCCGCTCCGCTGCCACCCTCCCCCTCCTCGCGTTCCTCCCCTGAGCGTGTTTGGGCACTCCGAGCTTCTGCTCAGCAGGGCTCGCTCGCTGTCTGGCAGTCGCGCTAGGCTGTGCCGCCACTCGGCTTGCGCAGCGTCGAAACATGGAGCGGGTCGGAGAAAGGGGAGGGAGGGGAGAGGGAGGGAGAGAGGGAGGGAGGGTAGGCGGTGGATGTGTGGGAGGGGGGCGGGGCGGCCGAAGCGGGAACGCGAAGCAGGAGCGCAGCAATGAAAGCAGCTGGTGGGGGGCAGCGAGATGCAGCAGCACGGAGCGGGGATGTGGAGCGAGGTCGAGGAGCCTTCGGCGACGAGCCCAGGCTTTCCCAGAAGGTCTTCTCCGAAGGCGGAGGGGCTTCTCAGAAACCCTCCAGCCCAGTCTTCCGAGAATCCGTCCACGTCTCCGGAACAGGCTCATGTACTTTCTCGGAAGGCCCGAGGCCTTCCGGGCCTTTTGAGAAGGCCTGCCCCCTCTGATTTCCCTCCTGGGATCGCCGCCGAAGCGCGGATTATGACGGGGTGCGGGAGGGAGCAGGAGGGGTGCGAGGTGCGCAATTGGGGTGGGGGAGGGCAGGGCGTGGTCTTGCATTCCCTTGTGGCCCATCGGCTTCGGCACCCCTCTCCGAAGCATCGTCGGCACGACGGGTTGCCAAAGTGGGGTGAGGAACACAGCTCTCCCAGCCGTGGTTTGTCGGAAGGGGGGTGCGGGAGGAGGAGCGGGATATGTTGGTGGCGCGACGAGTAATTGCGGGACGTCGCCGCGGTTGTTTGCCATGTCATACGTTGCGGTTTTGAAAACGAAGCGGCGTCGGGGGAGGAGGAGGAGGAGGAGGAGGAGGAGGAGGAGGAGGAGGAGGAGGAGGAGGAGGAGGAGGAGGAGGAGGAGGAGGAGGAGGAGGAGGAGGAGGAGCAGCAGCAGCAGCAGCAGGAGCAGGAGAGGGAACAGGGCTCAAGGAGAGGAGGAGGAGGAGAAGGAGGAGGAGGAGGAGGTGGTGGGGCCCCCGGGCGCCCCCCCCCGGCGTCACCCACGCCCGCGCGCGGAAGGGCGCTCCGAGGATGGGCTCCAGGGCTGCCCTCCGCGTGCCCGCGTGTTGCCTGGCGCTGCTTGCGGCCGAGGCGGCAGCGGCGGCGGCGGCGGCGTCGTGCGCGTCGCCAGGGCCGGCACTTCAGGCAGTTCAGGCTCTGAGGCACTTCAGGCACGCCGTGGCCGCCGTGGCGTCGTGCGCCGCTGTGAAGGACGACACTTCAGGCACTGAGGCTGCCCGGGGATGCGGGACCGAAGGCCCTGATGACCTCTTCAACTGGGTGCACTCGCAGGGCTCGTGGATCGACACCGGTTCACGCACGAGGGGCGCGTCGGCCGCGGCGTGTTCACCAGGGAGGTCATCGGCGGGGGCGAGCCCATGGTGTCGGCGCCTTTCAAGCTGATGATTCTCGAGAGGGTCCACCTCAGCAACACCGTGCGAGCGCTCCCGGAAGAGCTGCCGAAAGGCAGGTGCTCCTCGTACTGGCCCTACCTGAAGTTCATCTAGGACATCGATGTTCCTCCCGGCATCTGGCCTGGCCACACCTCGAGGCCGACCGACCAACGCGGGGAGCTCGAGCTGCCAGACCCCTTCGTGACCCGCGCGACGGCGCTCCACGTGAGCGGAAGCGTCCCTCACAGAATGCAGCCCGTCTTCGACGCATTCAAGCACGGCCTCAACAGCACTAACCACGACCTCTGTTTCTCGACGGCGCGCCGAGGGTGCTCGAGCAACGGCTACTTCGAGGAGTTCAATGTGCAGTTTCCGCCCAGCGACCCTTCCTCCGGCACGCTGGGCGCCCCTGGCCTCCTGGACCAAGTGGATGCTGAGACCACCTGCGGCTTGAGGGAGCCCGCCAGCAGCCCCTGGAGCGCAACACTTGGGAGCCGCCGCTACGCACAGAGGCACTTGATCGCCACTGCCGAGGCTCGGGAGCGGACTCCCCATGCCGCCGACTCTGAGCCGGCCGCGCCAACGCTGCTCATTCGGCCTCTGTCCCTTTTCGCGCTCGAACTCGCCTCCACTACCTCCCTCCTCTTGCGTCTGGTCTGGCATGTCTCGCTAATACGCTTGACGATGTCACTGTGCTGCCGCGTGGTCTGGATGGCAATCAGCAGGACCCGCGCGGATCAGGGCCGTATGCCCTGATCTCCCCTTTCCTCGGCCTCTTTCCGCCTCGATTCCTGGCCGCCTTCCGCCATGTCGGTTGTTCTTCTCTGTGTGATTCGGGTTGATATCATGCGTACAGTTGTCAAGGAGACTAGCGCGTGGAGGGCCAAAGCAGGCCTGATCGAAATTGCATCGCCCACTATATATTCATGCGTATTCTGTATTAGGTGCTATCACGAATTAGGGGCAGCTTGGCTCTCTCATGTGCCGCTCTCCTCTCTTTCCTTTCTCCTCTCTTGCCGCCCCATTCCCGACCCCCGCAACGAAATCCGACGATTCCGCCGACCAACGCTCAGACAAGCGCGCCGATCCCGACTCCGACGACGACCCATTCGCCGACGCACACCCCGACCAGATCGCTGGGCCCACCGCTGACCAGCTCATCAGTCCTCTGCCCAGCTCCGCCCAGCGCGCCGCCTCAGACAGCGGCTGCATCGCCAACTCCCACATCGACCAGTTCGCCGCCGCTTGGGCCGATCAGCCCGCCCACTCCTGGAACAACTACGTGCCCGACCTATTCGCCAATCTGCAGCAGTGTTTGCAGCGGAGTCTCGTGGACAAGCGGCGCAGCAGCTCCATTCGCTGGCACCCTTGGCGTCTCGCCCGCGCGCGCGCTGAGCTTGCGCGACCTCCCCTACGAGGAGACAGGGATGGGAAGGAGAAGGGGGGCACGGGGATCCTCTTCCCCCAGTGGCCCCCAAGCCTCACGACTGGAGGCAGAGTGTGAAGGTCCTTCGCTCGGGCCTCCTCCTTGGCCTGGTTTCCTTCTCTTGGCCTGTCCCCCTTGTCCCCCTTGGGGCGGCCCTCCCCAACCCCGACCTGACCATCAGTTTTTTCCGGCCCCCTCCGTCGGACATCGTGGTCTCGGGAGGGTGGGCGGGCCTGGGGTTTTTGGCTGGCTTCGTCCAGGGTCCTCCCCGCAAGGACCTCGCAGCTTGGGGAGCGGCGCAACCAGGAACACCACCGCGACATCTCCACGTAGCGTGGCCAGGACCAGCAGCGCGGCGCGGAGCAGCACGATCAAAACGAGCACGACGGCGTCGGGGAGCACGATGGGGCGCAGCAGCATGAGCCACAGCTCCACCGGCAAGGCAAGCAATGCAACTAACAGCACGTCTTCACACAGTGCGCCCACGACCAACAGCGCGACGCTGAGCAGCACGGAGACCAACACCGCCGCAGTTTCACCCCACCGCGGCTTCATCAGCGCCGCCGCCCAGATTTCACGGTCCCACTCCTCCTGCTCTTCCTCCCCCTTCTCCCAGTCATTCTCTTGCTTCTGTTTCCTCTGCTCTACGTTCACTTCCTCCCTCGGCTCCTCGTCGTCTGGGTCCTCCTACTCTACCTGCTATCTTTCGTGATTCGTTCTCTTCTCCTCCCCCTCCTCCCTGTCCCTCCTCTTCTCCTCCCCACCCAATCGGAGCGGTGCGGGAGACAGCGCAACGCCAGGCACCAACAGCTTGCAGAAAGGCACGAGGCTCAGCACGGCGAAGCGCATCCGCAGCTGCCTCCCACGCCTGGGACCAGCTACGCGGCAGTGTCCTACTCATCTCCCTGTTCGTTTTCTCCCCGTGTTTTTCTCTCCTCCTTGTCGTCTTCCCTATCCTCCTTCTCACCCTCCTCCTTTCTTCCCTGCCTTTTCTCCTCCTACTTCCCTTCCTTCTCGTCCCCATCCCTTACCTCTGGGTCTCCGTGTGGATCCTCCTCCCCTCTGCCTTCTTCCCCCCATCGGAATCTGGAGGCAATCGATTGGGAGTCCGACGCCGTCAACCACCACGGGATCGGGCTGCGCCACTGCCACGCGCACCAGTATATCCAGGAACACGACGGATTCGACGAGCGTAAGCAGCACGAGCAGTGCGACGCGGAGGGCAACCCCAACCACAAGCACGAGCGCATCCCGGAGCGCGACGAGCCCGACGAGCGTCAGCGGGACCAGCGGCACAACTTTGGTTGGTGTTCCTCGTCCTCCTCCCGTTCCTCCACTTGCTCCTACTCGTTGTTATTCTCCCTTTCCTGCTCCTACTCGTTCTCACCATCCTCCTCCCACTCACTCACCTCCTGGTCGTCGTCGTCTTGGTCCTCCCTCCACCCGCCCCGACACCATCGGAACCGAGAAGAGGCATTCCTCGACGGTCGGTGCGACGGCGTCGATCGCCGCCGGGTCGCTCCGCACCACGGCCAGAAACACTGGGACATCCAGGAGCGGGACGCCCGACGAGCACCAGCGGGACTGGGGGTACTGCGTTGACTGCGACTTCGACCAGCAGTGCGACTCCATCGGCCTGGCCGCCTGGGCAGCCCCAGCACCCGAGGCTCTCTGATTCTTTTGGCACGCGCATCGCCGAGGCGGAGCCTGCATTCTCCTTCTTGTCCACGCCCTCCTCTCGGAGACCTGGAGCGGCACGAACCCAAATGCAGCGCACCATCATCAGCTGCCTGGCCTCGCGGTTGTTGTGGGCGACGCTCTGTGGTTGCTCGCCCTCATGGTCCACATCGCGGTGGAGGTGCCCATGCGGGCGTTGGTGGCCGTCGACCCTTGTCTCGCCACGGGCTGGGCCGCAGCTGCCCAGCTCGACGCGCGCCAGTCCCTGAACCGCATGTGGATGCACGGCCGAGCAGTGGCCCACCTCGGACTGAGCCTCACCGTCGCCGCCTCCGCGGGTGTTATTGCGACAGGCCTGGTCCACGCCCAAACTATCACAGCTGCGCCTGTCTCCTCAGCTGCCCCGGTCGCCTTGGCCATCAGCTGGCGACTCTTGGCTATCCCGGCGAGGGCCCTAGCGCCGCCGAAGGCGCTGGATGATGAGGAGGCGGAGGAGGAGCAGCAGCAGCAGCAGCTGCAGCAGCAGCTGCAGGAGGAGAGCACCCTGGACCAGCGGACGCCATGGACATTGGCGAGCTACCCGTGCTTGGGGTGGCCTGGACAGTCTCCCAGCAGGGTCGCGGACGGCGAGCCCACTGCAGCGCGTGCAAGGAAGCGTCCGTCATCGGCGATGCGCGGCTGTAGACACAGGGCGTGTCGCGGTTCTGCCATTGGCATTGCGCGGGCGCGAGGTGGCGCCGTTCGGCGACAGTGCGCGGGGCCCGGGGGCTCCCGAGGAGGAGGTCGAGCGCGTGCGGGCCCTCCTTGGCGAAGCAGCTGCGGAGCCTGAGGTTGAGCCGGCCTTCCAGCCCGCGGGAATTCCCACCCCCCCAGCTGCAGCAGCTCACGGGGATGAGGAAGGCCCCCAGCCTTTCGTCTTGTCCCGCCGCATGAGCTGGCGGGACAGCGTGGATGTCCAGCACGCCCTCGGCCACCGAGTAGCCACCATGCGGCGCGCCGGCTAACCTCCAGTCCGCTTGGGCCGAAGCCATGGGCGCGGCTCTCCGACAGAGCGTGCGCGGGAGCAGCCCACAGGAGCGAGAGCGAGCTTGGAAACTGGTCATGTTCGCCCCCCGCCTTGTCTTCGCCGCCACAGGAGCACGCGGCGGGCGCGGAGCCAACGGCACGCGGGCTGCGCGTATCCAGCGGGACATCGCTGCGCGCCCCCAGGCTTTCTGGCGCGGGGAGTGGCAGCAGCTCTGGGACGCAGCGAATCGACGTGAGGTCCGAGTTGCGCCGTGTCCGGGCTATGTTAAACGACGGGCAGGCGGCGGGGGCGGTCGCAACCCTGCGCCAGACTGGACACGTGGCATCGGAACGCGGCACGCGCGACTTGCTCCGAGCCCCTCGCAGCATAAAACACGTGGAGCCCAGCGCAGCAGAACGCCGCCGCTGCCGCCCTCCCACAGGATGCGCGCCAGGGCCTGGGCGATGCCGTCGTCAAGGCCTTCCGGAATGCCCGTTCTGGCCGTGCGCCAGGGCCGGATGGAAGTCGCAATGAGCATTGGCGCGCGGTTGTTGACGACGTCGACGCAGCCGCCGCCTTGACTGACGCCGCCCTCGCGTGGATCGAAGGCACCGCGCCGCCGATCGTAGATGATTGGCTTACCGCTAGAACAATCGCCGCGCTCCGCAAGCCCGCCGGCGGGGCCCCTCACGGTCCTGGCGCCCCCCTCCGCCGCGCGGTCCTCGCAGGATTTGTCGCCCACGCTGCGGATGCCGCTCGGGCCGCCGCCGGCCCGCTGCAGCGCGGGCTCGTGGTGCCTGGGGGCGCGGGCGCCCAGTTCCGAGCGTCAGAGCGCGGCGCGCGACCGGCCAGGGTGCATCCTGATCGCCGTCGACGTCGCCAACGCCTTCGGCGCGGTCTCCCGCCAGGCCGTCCTCGCCGAGTCCCTCGGCGCGGCTCTGCCCGAACGGCAGCTTGCTGGCCCGGCTCTTCGCGAATCCCACGGTGGGCCTCTGGCGAGATAATGAAGGCGACCTGCGCGAGTGCTGCACTGGATCTGGCGCGCCCCAAGGCTGTCCTCGTAGCCCTGCGGCGCGCGCGGCAGCCCTCCGCCAGTCGACCCTGCAGCACTTCGCCAGCGCCCCGCAGTGGCTAGTCACGGCGCATCTCGATGACGTCGTTGATGTCGTGCCGGCCTCAGAAGCTGAGCAGTTCCTCCGAGCACTCTCTGACAGCCTCGACACTTCGGGGCTCTTCTTCAACGCGGACAAGACGAAAGTGCGGCAGCCTCCAGGCCGCCGCCCGTGCCCCCCAGCATTGCGGCCTCATGTGGTAGACGAGCTCCGCGCGCTTGGCTGCGACCTCACGCACCGCCAGGACGACGACTGGGAGGAGCTCACAGCCGGCTCCGGAGGCGGCGCCCTGGCCATGGGCCAGGTGACGGAGGTTTTGAGGCTTTTCGGCCGTATCCCGCACGAGGCCATGGTCGCGGGCCTCGGGGCCCAAGTTGCCGGCGCCATGCTCCGCTGGACAGCGCAGATCCTTTTCCGATGCATCTCCTGCGCGCGCGGCTCGTGGACCTGCGCGCGGCGCGGGCTTTCGACCGCGCCCCCCGGGGGTTGCGGGACAGCAGCTGTGCTCGACGAGGCCCAGACCGACCGCGAGCGGACCCGCGCGCGCCTGCCGCTCCGGAACGGCGGCCTCGCAGCGGGGGCCGCCGAGCCCCGGCGGGAAGCCGCCCGCGTGGCCGCGCGGCGCGCTGCGGCCCCGGCGGTCGCGCGCGCCCTGGGCTTGAGTAGCGCAGGGGAGCCCCTGGCGCGACAGGCCACGGGCACGCAGGACTTCGCCAGGGCAGCGTCTGCATACATCACAAGGGTGGGCAACGCGGCGCACTGCCTCCAGGTCGGCTTCGTTGGCGCAGGGCGAGCGGAGCCGACGGAATGACTTGATGGGGCCCGTCGTGGAGGTCCTGCACGCGCGGGCCAAGAGCGGCCTTGACGACCGCGCGCCGGGCCGCCTTCAGTCCTGCGGAGGCCTTGGAGCGGGGGCCTTCACCTTGCTGCCCACGGCGCCAAGGCAGCGAATGACGGCGGACTGGCACCGACTGTCATTGCGGGGGCGCCTCCCGGTGGAGGGCGCGCGACTGCTGAAGGGCAATGCATTGCAGACGCGCTGTCAGAACTCATCCCGCGAGGGGGTGTTTTGCGGAGCATTGCGCAAGCCCGACCAGCATCGTCGCGTGCCAGAGGCGGCCCGCGCGCACCAGCCGGCGCGACCGAATTTGTGATTTGCTGGCGCGCTGGCTCGCCAAGAGGGTTTCGGGCTTGGTGCAGACTGAGCAAACAGTGCCGCGGTGGGCACGGCCGCGCCGTGATCCGAAGACGGGCCGAGATTTCCTGGAGCTTGCCCAGACAGCGCTGACGAGCGCGAAGAGAGAGCCAAGGTAGCCCACGCGGGCCTGGCGGCCGAGGGCGCGGCCCGAGGGAAACACTTTCGCTACCCGCCCGGACCAACAACGCCGTTCCGAACGAATTCGTTGTCGAAGAAGGCGGGCGCGTTGGCCAGGCGGCGGGCGCCAGCGCGGACGCCGCGGCCTATTGGCAAGAGCTTTCAGCCACGCTGCAAACCGCAGTGGCTGTACAAATCCCCAGCGGCCCCCGCCGGGAGGCGCTGAGCAGGCGGCGAGGTGGAGGAGATTATTAACAAGGTGGTCGCGGAGGGGAAGGAGGACGACGACTAGATAAATAAGGAGGAGGAAGGGACGGAGGCGGCAGCGGGCGCGAGGAGGCAGCCGTCGCGAATCGGCAGGGTCCGATCAGGAGGCGGGAGCAGCTCCCAGCCCCAGACCGACGGCACCGGGGAACAGGAAGAGAAGGACCCAGCCGGCGTGGAGCGATTGGCAGGGGCGGCCGCACCGCCACCGCCACGACGACCGCCCCCCGTCCCCCATCATCGTCTCCCCCCTCTCTTCTCCGCCTCCCTTCCCGCCTTGGGGCTGGACTCGCCGACCCGCGGGTGGCCGAAGCGTGCCCAGGGGGGGTGTCTGCTAACCCCATGGGTGTTCCAACCAACCCGAATCGAGAAAGGGGCCCGTCGCTGAAGGCGGGGGCTTCGCTTGCGGCACAAGTGAATAGATCCCTGCAGTACTTTCGGCCGACACGCCTGGCCCAGGTGGTCACTGGCTCTTACGAGGGGCCAGTGCCTGGGTCTCGGATCAGCCGGAGGAGCAGGAGCAGGAGTAGGAGGAGGAGCATGAGGACCAGGAGGAGCAGGAGGCGGAGCGAGGAGGAGGAGGAGGAGGAGGAGGAGGAGGAGGAAAACGAGGAGGAGGAGGAGGAAGAGGAGGAGGAGGAGGAGGAGGAGGAGGGCGTGAGGAAAAGGTGCGGAGAAGGAAGAGGACGAGGCGGACGAAGAGGAATATGACCAGTAGGCATCGAAGTATGACAAGGAAGAAAAGAAGCGTGTCATGAGGAGGGTGAGTCATGAGGAGCGCGACAAGGAGGCAGCAGGGAGGATGAAGGAGAGAAGTAAGTACGCGGGGGGACAAAGAAGGGGGGGAGGAGGCAGAACGATGAGGTGGGATGGATGGATGAGGCGAGATGGAAAGACTAGCGGAGGATGTACGAGTAGGGAGGAACGGCAAGGATGAAAACAATGAGAAGGGCGGATTTGTTGTTGTTGCCGTCGCCGCCGCGGTCGTGGCGGCTGCTGTTGGCATTCGCATTGTCGTGCCAGACCGCTGCCAGGCATGGTGCTCGATGACCAGCCTGAACAGGCTGGTCCCGTGCATGAGGGGTCCGCTTCAGGACCCTATTTTCGTCATTGTCTTCCTTGATCCTCATCCGTCCTCGTCTGCCTGTCGCCGTCCTCCTCCTGATGCTCCCCATCTCCATCCACCCCACAGCCCCGTCCTCATCCGCCTCATCCTCGTCATCAGCCTCCGCATCTCCGGATATTCCTCGTCTCCCGTCTTCCCCATCCCTTTCTCACCCCTTCCCCCCGCACCTTCACCTCTTCACCCACCCTCCTCCCCCATCTCCATTCCCATCCCCGTTCACTTTTCCCTCCCCTCAGCTCCCACCTTTCTCGTCCTCATCATGATTATCATGCCCTCCTCAATCGTCTCGGACAATGCCTCGATCGCGCTTCATTTCCTTCTCTTCATCCGTGTTCCCCCTCCTTCTCCTTCTCCGCTGCTTTCCGTCTTGCTAACTCCCGAGGGTATACGGCCTAATCGTGTTTGACATGGGCGGTTGTGTAGATTTCAGTTGACAGTCCCTACCTGCGTTGATGCATGCGTACAGCCGGCTCAAGGCAGGACCGACACGCACTGGCATCCGCACCACCTGCGACTGCGCTAATTCGCCGAACCCCAGGGGAGAAGCGAAGTCCACGGGTGAGGCCTTCTGCCTCCTGGGAACCATCGGAGGGGCCTATTGGGGCATCTGTTTGGCCTCTTGGAGTCTCTTGGCCGTCTGCTGCGCGCCTGCTGGCGTTCTCGGAGATCCTCTTGGGCCTCGCTTGGGGCTCTTGTGGGGCCCTCTTGGGCCGTCGTGGGCGCCTCCTGAGACGTCTTGGGGCTGGAACGGGGGGAGGGGGCAGACAATCATCTCACCCGCCTTTGCATCCCAGGCCAGCGGGGGAGCGGAGTTCTGCCACTGCACCCCTGTGCTCCTCGACACCTCGACCGCACATGCGTGGGAGGTGCGATGCGAGGCCCGCCCAAGACAGGCACGACAGCAGGGATCCACCCACATCTTGGCCTCCAGCTCAGCCAGCACAGCGGCTGGCAGGAGGATCGGCCGGGTGCAGCGCTAAGACGCGTCACGCATGGATACTTGTTGCTGTTTGCGACTCCTCCGTGGAAACCTTGCAAAACAACGCACAATTGCCCTCCTGTGCCAGTACATTCGTGGGCACAGCACTGAGCTCTACGCCGTCCTGGCGCTGTACACGCCCGTGGCGGCGCTGCTGCTGCTCATGGAGGCGGGGCGGGGCGGGGCGGCCCCCGCGGTGAAGCGTTGGCAGCGAGCTGGAGTAGGCAGTCAGACAGCGCTCCCCGGAGGACGCCGAGGAGGAGGAGGAGGAGGAGGAGGAGGAGGAGGCCGGCTACGTTTTCCTCGCGCTTCCGGCCGAGCTCCCCAGTGGCACCAGGCATAAGCCCAGGCCAGCGCGTCCTTCCACCCCTGGGGATGGTTGTTGCATGCAGCGTGCGATGGCCGCCCCTGGGGATCCGGCGCAGAGCATAGAAGGTACGCGCTGGCACCCATTTGAAGAGCGCGAGGTTTGCGCCCCTCGCCGCGGAGAATGAGGAGGATGAGTTGCGACGTAGTCTTGGGGTCCATGGCCAACGAACCACGCGGGCGTTGAAGGAGGTTTCTGTGCCCCCTCTGAAGGAGGCGAACGTCGCGACCACAATAGTCTCGGCTAAGTTGGGTGGTGCACAGACGTGGGCTCCTTTTACGTAGCGCGCGCAAGGAGTTGCGAAGTGGAACGTCACGGCCGCGATGGAACTTTTAGGCCTGATGGGCCAACAGGCGCAGAGAAAGCCAACCAGCATGAGGTGGCGGCTGAAACGGCAGGACTGGTCCGTCGCTGAAAATGGAGGTAGTGCCGATGGCATTCGATGTCAGCCGCGGCCCAGGCTCTAGGGGAATCTTCTTGGACCCCCGTCCAACCTTCGAAGACCTCGCTGAAGGGTGGCGGGCCGCAGGTGGGCGATTTAATTAAGCAAAGGGGACATCGCCGACGGTCGCGTGTGAGCTGCCCGCGCAGGGTTGTGCGTAAGCGCCCTCTTTTCCGCACGGTGCGCCGCGCCGACGAATCTGCGTGAGGGACCGCGCAGTGTCGCAGCGTCGTCGTGCGCAAGCCCCCCCGCCTTCCCCCTCTCGTGCCTGCCGCGTCCAGCGTGAAGCCTGTCGGGCGCCCCCGCGCGCCGCCGACCGAGGGCTCGGGGCCCGGGGGAGCCCCTGCCCGGCGCCTGCCTGTCCCGCCGAGACACCAGACCACGGGCTTCACAGGCCCGGCAGCGCTCGGGCAGCGCTCGTGCATGGGCACCGCGGTTTTATGGCTCATTCCGACACCGGGGGAGGAGGCAGCATGAATGAAACGGGTGTTTGAAGGTGTTTCCCAGTTTTCCGGTTTTGGCCGTCCCGTTAAAGTTTCCAAAGGAAATACAAAAGCTAGTTCACGGGGGGGAGTCCCAGGGTCCAGGGTTTATTCTAAAGTTTTGTGCCACCTCCGCCGACCCTTATATTTGATGTCGTGTAGCGGCGTTCCTGCTGGAGTCTGGGGCCGTCTAAGGGCGGGAGTTTGGGCGTCGAAGCTGCATCCGTTATTGTGCCGTCGTGGGGGGACTTTTGTATCTGGCAAAACTTCCCGAAAATCAGCAAATGTGTTTCTCGGACTCGATTAAGAGCCCCTTTTCGGGCCGCGTCGGGCTCTGTGGAGCGTGTCTTATGACCATGTCGGGGATTTCTTGTGGCCGTCTTGGGCTATTATTGTGGCCGTCTTGGTTGGGGATATCGTGGGGCCGTTTTGGGAGCATCCTGAGACGTCACGGGGCGATCTTGAACAACACTGGGCCGTCTTGGGCGTTGTTCAGACCCAAGAAGCATAGATGCAAAACATATAAGTGGTCTTAAGGCAAATCAATGTTGTTGTTCTCCTCGAGCCCTCTTGGGAGTCCTTTTGAAAAGGGTCTTGGGCCGTCTTGGGGCAGTCAAGGAGCTTCTGGAGGCCATCTGAAATTACCCTCGAAGGCTCGTGGGAAGTGTCGAGCTCTTTTAACTTCCGTGTGGTCGTCTTGGAGTCGTGGGCCGTCTTGAGGGTGTCTTGGGCCGCCTTTACGCGCCTCTTCAGCCGTCCTCGCAGCAGAAAGCCCACCGGGCGAGTTCCCGCGGGAGGGGGGGGGCGGCGGCCGGGCCGCCCCCCTCCTCAAACGCGCAGCTTCAGACCCCCAGTGGGGGGGAGGGCAAAGACGTGGGTGAGGGAAGGGCAGGTGGGGCTGGAGGGGACAGAGAGAGAGAGAGAGAGAGAGCGAGAGAGAGTGAGAGAAGTGGGAGGAGGATGATGAGGTGGTGGTGGTGGTGGTGGTAGTGGTAGTGGAAGGGGAGGAGCGGCGGAAGGAGAAACAAACGAAGAAGGACGAAGAGGACAGGGGATGAGAAGGAGGAGGATGAAGAGGAGGAGTAGGATGAGGAGGATAGTGATGCAGAGGAGGTGGTGGAGGAAGAGGAGGAGGAGGAGGAGGAGGAGGAGGAAAAAGGGGAGGAGAACGACGACGACGACGAGGGTCCAGAGTAGACCGAAGTGCATCAGCAATGCTGCAATGCACACTCCCGTCCCGAGTCCCCTCATCACATGTCCCTACAAGAGTTCCTGTTCAGTACAAGCAGCGCCCCCCCCTGCCCCCGAGAAAAGGCCAACTCAGTTGGGCCTGCCATCTAGGCAAGGGCCCCGCTTTGACAAGGAAGTGCCTTGCCATATTTCGACGCACATTCAAGAACGCCAGAGGACAGTTCAACGAGGTGTCGTGCGAGATCACCCTTATCGAAAATGGACCGCCCACCCGTCCGTGCAATTGTTCCACAAATTTTCACGTGTGGGCATGAGTCCCGAGGAAGTCTTAAGCGGCAGAAGGCATTTTCTGGTGAGAGTCCCATGTTACTCAGAATTGTCCTCCATCCTCCTAAACTCTGCATCATCACATGAGTGCGCGCGGCGGCTGGGCGAGAGCTTTATTTTGAAAGACAACATTCCACAATTCAGTTGATTTGGTCATCCCCCCGTGCCCTTCCCTGACGCACAGCTATGCGACCGAAGCTGTGTGTTGGCCCAAAAGAGGACAGCGCTCCGCCCGCCGCGCGCGTGCGCCTTCCCAGGTGCCCTCCCCCAGCCGGCCGGGCCTTCTCTTGCCTATTTTGTCAGCCAAATCGGACACGATTGCACGAATGTAGCCATGGTTGTTAGGGATACATCATCCATGCACAAGTTAAACTTGAACCAGAGACGACTACAGGAACAAATGAAGAATAACAGACACGATACGAATATGATCACATATTGCCTGTCAAGTTGGTGATCGACCGAAAGTGATCTGTTCGATGACAGTGTTTCTGCCAGATGAGGGAACTATTTTCTGACCGTCCAAGGATGATGTACGACCTAACGAAGAACCGCGCCACTGCATGAGCGTGGATGCTCCTGATATAGATCTTGCCGACTCCGTCGGGGAAGCGAGCCGACGCCCCCCCTCCAAGATCTGCTGCAAACTCTCACTCGATGACGGGCCTCGTTCTGGCACTCCGGAGATTCAGGGCTTCGCGCGCCACGACCGAGACGGAGGAGATGAAGAGGGCCCCGTGCCAATCGGTGACCAGCCCGACGCCCCCGTTCACCTCTCGGACGACGAGCGCGACGTGGAGTCGATTTCGTCGGAGGAAAATTTCTCTTGCAGGTCGACGCCCAGACCCATCGGCATTCGCGATGGTCATCGGCCACGCGGTGGGGACGATGAGGTCTTTGACCGTGCGTCTCCTGTTCCATTGGGTGACTTTCAGCCTTCTGCGCAGGTGCCGCTCGCGCGCGGCGAGGATGCCGCGATTCCACCGGGCGATTCTTTGGAGCGGAATCTGAAGGAAATCGTAGAGGAGGAGCTCGTGGGCGGTCCTATCAGGACGACGAGCAAGCAGAGACGTGAACATCTTAGTCTTTCAACAACCTCGCCATTCGGGACGCGAATCAGATCCGGCGGTATCCCAGAGTTCCCTGACTTCGCTCTTCCGGAGAAGCCCGGGAGCTGCGCCCCCGGGCCCCGCCGCGCCCTTCTCAGACGAGTCAAAGAGTAACGACCTCGATATCAGGGGCGCCCGACTCACCGACCCGCCCGACCCGCAAAAGGGGCGCCGAGAGGGGCGGGCCCAGGGCCCCAATACCGCGATCTGAGGTATCTAGTATGTCCAACCCATCGGGCAGATCGAGCGCCATCAGCGTGCGCATGAACGCCAAGTGTGCCAAGTATGGACCGACGTGCACCGTCGCGCCGGGATCGCGGCGCCTGTCTGCTTCGAGTGTGCTGACATCTTCGGTCTCTGCGACTTGAAATTCGCACGCCCGGCGCGCGCCGCGCCTGGCTCGCGCGACTGCGCTGGGTGGCGCGCGAACGGCCGGCGCGAAGCTCAGGAAAGACAGAGGTTCGAGATCACGGATAGAAGGGGGAGAGACCTTGCGGAAATGCGCGAGGAATTAGGACAGTTGGAGTTGCAACAACAAGCGGTTGCTGCCCTGCAGTTGGAGCCGAACGCCGCGCGCTGCCTGGGGGGGCGCCAGCAGGCGGCGGCGGCTCAACAGGCTTCCGTGGCAACAGAGGAAATGACAGAGTTCGCCAGCAGGTTGGAAATCGCAGTTGCCTCCGAGCGCCAGGCGCACCTCCGGGATAATCACTTCGCAGATGAGACGAGGCGCGCCGTCCGGGGGGGCATCTTCAGCAACTTTTGCAGGGGTGGGGTCGGCGGCCCAAGCGAGCGCGGCGGCAGCGCCCGCCGCGCCATCGCCGGCGCCGACAGCGGCTGGGCGCCCAGCCTCGCGCGGAAACTCGGGGCGCAATCCGCGGCCCCGCGGTGCTTCCAGCGCTCCAAGGTAGCCACGCGCGACAGCCCCCGATACCAAAAAATGCGCTTACGACGAGCACTGCGCATAGGATGGCGAGATGCGCGCGCGCCGCCGCGCGGGGGGCCCAGCCGCGAGGAACAGCGACGCCGAGGAAAGACTTCAGGGGAAAGATGGCGAGGGACGCCAGGCGAGAAAGCATCGGGAACAGAGCGCCGCTGCGTCTATGCCAAGGGCTGGCTCTCGCGATCGATTGATTCGGCCCGCGCGCGCCAGGGGCAACGCCGCGGGGGGCGACGACCGACGGGCCGAGAGCGCTGAATCACTGAAGAAGCCGCGAGGGCTGACAGCGAGAGAGTCGAGGAAAAGCTCGGACAGGCCACGCAGCGGGAGGGGGGCATGCCCGGGCGCGCGCTGAACGTAGAGTAGGAATTCAAGAGATGCGCGAGAAAGGGGCCGAGGCGGCTGCTGCCCTGGCGCGGCGGACCCAGGGCAGGGGGCAAGGAGTTGAGCAAGAGGTCCGGGCACAGAAGGTTTCGAATGCCAGCTCGCCGACAGCTCGCGCAGGCATTGCGACCTGTCTCCCGGGGCGCGCGCCTCCGGCGCATGGGAGTTTGCCGAGCATCTTCGAATTGAAAGTGATGGGACGTGATGCGACCCTCCGAGGGAGTGACCAGTGCCGAAACATTCGGGCCCAGGTCGCCCTGGCGACGACGGCGGAGACGAAGGCGACGATGACGGGTGCGATGGCGACTTCAATCTTGACAGCGATGGATATCCGACACCCGACGGAGAATAATATAGCAATCCAGATCGCCGGCGTCGTCGCGGCGGAGGCCCGTTTGGGGGCGGCTCGCTGGGATGCGTCGTCGGCGGCGGCGCCCCCCCATTCCCGCTGATGGACGCTGCCCCAGCCGCTGTGCAACATTGGAACGACGCAGGCAAGACGGAAAAGATGGTCTTGCCGACTTCCAGAGGCGGCGTCGCAACGTCGCCAGGACGGCGGCCTCGGCTTCGCCGAATTGCGAGGAAGCCGTCCGATGGATAGTGGGCGCTTTTGGTTTTAGATGTGTAGATTCGAAGGAGTTGAGCGAGTTGAGGGGATCCGGCCATTTCGCCCGGCTCGGCCTGATGATCGCAGCTGACTTCATGTCGACGGTCAAGAGGATAGTTACAGGAAGTCATCATCGCAGCAACGTCAGCTTGCTAGTGAGATTTGAAATATTGGACATATCCTCGCAAACTGCCAGAAGCATGATGAAAGGTCGTGAGACGTTGCGCATCGTTGCCGCGCGTGCGACCACCCTCCAGGATCACGGCCAGGCCTGTACGCGCGCGGATCTAATGGATATTAAGATCCGTGGCGCGGGCACGGAGATATATGCCGACCTATTCCACATCTAAGATATGTGGGTAAGGACACTTTACGATATGGAGGAATTGAGTGCCTCCTGCCGCCCCGCGATACACGGGCCTTTCTACCGCCAAATGCAAAAGTGCCCGCGCATGCAGTTCACTCTTGCACTCCACATGACCATTACAACGACGAGTGCGGCACTGGAATGAAGACTGGCGAATGGTTGCCATCGAGGGCGAGTGACTTCATGCACAGAGGAAGGGGGCATATCACTCGGGAAAAGCAGCGGGGAACGTTGAACCCCGCGGTCTGTCTGCGGGGGGCGAGAAAGCCGAGGGGGGGGCGGCGCCAGCAAAGGCGGACATTATACATATACACACAAGACGGTCGCCTTACGAAGTCGGTGCCACGCAGCGAGTTCCTTCAGGGCTACTGCCCGCGCACTCGGGCGCAGCGCGAGCGCCGGAGGCAAGGGCCGCAATCGCTCGCTTCCAGCGTCAACTACAGGAAGAATGGCTCACGCGATGCATGTAGCCGTGGGGCCTGCCGCTGCCGCGTTGAGAAATGCCCCCGCGAGCATCGACAGGCGACGCGAGGGGCGAAGCTCTCTCGCGACAAGTACGAGGCGCACATGAACAAGATAGGCAAAGCCCCCCCTCAAGCGCAGCATGGACCAGATGTCCGCCGCAGCGCAGAACGCAAGGAAAAGCGCCACGCCCGCGTAGGGCAACGACAAGGACAAGTCGAAGGGGAGCGGCAAGAGCAAGGAGAAACGACGATGCTGGAGGTACCTGGCCGGACAGACCTGCCCATTCGGAAAGGATTGTCGGGGCAAGATCAATGCCCCTGGACACCCGTGATCCGAGGGGCCAGCGTTTGGGAATTATGTCACAGGCGCCAGCCTGGACGGGGTTGAGGCGGACCGCTACCGCCTGGCCCCGGCGACAGGAGTGCCGAACTCTCTATTCCCGCAGCGCGCTGGAGCAGGATCCCATGCGCCGCCATCAGGCAGGACGCCAGCCCTCGGACGAGGTCCTCGTCGGGGTGAGCAGAGCGCGGATGACCGCGAGTTTGAACGCGGCGAAACCAGCCTGGCTGCGCTGGCGCACGTACAGAGAGGGAGCAAGGATGACCTTCATGTGAAGTGGTTGAGGTGTCTCCAGGCGGGCGGGATTGTGACGCTTCCGAAACAGGCCCTCGAAGTATTGAAGAACGGGAGACCTGCGAAGAGCGCTCTATCGACGCGCATATCTGAACAGAAGCGCATTTCGGTCAATGGACCAGGAAAGTGCATCTAGACTCAAGCACGCCGCAACTACCTACTTGGACCCTTAGACCGAAGAGAGATGCAACGAGGTCGATACCAAGCACATGGGGAGATCCTCTCGAGTTTCATCCTCAGCGGGCTGAGAAGCGCGCGCGAAATGCGAATATCCACTCGCAACTGGCATTCGATGAGGCTGTCGCACTGGAGCAGGAAGTCCGGCGCATGTGGGTTGGCTGGGAGCAACAGTCCGATGGCGAAATCTGCGATGCCAGCAGCGGACACGACGGCGAGCTGGTCGCCGTTGTGTCTCCTCGAAAACAACGAAAGGCCACGAGGGGGAATGAGTCAGGCCCCGTCCGTCTTGGATCCGCGCATTCATCGTCGACGCGGGCTGCGGTTCGAATCTGATTTCTGCGAAGTACTTGCGAAGAAGCAGGGGCGGTTGACAGGATCTTCGCCGGCGCCCCCGTCGCCCTGAACGCGGCGGGCGGCCAGTCCAGAGCCCTCGGCGCAGGATTGCCAGCGACAAGCTGAGTAAAGGGGAGATTAAGCAATGGTCATGCTGGAATCTCCGAGCGCGATATCAGCGGGCGAGGTCTGCGTGGCCCGCGGTTGCAGTTTCCACCGGGTAACCGGCAGAGCGCCGCGCCTACTGGAACTCCCAGATGAGGGCGTGAAGTAGAGGAGGCGGCCCCCGCCGGCTCGCCCGGGCTTGAGCGGTGGGCGCGCGCGGAGATCGGCGCGAGGTTTAGCCTGGGTGACCTTGGAGCGCTGGGTGGTCCTCCGCTCCATTCACTCGGGCGCCGCGCAACCTTTGAGTTGCCCTCGCGAGAGGCAATGGCAGCAGATTCCTATTCGAGCGACAAGCTGAACACTCAGTCGGGCGGCGTCTTGCGACCTCTGACCACGGGCCGCGCATTGGCGCCGCGGTCTGCTGTGCTCACTTATTTCTACGATGAGCCCCCAGAGGCGGCGCGGGCGAAGACGGGCGCAGGTTTTGTTAGCGGCAATGCTACGATGGCGCCGACGCCAGGATGCGGCCATGCTGACGGCGCACGGTGCCAGACCAATGCGCAGGCAGGGTTACGCCTAGTCGCGCGATGGCGGCGTCTACACTGGGCGAAGAAGAAATCGCCGAGACAGCGCCCGAGGGGCAAGGGGCCGCGGAGGTATAGTCGACGACCCTGGCGATGACACTGCAGAAGACGCAGGACCCGAGGCGAAGTGCGAGCGCCTCCAACGGGAGGCCGTCTTACGCCAGCACTTGCTCACTCATGTGGCTCAGAACCCGCTGTGCTCAACGTGCCAGCGGGCGAAGAAGTCGAGAACGCAACGTAGGCATAAGGAAACGATGGCTCACGAGCAGGCACGAAGCAGTAGCAGTTTGACGGCCTGTGCACCAGGGGCCACTGGTTCGCGGCGGATGAGCTATCGAGGGGGCTCCACGGGATTAAAGAGAGCGTGCAAGTCACTGAACGTGCATCCCCTGGGCGAGTCCACGGCTGCTCGTGACCCCACGCAGCCCGCGAACAAGAAGCGTGACTCAGTAGCTGAGAGGGCCGACGCTATCGTGCAAGACGGGGCCAGGACCCGTCTCATGACGGCAGGGCAACCGGCCCCATACTGGGCATGCGGTGTGCCTTACTTTTGCCCATGTTGCAACGCGCAGGAAAGAGACTCGGATGGCCCTGCGTGGAAAAAAGAGATGGTTCTTCATTTGACGGGCCCTAGGCGCTGCTCGACTCTGCCGCGAGGCACCTTCGGCCCCCGGAGTTCCGCGCCAAGCAGCCCATGGCGGGCCCTAGGATTGGAGCGGGCATTGATCTCGGCTGCGCCCATCACGCGGGGGGGCGGGCGCGCCCCGGCCATTGCTGCGCGCCTCTGGAACTGCTCGAGGGATTCAACTTCACGTCAGGAATGAAGAAAGACAGGCGAAGGCCTGCAGTAGAAAGATCGGAACGTGCCCCGTGGCGCGCGGAGGCAGATGCCGCGCGGCGCAGGGCGGTCGGGGGCAGGGCGTCTGGCCCATGGCGCGCGCGCCGACGCGGAGCAGCAGACTGCGGATTCCCCCGCCCCATGGCAGGGAGGTGCCACGAATTAGCGGCCATCGTGGACATGGAGTTCGGACAGCCGGCATACTGTCAGCAGGAGCTCCGATGATCGCAGTTGGAGGTTAGAGGGAGAGAGCGAGGGAGGAAACACGGCCATGCAGACAGTGCCTTTTCGAGACTGAGGCATGCGGCTCAGATGCGCCCACGAGGGATGCATTGAGCCGCCGTGGCACAACGGTGCCATGCACCTGCGTCTTTTGCACGGCGATCCAGACCGCGGACGCGCTGCCTGCCGGGCGCTGCGTGTCAAGACGCTTGTGCTAATGAGGAGCGGAACCTAAATCAGGTTCGCCCGCGCGCGCGCGCGGAGTTCGCCGGGCTGGTCGCGGGGGGGGGCGGCTTAGTCATTTCCCCGTGATCTTTTCTGGGTCGCAGCCATGCGACCGAAGCTGCGCGTTGGCTCGAGAATCAAGACAGCGCTCCGCCTGCCGCGCGCGCGCCCTCCTAGGCGCCCTCCCCCGTCCAGCTGGGCCCTCTCTCATCTATCTTGTCAGCCGAAGCTTAATTGACACTATTGTACTCATATAGCCATGGCTGTTAGGGAGACATCGCCTACGCACGCGTTGAACCTGAACAAGAGACTACTACAGGAAGAATATGAATGACAACAATCATTTGACGAACGTGATCATGTTTTGCTTGACATCTTGGTCAGAAAGTATCACACTTTAACGCATAGTTGGCGACATAATGAGTCTTTTGGCTGTCGCGCGATGTCGAGACGAATGCGCGCGGCCCTAAAGCGAGCGCCCCACTGTGTAAAAGAACCGGCCTGCATCCGTGAAGTCATTGAACACGTATGAGTGCGGTACCACGGCGAGAACTACATTTTGAAACCGATTCCCTCTTCCATACCCACAACCGCTTCATGCTCGTGAGACGAGTGCGCGGAGCCATGGCGATAGCAATATTTTGAAAAGTGTCCCCTCCAGGCCTGAAGCTGTTGCAAACGCAGGGGACGAATGCGCGCTACGGCGAGCGCTACATTTTTAGACCCCCCCCCCATCCCTGATGTTGTTGCAAGTGGTTCGGGACGAACGCGCGTGGCGCTGGAGCGAGGGCCCCCTTTGAAAAGGAACCGCTCCACATCCGCGAAACTATTGCAGCATGTTCGAACATGTGTGTGGTGCCGCTGCGCGAGCCACAATTTGAAAATTTTCAGCCCCCCAGCATTTGAGGTTTTGCGAACTTTAACATCCAGAATCCTGAATAGTGAGGGGGTCTCACTCCCGGCCCGCTTTGCCGACGCGTCGAGGGGCGCGACGGAAAAAGGATTCATGTGCAATGAGAAGGGAGGAGGAGGCGAAGAGGGCGGGGGAGTAGGATGATTGGGATGGGGACGAGTTGGGGAGGATAATAGTGGTTTGGGATGATGACAATCAGCCTGGTGGCGGGGGGGGGGGCGGCCAGCATATTTCGAAGGTGTACAGGTTCCAAGTGGGTGCGGCGGTAGGGATCGTGATTCTTGCAACTGTCGAGTTGGCACAAGGAGCCGCCTGCCGAGCAACAAGAAGAGCAAGGAGAGTATCTGGCATAACCCCTGACCGCACTATATAGTCCGCACCTGGAACCTGGAACACTTGATGAAGAAAGAGAGTGTCGAGCGCCGTTGAAACCGTCGGCATTAGCAGAGGCAGCTTTGGTTGCGACGCACGCGAGCCATTTGCAGCATTTACTTGCTTGCAAACTCTTGTCTGCAATCATTGACTTGGCGCGTGGAGGACTTGACTGCGCCTGCATTGGTTGGGGGTCGAAGCTTCTGGCCGCCGCAGTGCCGCAATTCTGAACTCACTCTTTCTTGGCAGCGTAGCATTGTTGCTGCAATGATTCTGTTCTGTCAAAAAGGTAACCGTTCCCGACCCTGATAATCTGCATGCGTTGGATAAGCACGCATATTAACAGGACTAGTAGCAGCAGCACGGCGACGGCAATCCCTAGTTCCCCACCGTCATCCGCGCTTCTGCATACATGGTGACGATCAATTTGCGGAAAGAGGCGGGCATTGTCTCGGCCCCACTGATCCAGGTCAGCGGTCTCCCCCCATCGTCGCCACCACCGGCTTCAGTGAGGGTGTGCCGGCCCCATCCACGGGGCGGCCCGCCCAGTGTTTCCTCCCGAAAGGCTCTTCCGAAGTGCGCTGGGCAGGCAGCCGAACACGTCGGCGAGGGGGAAGAGGAGGAGGAGGAGGAGGAGGAGGAGGAGGAGGAGGAGGAGGAAGAGGAGGAGGAGGAGGAGGAGGAGGAGGAGGAGGAGGAGCTGCGCCACCATAGTAGGTCGAAGCAAAGGAGGAGATGGAGCAGGAAGCGAGGAGGAAAAGGAGGAGGAGGAGGAGGAGGAGGCCCCGCCTGGGGAGGTATTGCCGGTCATCCTCCAGCGTTTGGCCGAGCATTACGAGGGGGTCAAGTCGCACAGCGAGGTGCGCCCGCTGGCGGCGCACGGGCCCCGCTGCCCGCTCCTTGCCGGGACAGACGAGGGGAAGGGAGGATGATGGAAGAGCGGTGGGCGGAGGCCCACCGCTCGGGGCCTTGTTGTGCCGTCTTGGGGCGCTCTCGGGGTCTCTTGGGCCGTCTTGGCTCCATCTTGGAGGCTGCTTACGTCGTCAGGGCCTGGCGATTGAGGCGAGAACGTTTTTTCGTTCCAAAACCATATTGGCAATTATGTTTTTGACTTCTGGAGGCATTTTGGGGGCTCCCCTTGAAGCCCTCCGGGGCCTTCTGGGGGCTTTCTGGACCCTCTTGGGGCTATCTTGGGCCGTTGTGGGGGCGTCATGCCCAGTGCTGAAGCCATCTTGGGCCGTCTTGACGCCCTCGTGGGCCCCCAGGAGGCCCCAGGACCCCGAATCATAGATTTCCCATCGGTTGTTTGAAAGGTTTTGTCGCCCCGAAAGGGGTTCTCTACGATTGGTCGACGGATGTGGCGCGCCCTCGTTCCAACCCATGGATATCCCCGGACGTTTTCCCTGAACTTGCCCTGGACTTTCCCCAGGTTTCCCCAGACTTCCCTGTACTTCCCCCAGATTTCCCAGAGACTCCTCGACGCTGCGACAACCGACCAGTAGGAGTGCTGGAGTGAACTTGGGGGGTTGTAAGAGTTGCGGGAGTTAGCAAGTGAGTTCGGCCAAGGTCTAAATGCCCCTAAGTAACCAAAGTTGCAAGTTCTTGCAAGTAGCAGCCTTATTGCTGGACACGGTTTTTCCATTAGGGAGATTGCATGTTCCACACGGCGAGACGCAATATCGAAAGCATTCATGTTCAATGCGGTCGGGCGCAACAAAAAAACATGCCAAACACGGCCGCCGACCACTTGAACATCGCAGGCACAAGGACGATCGAGCCACGTTCACTGCGTCTGCAAGCCTTCGGGCGGCTCGCAAACCTCGCCAACAACCGCGCTGCCACCTGGCACTGCGAACAAAACAATGTCCCGAGAAATGACACACAGTCAAGGAAGAAACGCGAGCCGCCATAGCCGTGGTGACGGACCCATGACCGAGTTCGGCGCCGAATTGCTCCTCCAGCAATATGTGCATTGTTTTTGGTATCAACCTTACGGGCTTCATCTGGTTCGGCGTAAAATCGAACACGTCGGTGGTGCGTGGGTTCTCTCAGTGGAGGGCAACCTCAGACAGCGCGCTCTTCTCGATAGCTGCTTAGCTTCCAACTGCAGGACGTCATTGAGAATACGCTTTGGCGTCTCGTGGTTTCTCGCGTGCGCGCAGAACGAGAGAAGTCTTTGATACTGTTCTAAGAGCCTGGGGACATGGGTCAGCCAATTGTACTTCGGGGTCATGTATCCCTGCCACCCTGCTGCTTCACAGGCGCCAAGGCAATGAGCGGTCCTCTCCCTGAGGGCGCTGGGTGATGCGTGGCCCGATACCGCTGCAACTATGCACCATATCAGGTCGCACATGCGAACGAAGGTGACGCACGCCGCTCGAGCAACCCCTCTGGGGGAAATGACGTGCATGACATACGCGCACATGATGGGAAGCATTGACAATGCCCCGTTCGTTTGGCGCTTGAACGATTTCGCCTTTTGCGTTGGCCGTCTCGCGGCCCTCGAGCAATATGTTCGCGAAGTTGCGCCCGCTAGTGCCCCCGCGGGGCAATGTCCATGGCCCGACGTAGCTCGACGTATCCGGGCAAGCCAGCGTAGATGTCCGACGCCCCATCGCTCTTGCAGGCAGCCATGAAAAGGTACGCGGTGACGTTGAAGACAAGCCGATGGAAGCACGCGTGCATCCAGTCGTGGCAATGTTGGTAACTTGGCAAGACGACGGTATACACTTGCGGGTCGAGCAACATGTTCTTTGCATGGCGGTTGCGGCCGAACGTTCGTTCACGAATCCTGCGGCCGCTCGCGCTTCAAGGGGCGAGTTCGAGGAGGCGCCATGTGCCGCCCCCCACAAGATGGCTTCAGAGACTTGCAACCTGTCCCCAAGAGACCTCGAACAAACACCCAAGAAGCCTACAATACGGTCTCAAAAGGCCCCCGGCAACCACAACAGGTACCAGGCAGGTTTCCCGGAAGCCTCCGACATCCAAGAAAGGCTCCAAGAAATTCCGGGACAGGCCCGGCTGCTGGATGCTCGCGGCGCAAAGTGCCACATGTCAATTGCGGCTTTGCTCGGGGAACGCCTGTCCAGGGCAGTGGTTTTGCGTGCGGAGTTTGTCGGGCATATCCTTGGGGGTTGGCGGCCGCGCGCCTCTCGAAAAATGGCGCAAATCAAATTTGCGGCCCGAGCCGGTTCGCTCGCCGGCACCGTGGCGGCAGCGCAGAAATAAAGGGGCCAGGGCGGAGGGGGCGCGCTGGCCGGTGGACGGGGCGGCGGAGGAAGCGCTCGAG
>CAUYUJ010014948.1:1611436-1628936 GCA_963575745.1 Prorocentrum cordatum | reverse complement strand
GCCATCTTGGGCTCTCTTGGAACCATCTTGGGCGGCTTGCACGCCATCTTGGACCGTCTTGGAGGCAATATGTGGCAGTATTGGAGCAAACCTTTTCCGCGTTGTCGGGTGGGTCGAATTGGAATATTTTTGGATTGAACAACGTTTAAAAGACCAGCACGCCAATATCAAATCTTGCAAACAACAGGGGGCGTCGGATCGAAAACGCTTATGGCGAATCACCGCCCCCGGCCCCCTGCCTTTTGATACCGTCTATGTGGCCGAACGTTGCGACC
Organism: Prorocentrum cordatum; assembly: GCA_963575745.1. Taxonomy (NCBI): domain Eukaryota; class Dinophyceae; order Prorocentrales; family Prorocentraceae; genus Prorocentrum; species Prorocentrum cordatum. Next base: position 1,628,661 of record CAUYUJ010014948.1, on the reverse strand, counting down.
AGAGTTCGGCCAAGTTATTGGACTATGTATTCCCCCAGCTGTTGTAAAATCCGTTCGGGGAACGCATGGGGAACACAGAAGAGGGGTAGAGGGAGGAAAATGGAGAAGTAGAAAGAGGCCTCTTGGGGCATTCTTGGGGTCTCCGCCTCCTGGGAGTTTCTTGGCCTCCTCTTGGAGGCATCTTGGCGGACTCTTGGGGGCTTTCTCGGGAATCTTGGGAATCTGATGACGTCGGAACCTATCTATATTGGGAGCCTCTCTGGGCCGACTTGGGGCCTGCGCTTCAGGGCCGTCTTGGAAGCAATCTTGGGCGTCGTGGAGGTCTCTTGGGCCGCCTTGGGGCCCTCTTGGAGCTGCTGTGGGGGCCTCTTGGGCCGAGAGGGGGCAATCTCGGGGCCTCTTGGGCGCTCTTGGGGTCATCGTGGTGGCCCGTGGGGCCATCTTGTGATGGGCCCGATATATGTTTAGCTGTTTGTTTTTTCTATATGAGCGCGTGTCTCTATAGCGTTCAGGATCCGCTATGTTTGGACAGAGTTCCACATATGTCTGCAGAAGAGGTCACACAGACGTATGCGACGATGGACGTGGCGAACGCCCAGCCTCCACAGGTGCTACCACCTGCGTCGGCGGGTGGAACCGCCACGGGGTCGGTTGGGCCCGAAGCAGTTGCAGGAGATCGCCTTCGGGATCAGATCCGCGAGGTGGTCCAAGAGATTGTGAGAGACACCATTGCTGCTGCGGGCGACTCGGCTGGCTCGAGGCCGCGAGGCGGCAGGAACCCGGGCGGCACCCGGAACAAAGACCACGACTGGCATGTCAAGTCCTGGAAGGACGACAAGGAGCAGTCCGACCCGTGGGACGAGACGGGCGACAACTCTTGGAAGAAGGGCCGCGATCGAGATGGCGACCAGAAAGATTTCTGAAACACGAGACCGTGGCAGCAGCGAGGCGACGACTGGTCGACCGCCGCTCGCAGCTGGCAACGAAGAGATTGGCAGCCGAACCAGTGGGCGGCAAGGGCGATTTCTCCGACCCACCCACATGGCCGGGCTGCGGGCGCTACCGCCTGTGGAAGAAGGCCTTCCAGTGGAACTTGGGGGCCGACGTCCAGGTCTGGAGGCGCTTCGAGATCTTCGAAGCTGATGCCGGGATTCGACTGGGCCACGCAGACCAAATTCGAAGACCTGAGCGAGGAGACGGTCGCCCGCCCGCAGCGGTTGGACGCAGTGCTCCGGTGGATGGACATCATGGCCGGAGAGCGCGAGGGCGACGACCGAAGGCGCGCTGGCAGGCGAGCGTTGTTCGAGTGCACGCGCGAGGCGAAGGGGGCACTGACCAAGTGCGTCGCTCGCCATGATCAGCAGCTCCTCGAGGCGGAGGCCCACGAAGTTTGGATGCCGGAGAAGATGAAGGGCTTCCTGCTCGAGGAGGGGGCCGGACTGTCTACCCAGGGCCAGCAGAACATTCGGACCCTCGCCAGAGGCAGTCTGGAGCGCAGCCGCGTCTCCTGGGCCCTGAGGCAGCTCGACAACGGCAGCGGTGAAAAGTTGATTCCCGGGCGCGCTGTCGGCGCAGGCTCTCGCCCTGTCCTGGCCGCAGAAGTCGGCAGGGACAGCGCGGCCGATTCTAGTCACCCCCCTCCTCCTCCGACATCTCAGCCCCGCCCCGCCGCCGGCCCTGGGGCTGGCGACCCCAGGGGGGATTCATTCCGCGACAAGAACGGCGACGGCGAGGAGAACGATCTTTGCCGACGCGGACGAGACGGGCATCTCCGAGGGCGAGGCTGAAGAGATCCACCTGCAGATGGAACGGCAGGCCCAGCGGACATGGGGGCAAAACAAGGACCTCAAGCGGGCCGCCCGCCAGGGCCGCGAGCTCTACGGCGCCAAGGCCAATGGCCAAGGAGATGCTCGAGGACGAGGGCGCGGTCGACGAGGAGAACGACGCGGGGCCCGATTCGGGAGCGGAGACGGTCGTCGAGATCGAGGACCTCGGAGCGGCGAGGTGCACCGCCGCAAGTTCACGAAGGTCACCAAGTACCACATCTGCCAGCGGATGGGGCACTGGCGCCGAGAGTGCCCTAGCCCACCCATGGACAAGAAGGTGGCGAACTTCCCGGCGATCTCGGGCCATCAGCTCGAGGTGCTGCGCAGAGTGCAGGACGAGGTTCGCTCCGACGAGATCTACTTCGACGCCGCGGTCGCGCAGGGTTTGGCGGGCCCTGGCGCTGGCAGCGACATCGCGGGACTGCCGTCCCCCAACCGGGAGTCGGGCGCCCTCGCCAGGTACAGCCTTCGCTGCGCGGCGGTGCCGAGAGACCTCAAGGCGCCCAAGAAGGCTCACGGCATCGGAGGCGAGGCTAAGGTGATCGGCACAGTGCTGTTTCCGCTCTGCCCAGGTGGAGTTCTCGGGGTCGTTGAAACCATTGTCTTGGCCGAGGGCGCATGCGCCTCGCATCCCGAGCGCGAATATTTGGGATTTTCTGGGCTGGGCCCCCCCCTCAGAACATTCTCTCATCGGGTGGGCTGCAGTCCGACATTGCAGTTCAGAAGCTCGGTTCAGGCCACCGGATGGCCGACGTCGTGCAAGAGGCGTCGGGCACGCGATTGGCACCGACCAGCGCCTTAGAGAAGTATCTTTTTCTTACGGCCACTTCCAGCTGACAGCAGGGGGGCAGGCGCCCCTCGCGGGCGCTGACGGGGGGGCCGCCACGTACATCATCACATCGGTCATCATCCGCATCCTGGGGCCCAGGCGATCAGGAGGACTTGCCCCAGAGCAATCCGGGGTGCGAGACCGCGGGGCCCGTCGCACCTCGCGCCGCGGGCTCAGCGAGCCCGCTTCAAATCAGCAACGTCCTTGGGGCCCCGGGAAGGTGCTTAGGCCCAGAATGAGGCAGCAAGGAGGCCGACGAGGAGCGCGGGCAGTCGAGGCTGAAGGCCAGGACCCGGGGGGCTCTCGATTTCTTGGGTCGCGCGGGTCAGAGGGGGGCCGAGGCTATCATCCAGGCAGTTCTGGTAATTTCCGTAGCTATCGGCTCGAGCTTTAGCTATCGACAGCGCTTCAGGTTTCGACCGCAGTCCGCGTCAACAGGTACTCAGGGGGACGAGTATTATTCACGTCGCGGCGACCGCGATGTCGTTCGCTCTCGACATAGCCGGGAAGAAGAAAGGAGAGCCTCCGGCCGCCCAGAAGGCGGCCGAGGAGTTCCTGGCTCGCCACGCGGCGGAGTCGGACGCATCGTCGGAGTCAGTCGAGCAGTCTCCATGGGGGCGTCGCCGGACCAGGCGAAGACGCGAGCATGGCGTCGGCAGCAGCGGGGGCCGGCCACAGTGGAGCCTTTGCAGCGGCACAAGCAGGGCTGCCTGCGCCATCGGGTCCGACGCAGCAGGGCGCGGCCGGGCCCTCCTCGGCAGCGACGGCAGCAGCGGGGGCGGCATCGAGCTCGGGGCCGGCGGGGCTGGCGCCGCGGGGCGCGGCCGCTGATGCCAGCGAGCGCGCCAGCCGGGGCAGTCGCAGCCGCGGCGGCGGTGGCGAAGGCGGGAGCCATTCCTACAGCGCCCGGCGGGATGCCCCCCGACATCGCAGCAGCCGGGCGTCGGCCAGCCCCTCCAAAGGCGATGCCGACAGGAGTGGCGCCAGGTAGGACGGGCGGCGACGATGCCTCCTCAGGCGCCATACTCTCCACCGGCGGGGACGCCGAGGTCGAAGGGCAGCCGGCCGCCACCGAAGACACCGCCCCGCTGTTCCCATCCTCTGAGCGCGGTGCGCCACTACGGGAATCAGCACCGCCCTGGCTCTCGGTGCACTCTGTGTCAGGCGAGGCTCGCGTGGATTCCACGGGGCCAGCAACCGGGGCAAGACGGCGAGACGCCGCCGCGGCCCACGGCAGCAGACGCGGCGCGGCAGGCGGCGATCAAGTCCCAGAGGATGCTCGATTATACATACAGGGGGACCCGGCATTCCGCGCTCGGGGCGCGGCCCTGGCGAACTACGGTCAACCAGCTGCATGGTGTATTCCAAGCTCTGCAGTGGCAGCTCGAGCGCAGTGTCAGAAGGAGTTCGAGCTCTTGGGCAGGTCCAATCGGTTCTCGCCCAGATGGGCGCCGTGGACATGGCAGCCGCGGAAGCACCGACCCATATACAGGAAGGCCGCCAAAAGACCTGCCATGGGATCCAGCTGATCCGCCACGTTGTCGGGTTGTTCGAGAGCTTCGCCGAGAGCCTCGATACGCTGCAGGAGACGATCAACATCATGTCCCACACGGCGTCCAACCTCGAGACTGTTGTGGGCCAGCTGGTTACATGATTGTCATTACCGGAACGTCGGTGTCACCGATCGCGCATGTGCTCAACGCCTGCCAGCAGCTGTCAGGGATGGCAACAGGGCGATCCATGGACGGGCAGCGGAGACTGCAGTGGGAGCGGCGGATCGGCGCCGCAGGCGGGCGCGGCGGCTCGGCGACCACTGCGGGACTCAGCCCGGGCACCATTCCAGAGGACAGTGCGATCAGGTCTGGTAGGGAGTAATTGAGGGATCTCGAGCGCGAAGTTCAACACTCCGCCCACGTTTCAACAGGGCGGCGGAGAGGTCGAAGGACCATCCGCCGGGACTGGCCGCAGCCTTCTCCGGCGGCAGGCGCCGGGCCTCCGACGGGCAGCGCGCGGGGAATCACAGCCCATCCGACGCCCCGTCTACCTCTTCCCTTTCGCTTCCTATCTCCGCCCCCAGTGCGACTCCAGCAACTGCGGGGCAGGGGCCGCGCTTCAAGCCACGGCAGAGTCGTCGTGGCCGGGCGCGGAGCGGCGGGACAGGTCCCGCCCGAGTTCGAGGGGGTCGAATGGTGCCGCCCGAGTTCGAGGGGGTCGAATGGTGGCTGGGCGATTGTACCCATGATGACAGTGAGCTGGCGCGCCCCTCGCGAGTCCGAGAACGCCTAGAGACCTCGGCTCGGGCGGCCGTCGACTCGCGCGGGGGTGCGATGGGGGCTTCTGCCGGCGACCTCATCCAAGAAGGGCGCGGCCTTCACGGAGTTGTTTTCTCTTCACCGGGTGGCCCTTCGGGTCCAACGTCGCGGGGGTCTGCTCGGCCAGCAAGCCAGTTGGGACGTCCGGCATGGCTGGGGCCCCAGGAAACCTGGGGGCCGGGGGCGTCTGCGGGAAGCCATCGAGGAGGAGAGTCCAGGATTGGTCTGGCTCCACCCGCCCCGTAGGACTCATCAGCAGGATAAGCGAGGCCTCTCGGGATCCAATCAAGTGGAAGCAGGCGGTTGCAGACGGGGTGAACGATTTGGTTCTGAGTGTGCGCATTGCCGCACACCAGGTAGGCAAATATCGGTATTTTGCATCAGAGCACCCTCTGTTTGCGAGCTCTTGGGCAGCTAGGGTCGTTGCGCTGGTGGCCCGCGTGCCCAGTGTTCGGCGGACCAGGGTAGATATGCGCACTGTCGTTTTGAGCGTTACTAAGGACGGGCTCAACAAGACGCCGACCGGGGTCCTGACGAAACATCCCAGGCCCCAGGAGATTCTAGACCGGCGCCTGTGTCCGGGGAACCACCGCCACGTGATTCTCGAAAGAGTAAACCGTTCGGGCTCAGAGGCTCAGCTGCGTCCGCCAGCGTCTGCTGAAGCGGCGGCCCGTGCGGTGACGGAGGAGTGGGGCAGGCCTCGCCGGAGCCTTCCTGCCACCTGGGCTCAGTTCGAGGAGCGGCTATCCCGAGGTCGGTGAGCAGGACTCGCCGGGGGTCGAGAGCCCGGAACCCCTGGGGGGCAGCGACGACGACGAAGAAGATGTGCCAGAGATTCGCCTTCTCGGAGGCGCCCGGACCACAAGGCCTAATCCCGAACCCACGGAGGAAGAGAAACGTTTGGCTTTCCGTCTCCACGCTAACATGTGACATCTTTGCAACCGAAAGTTCCTCAGAGTCTTCAGGCCCGGCGAAGTGAAAATTCTCATCTTGAGATGGATTAGGGACTCGGTCAAGTGTTCCTAGTGCGCGGTCAGGGCCCGCTCGAGTAACCACCGACGGGTAATGAGCCCTTCCCCGCCCCTGCCGCTTCAACCACATAGTGGGGGGGGGGGCAGTTTTCTCATCCGTTCCAGGGCGCGACGGCGCCTTATCTCAACATCGTGGATCAAGGGTCCAACCTCCAGGTATGTGTTCGAGTAGAAGAGTCCGGAGCGCCCTGCGTGCGGGGTGCCTCTGCGTCGGCCTGGATCAGACCTTTTGGACCCCCCCCCGCTTCATTCTGTCTGACGGAAGCCCCGAGTTCGAGGATAGGTTTGCGCGCTGTCTCGAACAGTGGGGGCATTGCATCACGTCTCCGACGCCAACTCCCCTTGGCAGCACGGGCGAGTGGAACGCCGCGGTGGCTGGATCAAAGAACGAGTCATGGGGGGCGGAAGCGAGGGCCGCTCTTCCGGGTGAGCTCTTGGAGTTAGATCAGCTCATCCACGAGCACTGTGCACACGACTCCCGTTGTTGGCATGGGTGAGGTTTCTCCCCGACGAAGCTGGTCTTCGCGGGTAACCCCAAGCTGCCGCGCGAGATATTGTCCGACGACCACATGGGACATCCCGGGTGGCAGGACTGTCTGCGACCTGCCACCGAGCAAAACTCGGCTGGAGCCGAGTTCGCCGGCTCTTAGAGAGTCCGAGAAGTTGTTCGCCAATCGGCGATGGAAGTCACTGGTCGGGACAAGCTTCACAAAGCGAGCAAGGTTTGAGGTTCGAAGCCGGCGGTCTTCAGTCCAGGTCAGTGGGTTTTCGTGTGGCGCCGACTGACCAAGGCCGGGTCGCGGGCGGAGTCGCTGGGTCGCAGGCGGGGCGCCTGGGCGGGCCCCGGGGTCGCGGTGTTTGCCGACAAAGGGGCGGTCTGGGTCGCGGTCCGGGCCGGGCAGTGGAAACGCTCCCAGGAGCAAGTGGGTCGCGCGAGCCCAGTGGAGGAATTCGGTTTTCAAGTGGCGCAGGACCCCCAGTGATCAGAGCTTCTGTCGCGGCGCAGGCTCGTCGAGCCACTGCCGTGGGCGTCCAGCAGGAGGGTCCGCCAGACGGCGCGCGGGATCATTCGTTGTCGCCGGGCCCGGATTCTGCCCCCCAGGCGCCAGGAGCTTGAGTCGAGCATGGTCGAGCGGGGGGGCCCGGGGCCAGCGGGGCCCCCGTCGGACGCGAGGGGGCACGACCCGATCGGGCCTGCTCCTCTTCCCTTGTCCCGCATCGCCCGGCCCAGGCCCTCGTCAGCGGGCGATTCGGTCGCGGCCGGGGATGGCTCAAAAAGCGCGAGGCCCCCGTCTATCGCTGAAAGTATCGACGAGACGGAACGGGGCCCCGAGGAGCCCACCACGCCACCAGACGGCGAGAGGGGCCCCGCCGCCTCGGACGTCGAGGGCAGCCCAGATGATCCAGGAGGCCAGGAGACGGACTCGGGATCACCCAGCGCCCCCCTTCTTTCCCCTCCCGACCCCTCTTCTCCTCCGGTCGCCCCCTCTCCCCCTCGGCCGGGTCCGGCCAGGTCGGCCAGGGCCAAGTGGGAACAGCCTAATGATGCACCTCTACGCTTTCGCGGCCCACCCCCCCAGCTTTGCCAGAGGATCAGAGGCGGGCCGCCAGTTGCCCCCCCGCGGTGAGCGAAGCTGAGCGCCCGCGCGTCCGCGCGTCGAGCCGCCTCCTGGCCTGGAGCAGGCGCCCAGGCTCGAGGCAGGGCCAGCGCCCTCGCCAGCCGCCGTCGGCGGCCAGCGCGGCCGAGGAAAGCAGAGGGTGCAGCCGAGCACCTGGAGATGAGGTGGTCGGTCAGAGAGTGGCCGAGGGCCTTGCAACTGCCTTCGTGGAACTGCAGGCGGAGAAGAAGGTTTTCTTTTTGCTCGAAACAAATCGAGTGTCCGGGGGATGGCAGAGCGTCGGCTGCCAGTAGAGGGGGGGGGATCCCATTGAAGCAATGGACCCCCGCCGAGCGTAGCAGGTTCGAAATTTCGGACGACAAGGAGTGGCAGAGTATGCTAGGCTCAGGGGCGGTCGAGGTGATTGCTCCGAAGCAGGCGGGATCTCTGCGGCGAAGCTGTCCGGATAGGATCATCGTCAGCCGGATGGTGCGACGGTGGAAGCCAGTGGAAGGAACGTTTTCGGAGCCGCAGGCTAAATCGGGGTGGTGCGTCCATGGCCACAAGGGTCCAGCAACTGGCTCGTTGTTTGTGTATTCCCCCACCCCCCAGTCGACTTCGATTCTCGCGGATGTCCAGGTCTCGATGAATCCGGGGCATCTGGGGGGCATCGCCGACGTCAAACACGCCTTTTGCCAGTCGAACCCAACGCAGAGAATTCGAGGGGGATTGTCGTGGAGCCCTGCGAGGGCATCAAATCGGAGGGGGGGCCCTTGATCCGCCCCCTCGTGAATGCGCGCGGGTCGGACGACGCCCCGTTGGCTCGGAACCAGACTGTCGTCGGTTCTCTGCAAGAGAACGGGTTTTCTCGGATATGATATGCTGCCGACGGGGCTGTCCTGAATATGATTCTTCTCGAGGTAGATGACTTCTTTGTATAAAATCACCCACGCGAATCCCGATATCGGATTCGGCAGGTGCTAGAGTCAAGGTTCAAGTTCAGCAAATATCGGGACTGCCACCAGGGGGGCGTCGAGCGCGCGGGCCGCCGCGTCACCATCGGGGCCCAGAGGGCCACTCTAGACCGAGAGAAGGACATCCTCGAGGAAGCGCGTCCTGTCAGCATGGAGCGGGGCAGGCTCGGGTTGAAGAAAGCACCGTTCACCCATGCCGAGTTTAAGTCCCTCCGCTCTCTCATCTACAAGCTAAATTGGGTGGGCCGCGAGACCGGGCCCGAAGCCCTCCGGGGCTGCCAGCATTCTAGCTAGTAGATAAAAGTGCGCCACCATCAATGATGCCACCATCGCCAATCGCATGGCGAGGTATCTCCGAACTACGGTCTCGAGACGCCTAAGCATCTGGAGGCTCGACCCTGATCGAGCGGCCTTCGCTTCGTTTTCAGACGCCGGAGGCGTCGGTGCCAGCGAGGGGCTCGAAGATAAAAAGAGTCTCCCAGGAGACCCAGCCCAAAGGGGCGCGGGCGGCCCCGGCGACGGACGGGAGCGCGCTGGATAACTGCGCCGTCAAGGCCTCCGCCTGGGGAAGGAAGAGTTCGAAACTCCTGCGCAAGGTGAGCCCCGCCCTGGCAGGAGAGACCCAAGCGCTCTCAGCGGCAGCGGCGGAAGTAGAGTTCTTGTAGGTTGTTTTCAGGGACGCGGTCTTTCGCGACGTCGAGGTGTCCGACTTGTCCCGAGGGCCCGGACCTTTCACGACCGTTCTTGGAAGGAATTGCCGTTTGGGTAGCCGGGAGGACCAAGTCCATGTCGTAGATGCCAAGAGCATGTACGACGCTATGCTTAAGGAAGGAAATGCGAGCGCCCGACACAGGCGCACAGCACTAGATTTAGCGGGCGTCTGTCAGGCTCTCGAGGGGGCCTGAGGCTGCGTGCGCTGGGCGCCGCACGGGCGAATGCCTGTGGATGCACCCACGAAGGGTGACGTGAGCAAGAGCAACGCTGGTTTGGCCAGCCTTCTGGCCAACGGTCGGGTGGTGCTTATTGATGAAGATGCCGATATGGTTCGACGGTAGGAGCATCCTGGAGCCAAGGGCCGTTTTCATGCAGCTTCGAGGAGGACGCTCGACCAAGATTCCCGTCTCGCGTCGTGGACTGAGCTCCCACCGGGCCGGCTGGCCCCAGGAACCGGCGACCAGGGCGGTTCCTCTTCTTTCCTCATCTCACCTTCCTAGCCGCCCTTGTTATATCGGGGATGTTGCTTTGTTTGTGCAGGCAATGCTTCCTGAATGGGAAAACTAAGCCCATGAGAAAGTTTGACCCATGTGATGGGTCCCCTGCTTTCGTGGTATAGGCTTAACTGCTTGGTATTTATATTTGAGTGCGTGTCTCTATAGGGTTCAGGGGCCGCTATGCATGGACAGAGTTTCACTCGTGACATGAAAGTGTTACTGTTACTTGCCGGCCTGTTTCAAGACAAAAAAGCATCCGTTCATCTCGCTGCTGCCACAGTCTCGGGCCGTCGGACAGCCGAAAATGAGCACGCGCCACGATCTGTCCAAACTTTAAACCATCTCATTGGTGTTGCCCTGGTTATGGGACCTTGTGGGACGGAAAACCAATGGGGGGGCGCTGGAAATTTTGGAAAGTTCCGAGGTTTTCTACAAGTCTAGCGCGCCGTGCACCCATGTGATAAGCAGAGGGGGCGGCATATCGAAAACGCCCACGGCGAATCACCGCCGCCCCCTGCCTTTTGATACCGCCTATGTGGCCGAACGTTGCGGCCAGAACTTGGCCGAACTATCGCATCGTGTGTTCCCCCAGTCGGTTTTGAAACCCTTCGGGGGACACGAGGGTGAGAAAGAAGACGAGGAGGAGGAGGAGGAGGAGGAGGAGGAGGAGGAGGAGGAGGAGGAGGAGGAGGAGGAGGAGGAGCGGGGGGGAAATGGATAATGACGAGAAGGAGAAGGAGGAGCTCGCGGGAGTTCCTGGGGGCCTCGCGGATGCTTATTTAGTCGCTTCGCTCATTCCGCCGGCCCTCGAGCGCTCTATGGGGCCTCTTTGAAGCCTCTTGGGGGCCTCTTGGGGGCCTCCTAGGGGCCTCTTGGGGGCCTCTTGGGGGTCTCTTGGGGCTCCTTGGCGGCGTTTTGGGCCCCCCTTGGGCCTCTTGGGTGGCTCTTGGGGTCCTTTTGGGGCGGGGTAGTCGAGTGCACCCCCCTCGGAGGCCACGATCCTTGTGAGGGGTATCGAAAAAAGGCCCTCGAAACCATCTCTGATCCGACCCTGCCGGGGATCGCCCGGTGTACTTTTCGCCGGGGGACCCCCAGGGGCCGCCCCGCGCGCGCGAATTAGAAGTATTATTTAGCAGTTACCCGAGATCTTAGCACGCCTCTGGCCCGTTGGGCCGGCGAATTGTGGGTTTCCTTGGGCCTCGTGGGTGCCTTTGGGGCTTCTTAGGGAGTTCTTCGGCGGTGCGTGGGCGCTCCTGGCCCGTCTGAGGCAGTCTGAAGCCTGTGTTGGGAGCCTCTCTGGGCCGACGTGTTTTTTTGGGGGGGCGTTCCACGGCCGCCTTGGACGCCATCTTTGGCGTCTTGGAGGTCTCTTGGGCCGTTTTGGGGCTGGGCTGTCTTGGGTGACCTCTTGGGGTCATTTTGGTGGCCTCTGGGGCCGCCTTGGGCTCTCAAAAAGCATGGCATGAGCGACGCTAGCATCAGCCAACCACCAAAGTATGATCAATGATTTGGGCGTCGTCGGGCATTCCTGGAGGTCTCTTTGGGGGCCTCTTGGTCATCTTGTGGCCGTCTTGGCCCGTCATGGAGACATCGTGGGGACATTTTGGGGCTATCTTGAGACCACCGTGGCCGTCTTGGAGACCATCTTGTCCGTATTGGAGGCCATTTATTTGGGGCCATCTGGAGCGGGAAGGCCGGCGACCTTGGAAGTTTGTTGGTCTCTTCGGGGGATTTTTGTTTGTGATGGTCTGGTCTCTTCGGATAAATGGCAGGTTTGGCCGACGGGCCTTGGGAATTGTTTCATAAGGATTATCGACTTCTACCTAAAATCCAACATGCCGTGCACCCCTGTGGCAAGCCAACAGGGGGCGGCGGATCGACGACGCGCGCGGCGACTTATCGCCGTCACTTGCCTGTTGGAAGCGCCTATGCGGCCGAACGTTGGGGCTGGAGCTCGGTCACGCTATCGATTGCGTGTCCCCCCAGCCGTCGTGGGAACCCATCGTCATCATCATCATCATCATCATCATCATCATCATCATCATCATCATCATCCTCGTCGTCGTCGTCGTCGTCGTCATCATCATCATCATCCATAGCCATTTCGGCTCAAGTTTGAAACGCATCCCTGGTGCGTCCAAGCGTCCTTTTCACCAGTGTGCGACTCCGAGGGTCGCCAAAGGCCTGCCCGTCGCCAAAGGCCTGCCCGGAAAGCTTCCGCACCCTTTCCTCTTCTTGCCCGCTCGACTAGTGATCTGGCAGAATGGCAGTTTCGGCTGAGTTGACCGCCAGTTTGCGAACCTACGGAATAACGCGTCGAGGCAGATACCGGATGCACAGACCGTCTCGGACACCAAGTTTGCATGTTTGTTCCAGCTGCCTGGCCAGGTCACTTCGCTCGAGAGTGAGATGCAAAACATGTAAGCGAACATCGACTAAAAAATTATCCTGGCGAAGGACCCAACCATATGCAATTGTGAATACTGCAATTGTGAATATCTTCTCGGTGGAGCCCCCTACGGGGCCACGAAACGTACGAGGGGTGTGCCGAAATGGGTGTGCGGGACGCATGCGGGCACACCCACTGGGGCCTTCGGTGGAGCTCCCTATGGGGCCACGAAACGTGTGAGGGGTGTGCCGAAATGGGTGTGCGGGACGCATGCGGGCACACCCACTGGGACCTTCGGCGGAGCTCCCTATGGGGCCACGGAACGCGTGAGGGGCGTGCCGAAATGGGTGTGGCTGACGCATGCGGGCGCGGGCACTGGGGCCTTCGGCGGAGCTCCCTATGGGGCCACGAAACGTGTGAGGGGTGTGCCGAAATGGGTGTGGGTGACGCATGCGGGCGCGGGCACTGGGGCCTTCGGCGGAGCTCCCTATGGGCCACGAAACGTGTGAGGGGTGTGCCGAAATGGGTGTGGGTGACGCATGCGGGCGCGGGCACTGGGGCCTTCGGTGGAGCTCCCTATGGAGCCACGAAACGTGTGAGGGGTGTGCCGAAATGGGTGTGGGTGACGCATGCGGGCGCGGGCACTGGGGCCTTCGGTGGAGCTCCCTATGGAGCCACGAAACGTGTGAGGGGTGTGCCGAAATGGGTGTGGGTGACGCATGCGGGCGCGGGCACTGGGGCCTTCGGTGGAGCTCCCTATGGAGCCACGAAACGTGTGAGGGGTGTGCCGAAATGGGTGTGGGTGACGCATGCGGGCGCGGGCACTGGGGCCTTCGGTGGAGCTCCCTATGGAGCCACGAAACGTGTGAGGGGTGTGCCGAAATGGGTGTGGGTGACGCATGCGGGCGCGGGCACTGGGGCCTTCGGTGGAGCTCCCTATGGAGCCACGAAACGTGTGAGGGGTGTGCCGAATTGGGTGTGACGCATGCGGTGGGGCCTTCGGCGGAGCTGGGGCCGTGTGACGAAACTGGGGCCTTCGGTGGAGCTCCCTATGGAGCCACGAAACGTGTGAGGGGTGTGCCGAAATGGGTGTGGGTGACGCATGCGGGCGCGGGCACTGGGGCCTTCGGTGGAGCTCCCTATGGAGCCACGAAACGTGTGAGGGGTGTGCCGAAATGGGTGTGGGTGACGCATGCGGGCGCGGGCACTGGGGCCTTCGGTGGAGCTCCCTATGGCCCACGAAACGTGTGAGGGGTGTGCCGAATTGGGTGTGCGTGACGCATGCGGGCGCGGGTACTGGGGCCTTCGGTGGAGCTCCTATGGGGCTACGAAACGCTGTACTGGGTGGTGAAACGCAGGGAAGAGGGGGGGTGATGATGATGATGATGATGATGATGATGATGATGATGATGATGATGATGATGATGATGATGATGATGATGATGATGATGATGATGATGATGATGATGATGATGATGATGATGATGATGGCAGGAGGGAGGGGGCAGCGGGAGGAGGAGGAGAAGGAGGGAACGCGGGGCACCGTCTCTTCAAAACGAGGACCCAACACCACAGGATGGTTGGGAATAAAGAGATTGACAAGCAGGTGGCCGACCTCCACAAACAGTGCGCTGAAGCCTTTCGCCCGTTTTCGACAGCATCCACGGGTTTTCCCTCGCAAGGGTGCGTGCCTGGTAAGGATGGTAAATTTCGTCGTGGAGAACCTAAGCCAGCTGACCCGTGTCGCAGATTCATTGGAACATTTCTTCGGACATTTCTGGAACGCGGGTTGGAGTCACATTGGACATCTGAAATCGTGGGCAATATTCCGACTGACATTGCGCGGGGATGCGCTACGATTTTTGTTGGTTCAGTTAGAAGTTGCCAGGTGATGCTTTCGAATGAGTCGAGGGCCAAACGGTTCAACGGCTTAATCTCGATCGTGGGTTTCGATTTGATCGACAAGCGCACGCAGAAGAAACACGCGGTCCGCAGCAGAGCTGACCTTCCTCTCGGCGTAAGGCCGAAGCAACGCGCGGTATCAGTGGTGCACAACAAGACTCTCGACTTGCTCAAGGCGGGTTCTCAATCAGTAGCTGTTGCGGCGGCGCGTCTTGAAAAACGGCTTCCAGGGCCTGATCAAGCTCTGCGCGCCCACCGACGTATGGGAATGATACCATGTATGTGGGACTGAAGTACTCACGTCAGCAGTTTATGAGAATCTCGAATCCTGGGCTGTCAAGACAGCTTGCGCCCAGAAGTTGCTCGACGACATCGCTGGTGATCCTCTGTTCGTTGGCAACCGAATGAAACCGCCACACATTCATCAACGTTGGAAGAACCTGCATCTGCGAGCTCGTCTCTGGGGCGTCGGGCTGCTGTGCCTACTTTCCTTCGGCATGGGTCCCGAGTGCTACGAATATTCCTGAGGCCCCCGGCACCAGGCTCCCGAATGATCCGTCCTCCATGTTTTCTTTTTGCCAGCCTCTTCGTTTTCTGTTGCAACCTGGAACGCCCAGGCATTATTCGGCAGCGTGCGTGGCGAACACAGGGTTACGAATAGCAAATTCAGTGGATTGTATAATCTAGTTGCTAAGCATGATATCGCGCTCTTCCAGACTCATGGTAGCAGCATGGATGTTGACACACTGATTCGTAAGCTACCCTACCATCGTGTCTTCTCCGCATTATGTACAAGTTCTGCTGCCGGCGGCTGTCTCGCGATTGTGCGTAACAGGCTCGCGCGCATGTCTGTTCAGCTGGAGTGGCGGGAGATCGTACCTGGCAGAATACCGGTTCTACACCCTCAGCGGCCTGGACATGCCATGGTCGTTGCGAATGTCCATCTCGATCCCTACTTCCCGTTCAACGCCAAGAATGCTGCCCTCCAACATCTTAGACGCGTTCTCCCTTTTCCTGGGCAGCGTGCGAATAACGTCTTGGGCGATTTGATTTTTGTCTGAGCTGGGTGGGGGCCGCCAGAGGCTGGATGGGAAGTCTGAGGTCAACAGTTCTGGACTTGCGAGGTTCGTCGGAGATCAATTTTCTGAATGCACTGAGCTCCGCCAGTCCGACCCCTCCCACGGGGCTTACCACCAAGGCCGCATCTCTTCGGTTGCCCGTCTTGGCAGGAATCAGAATAGCTGTGCTCTGCGCGCGGGGGATATCTTCGATCTGGCACCGCTTGCAGGAGTCTCGCGCAACCTGTTCGACGCCGACCTAACGAGTGACCGCGCGCCTGTCTGCTGTGCGCTGCGGCATCCCGAGGCCAGAGGTATCCCGAGGATATCCACGTGGGTAACTCAGTCTCAGCTGTTTCCTAAGTGGCATGAGGAAGCACTGCGCAGTGCCGGTTTGTCCACGCATCCACCGACACGCCCCGAGGAAATGGGGATTTGGATGTCTGATGTTTCGGAGAACGCCCAACGGCTGATGGAAATCCGGGGGCCCGCGACAGATCTGGAGAAAATGAGCCGGCGTTTAGCGTTAGTTCCGGGTGTTCGACATGAGCGGCCTCGTCTTGCGCGGAGAGCGGTGGCTGCGCATGAGGTTATGGGCGGGCATGTTTGCGCTGCTTCTTTGACCTGGAAGCGTCGCGACGGATTGCATCTGCGCGTCGCTAGCCCGTAGATTACGCATTAGGATGCGCAAGAATCTGAAGTCCGACAGAGCATGGCTCCACTGAGTACTCGTGACGGGCGCGCTGCCCGCATTCGCGATCTTGCTGCCGCGCGCGCCCCCGCGCATAAGCGCGTCGCACAGTGGGCGATCACTGACCAGCGCAGCACTGAACGCCACGATCCGGCAGCACTGAACTGAATACCTGCACTGGGGGGGGCGCATGGCTGCCATCCGCTTCGTGGAGCTCATTCTCCTAGACGCCCTGAACATTCGCAGCCGGCCCCAGCTGATATCAAGTGGTAGGTCGATTCTGCGCAGTCTCACGAACTTGTCAGCAATGCCCGCGATTCTTCGCCTGGCGTCGACGGAGTTCCTTACGGTGCATGGCAGAATGGAGGTGGTATCGCTCTTCTCGCTCTCTATGACATGTACCTGCGTGTATGCGAGCGTCGCCCGAATCCGCCGTTTGTCGTCGAGAGCGCGGCTGTGCGTCTTTCCCAAGGGCGCAGACAGTGAGTCCCTTGAACAGAATCGCCCCCCTGGAAGCTACCCGTCCCCTTGCGTTGCCGATCGCCGATAGGAGATTGATCGCTGCTGCCCTTGCATCGCCGATGGCGGAGTGCGCTGCTCACCCCGCGCATGAATGTCAGCGAGGTTTCATCCCACACCGTCAGATCCTAGATAATGTTTTTCGTCTCGGTGCTCAGCTGTTCATCTGGTCTGCGCTCGACGGCTCCGTCACTGCTGCTGCGTCATTCCGGGGCGCGAGAGCCGCTTTCCCGAGCATCTCGCATGACTGGTTCTTTGCAGTATTAGAGCCAGCCCAGTTGTCTCCACGGTCTGTTCGCGCCCTGAAACGAATGCGCGCCGGCGTCGTCGCCCGCGCCCGCGTTCGGGGATGGCGCGATGAATCGGCCCAGCAATTGAGAGGGGTGAAGCAGGGCTGCCCGACGTCAGGCGCGATCTCTGCGATTGCTACAGACTGCATCAACCGTCGCGCGCTGGGCGTGCCTCGCCAGGATATGTCTGACTATTTGGTATTTGCTGACGCCCAGGGCATGGTCGCCAGGGACATCCTTGCGGCTCTTCCGAAAGTCCTTCGGGCAAGCATTTGCTTCCAGGGTCGGTGGTCTGATCACCCGCCTCGAGAAAACGCGCGTCGCGGTTGTGGAGTCGTTCTCCAGGGGTGGGCTCCGCGCTGAGAAGGTTCAAAATCGCGCGGGCGGCGAAGCGTTCGGGTTTGCGCAGCGGGTTGAACGCCCGAGTTTCGTCTCGGGCTGCCCCCGGCGCTGAGCGCAGCAAGAGGCGTCGACGTTCTCGTGGGCCACAGCTGGGGCCAAGCGTCAGTCTCGTCACCTGCAGCGTGTTCACGCAACCTGTGCTCAGCTATGCGGCGCAGCGTCGACGCCCGACCATTGAAGTGCTGAGGGCTCA
>CAUYUJ010014948.1:1426436-1606436 GCA_963575745.1 Prorocentrum cordatum | reverse complement strand
AATCTGGCGCAGGAGACGCACAGAGTTCGCAAACAGTTCGGGGTGCCCATCGCGCCCTCGCCGCGCCACTACAAGGTCAACCGCTCGCAAGCAGACACGGCGCGAGAAGGAGGGGCCGCTCCTCTAGCACCCTGACGTAAACGCAACGCGACGCTCCAGACCGACGCCCGCTGATCGCATTCGCGCAGCTCGCGCCCAGGAGGCGGCTGCGCCCCAGGTCGTTGCGCGTTCATTCAAGATGCGCAGCGCAGTGTTCACGAACGCCCACGACCACGACATCGAACAACGACCAGCGCACCATCGGCAGTCAACTGCAGCATCGGGCAAAATGGGGCGCGTGGGATCCCGGTGCGAACTTTCATTGCGATGGGGGACTTCAATATTTTAGACGGTGCCCCGCTGCGGCGCGATCGGCCCATCCCTGGGGAAGTCCTTCTTCAAGAGCAGCGCGCGCGCCGAACGCCGGGGGCATTCTGGCGCCAGACTTGCGACATCGCCCAGAAACTCAACTCCGATGCCCCAGCGCGCCGCCGGATATTTCTCCGCGCGCCCGTGCATTATTTCATCGCCGCCGACGCGCGTCGCTCTGCGACAGCTGACCTCACGGGCATGTCTCGATTGAGCGACCATTTCACTGCCGGCGTTTCGTTCCGCACAAGGGCCGTCGCGACGCAGTAATCGCAGCGCATCTCGGACGCCCTCGCAGACGAAATGTGCGCGACCATGCTAGAAGGACTCGTCAAGGGCTGGGAGCGCATAGGGCATTCATGATCGAGCCGGCGCGCCAGACCATGGACGAACTGAAAAGCTGCCTTGCCGCCCCAGCGACGAGGGCGAAGAGCGCCCGGTGCATTGCACTTCGCAGCATTGCGCGGGCAGCTCGAGAACAGGACGCACGTCGATCGGCGCCAAGCATGGCGCCGACAGAGGGCGGCAATAAGTTCCGGAGGGTTAACCGCTCCAGCGCGACCCTACTCCAGCGGGGCGCCCCCTTCCTGCCCCCCCGCTCCTCGCGCGCGGCCGAGCTCGAGGCGCCGCGGGCGAGGGCGGCGCGAGCTGCGCGGGCGGCGCAGCGCGGAGGAGATCTCGCCGCAGGCGAAAGTCATTTCTGCCAGATCCGCCCCGCCCGCGGGCGGGCCGGCAGCGGGTGCCCAAGGGTCGCGGGGCGGCCCTATCGTAGCAGGCCCCCCCCCCCATAACGTTGCGCGCGCAAAGTCAGAGCCTTAATTTAGTCATCAACCTCGCCATCTTTTTGGCGTGATCAACCTTGTATATCCAACCCGAATGATTCCCTGAAATAACAACGGGAGGTTGGCAGGGCCTCGGTGCAAGAAGGTATTTTCAATGGTGTGTTTTTTCATGTTGTAATGCTCATGCTGCGCTGAAATGATATTGTATGTGCAATTGTTTAGACTCGAAGGGTAAAGTCCTATACGTTCACGTTCTGTGATATTCGTTTGTAACAGTGGCCGCTGTTATTCACAAGGTATTTGACAGAACGGACGGCGGTGGGGACGGGAACTCACAGAACGGATAACATGCGACGTGGGGGGAGGGCGTGCGAAACATCATGCGCGCGAAGGGGGTGCCGCGCGGGGGCGCAACAAACGGGGAGATAGGGCGCAAGGGAAATATGGGGTGGGCAAGCGGGGGGGGGCGCATGACGTTGCACAAAGAATTATTGGCAGCAGTAGTTCCAGGGTGACCGACCGAGGAGGCCGAAGGGCGTTGGCATAGGAGAACCAAGCCGAGAAGCGGGATGACGAGGAGGAGGAGTACCAAAAAGGAAGGAGTGGGCACGAATAGGATGAGGAGGCACAATGATGGTAGGATCGTTGGGGGAGGGTTTTATGTCGGGCCGTCTGGCGATTTCTCGTGGGAGTTGCCTTTGGCACGCCCTGCCCCGTGCGGCCATTGCTTATTGCTTTCCGAGTGCAATGCCCGTCATAATTTCCAGGGGGCCCTTCAGCCCCCCCCCCCCGCCCGTACCGTACCAGAATGTGTTTTGATGTTCCTTTTCGATCTCGCCGCACTTTCCCATGCGCATCCGATGTGGTTCGAGATGTTTGCTTTTTTGTACGAAGCTGATGTAGCGCTTCCTGTCGCGGGCCCAGGGCCCGCTGCGGCTCGCGCGGAGCATCCACCTGCTGCCGTTGCCGCCCCCGCTCGCGGCAGGGGCCGCGGCGCCGCGGGCCGCAGAGGACGGGGCAGGAGCCGAGGTTTTCATCGCAGTGCGGCTGAGATCCGAACCAGACAAGTCAACCTGCAGCTGAAAAGCATTCGGCAACGAGAAGTCGAATTGGATACGCTGTCCCGCGCGCTGGTCCCTGATGAATCCCGCATGACATCGGAAGCACTGACTCGGGGACACGATGCCAATCCAGCCGCGCAGTTGGATCACGTCATCGTTGGCAGCGAGGTTCATCCTGTGACCCTCGCCCATAAGACCGACAGGGTTGCTGCTTGCAGGCTTCGCAGGGCATTGGTATCCCACATTGCGCATCAAGCGAGAGGCTTAGCCTCCATGATCAGTGGGGCCTTGGATCGAGGTTGTCATGATCTAGACTGTGCATCGGTCATAGCGGTGAATGTATTTGATGACGCCAGCATGTGGGTGACGAGACAGAAGGCATCAGAGTCCAATGCGCTCGAGACGTTATCCAAGACCCTTGCCTTACAACAAAAGCAGCGCGGTGGCCGTGTGCACAAGACAGTACTCAATTTGTGTGAAACTATATTCGTCGAGCGCCACGTTGACGGCATGCAGTCAGTTTTGGTGCGGAGCCGAAGTGGCTAGCCCCGCGCAGCCTCTCCCCAAGGGAAATGCTGCTACTATTCGGGAACGCTGGGCGAAGTGGTCGGCGATGTCTGCTATTGGCGCTGGCTCATCCGTAGATCCCGAATACGAGCTTCGCAAGATACTGGACGGCGTTTCATGGAAGGTCATCGTGATGAACAAAGACAACCTTGGCTTGAACAACAACATTGTAGCAATGGAGCAAGCGGTGCTGAAGGTGCAGCACGCTACTACCGACAGCATGAACTACGGAACCATGCTTCTGCCTCTTTGTTGTGTTGGGCATTCTTGTGTGCTTGCGATGAAACCACTGCACAGTATCAACGGTTTGCCGTCGAAGCTAGTCAAGTTGGGCCATTTGATGGAATCACATCGCATCAGCACCAAATTCGAAGAGAGCGTCCGAGATATCATATCGAGGTGCTTCCAGTACGCACTTGTGGAATCCATGCCAGCTGACGCCGCCGAGTGGCACCGCCAGTCCCTTCGAGTCATGGAGGCTTCGCGAGCACTTCGAGATTTCAGTCTTGATCAGGAGTTGCTGGTTTTGGCGGCGGACAATGGGGATTGGAACGACCAACATAACATATATCACTATTGCTTAGGGGAAGGTGGATGCCCACTGAAGTGCAGTAGCCCCGATGATTCTTTGAAGAAGGTCACGGATTTGATTGTTTTGACGGTTTGCGGGAAGCTCGATACTCCTCTTCTTTACCGCTGGAAGGGATCAGGGAGGTCGACTCGACAGCAAATGCCGCTCCCCCCCCCCCCCCCCTGTTGGTTGCAACCTTGAGGTTCTCATAGACATGCATAGGTGCTGCGGAAAGTGCATCGCGCGCCTAGAGACCCGCAGAGGGTCGGCGGATTTGAGTCCGCTGCAGCGTGGGCCCTGCGCGGTCGACGGCAGCACGATCTCCTCGCGAGGGGTCTTCGGCCATTGCTTACGCAGCGCAGCGTGGAGGCGGCAGAGAAGTACCTGAGTGACAACCTGCAGGCGAACGAGGACATGAGAGTGAACATGGCGAAACAGAGCACCAGGGGTGGTCACGCAATCCAGTTCTTTGACGCAGACCCTGGCGGGCGCAGCATTGAGCAGGCTGTTATATTGGCGAAGCCCTTGCAGATGTATTTGAACTCTGCGTTGGCTGCTGAGGCAGCCGCAACAAAGTGCGCATTTGCCTTATTATCGACGCCACCTGATGGATCTCAGTCCTGGACGCCGCCCCAGGATTTTGAGGTGGCCGAGCGCGATGCCATATCCAGGAACCTCGGCATCTTGAGCGGCCCCAAGGGCATGGACGTCATCGCCGCGTATTCTGCAATGGTCACCAGCTTCAGGCACGACGCCTGGCACGAGCTCGTGGGCCTCCCGACGGGCAAGGTCGAGGCCGATATGCGCTAACGCTTTGCCTTGATCCTTGCAAGCTGAGGGGAGGTGGGAGGGGGAGGAGATGGTGGAGATGGTGTCGGGTGCGGGAGTTAGAAGGAGGCGGAGGGATGATGACGAGGGCGTGGAGGAGAAAGGCCTGATCAGGGGCCCATTCACTGCGAGGTGCCTTCCTGGACTCCAGGGTCTTGGGGTCCTGGGCCTTCTTTGAATCCATTCGATCGGCGGGCTGCGGGGCTGCGGGGCCTCCCATCTCCTTGCGCCTCCTCCCTCCTCCTCCCTCTCCCCCTCCTCCTCCTGCGGGTCTGTTTTCCTCTCTCCTCTACGCCCCTTTCTCTTCTCCTCCTTCTCCTCCCACCCTTCAACTGTTCCTCCTCGGTTTGCTCAGCTCGTCTGCCGCGAGGCGTCTCGGCGGATGTGCGTCGCGATCGTGGACACTTGGCGGCGGCTGGTTCGCCCGCGCGACCAGCCCGCGTTCAGAATCTTGCGGTCCGTGAGGGACCACATCTGGGACTTCGACAATATATCGACTGAGTTGAACGTTGCGCACGCGCAGGCTACAGCGTGTGCAAAGTGTGTGGACCCATGCTTTAGCCGAGTTTGGCTGAGGCGGCTTCGCGAGCGATCCACTTCTCGGAGAGCTCATCGTGTGCTTCGACGCCTGCTGAGCGTCCTGAGGGTTACGTCTACCAAGGTCGAGCGGAAACATCTGTTGGGACAGGAAGCTCGGAAGCGACGCGGGCGCGCACTTCAGCTGAGAACCCTCGGAGCCACAACTTACGCTGCCGCCATCCGCCGAGACGCTCGCAACCTGACAGTGCGATGCATTACAGAGTGCGTCGGCGAGAAGAACGTTAGGCGGTACAACCAGGTCCTGCACGCTTTCAATACCTCCAAGAATCTGAAAGGCAAGAACCCGCTCACGCGGAAGAGGCGCCACTGGGGCAGCGCGTTCAGGAAGAAGAGGAAGGTCAGGGCCTACGACATGTTCATCAGTCACAACTTTGAGAGGGGAAATGGTGAGCCAGATGCAGTCGCCGCGGGCTCTTCCGCCGAGAGGCTCGTTTCTGTTTCGGGGCGCTGGAGGCGACGCAGCCCAGCTCAGACGGCTTACCACGAAGGCCTTGCCCAATCAGAACAAGCAAAGGTCGATGGGTGCGACGGGATTTCGTTCAAGGAATACGTCGACCGAGCAACTGCCACGCCTTGGGCCCTGCCATCTCGGGAAGAAGCCCGTCGGAAGGTTAGACGGGAAGCAGCGTTATGCAGCATGCGCGAGATGGAGGGACACAACGTGTGGAAGTGCGGCGCAGGGATTGCTTGCATGAGTTCTGCCTTGCGGCCCGACTTCGTGGTTGACTGGGCGGACGAACGAGTTGAGGCTTCGGCGTGCGCGTCCTTCTCGTACGACCCCCGCGTGCTGACAGCGTCTGGGCCGATGCCAGCCGACGAAGTGTGCTGCATGAAGTACGGCGGCCTTTGTGAGACAGACGACGTGGTCGACCTATGCGGCACGTCGCTCAAGAACTTCTACGCTGCTATGGCGAGGCTTGGCCTGATTCACGCTGGCCCCTTGCCCGTGCACATCTTTGTTCCAGGAGCCGAGGGGGCAGGGCAGCACGTACTCTATTGCAGGTTGTTCGGGAAAGGCGAGGCGGCGCACTTCCTGAACGCGTGCGCGCCGCCTGGTCGCGACCTCGATCGCGCCGCTACTGTGGCTGTTGACGGTCGCGGGCGTGCAGTTACCCGTACTTGGCATCTCGTCTTTCGGAACGTTCTCTTGGACAGCGCCATCGCACTTGGCGCATCGGCGTCAGAGATCCACCATGCATCGGTGATTGCATGGCGAGGCGACGCGGACCCCGAAGCTGACATGTTGATCTTCGAGAAGCGAGTCCTGGTTATGAACGAGTCGTTGCTGGCGGCCGAGGTCGAGAAGCCGCATCGGGAAAAAAATGATGTGCTGCCTTTCGGCATCAAGCCGAAGAAAGTGGTCGTAGCTCAGAAGGCGACGGCCGCCGCAGCTGGTTCCGATGACCATGGTCACCACAGCGGCCACGGCGACGGTGAGCACGCTGCCGCTGAGCCAGGGCCGCACAGCGACGAGTCTGACCCAGAGGGCATGGACGAGGCCGCCCCCGACATGGGCAGCGATTTCGACGAGGGCAGCTCTACTAGCAGCGACGAGGCCCCTGATCATCAAACTCCTGCCTGCTGCCCATCTCCGTCTGCCGCCGACTCACCGCCCTCGCTCCTCACCTCCTCATGTCATTGTCTCGTTCTCCCCGCCCGCTGAAACAGGGTGTCGAGTGAAAACTGGCTGGAGTCTTGGCGTCGCTTTGGTCGTGTAGTCGCCGAAACTTCCCATCCTCCCGTCGGCTCTCGATCCTCTTCCTCCCGCGCCCCAGCCCCTCCCCTTGCCCTCCTCGCCCTCCGCTCCACCGCCGTCCACCTTTGTTTGTTTTGTTTGTTTTTTTGGTCTTGTCCTCCTCCACCTTCCAGTCCCCTCGCCTCCGCCCATGGGCATGCCGCGTGCCGCGGCCCCCCTGCCGCGCGGAACCTTGGCCCTGGGGGGCCCTGGTCTTCGTCTTCTGCGACCCCTCCGCACCCCGCCCGCCTCCCCCCCAGCCTGCGCAGGCGCCTGGTCCTGGCCCTGGCCCTGCTGCACCTGTCGCCCCTGGCGTTCCGGTTCCGCCACCTCCTGATGATGGACCTGGTGCGCCCCCAGTGGTCCCTCATGTGCCTGCAGGTCCTGCTCCAGCGTTCGGGGTGCTGTCCAAGGGCATCAAGGGTTTCGAGAAATCCCCGTCGGCTCAGGCGCTGTGCTGGGTCTGCGGCGCGAAGATCCTGAAGGGGGCCTGGCGATTCGACTACAGGTTCAGAGCGTCGACCTCGCTGCGCGACCAGAGGACTCGCAGGGGGAATGGTTTGGCGGGAGGGGGTAGGGCGGGGCGACGCTGAGGAGATGAGGCGAGGGAGTGGCAGGGGCGATGGTGTCGACGAAGCGTGCGAGAGAGGCACGCGAACAGTCGGATGCGCTCCCGTGTCACGGCCTGGGCCCGCGATCAGACTGCCCGCCCTCCTCCTCATTGCATGCTTCCTCGTTGCCATTCCTGCTCTGGGCTCTCGCCGCCCCTCGCCTCATGTCCCAGCGCGTCAATCTCGGCTCTCTCTCTCTCTCTCTCTCTCTCTCTCTCTCTCTCTCTCTCTCTCTCTCTCTCTCTCTCTCTCTCTCTCTCTCTCTCTCTCTCTCTCTCCTCTCTCTCTCTCTCTCTCTTCTCTCTCTCTCTCTCTCTCTCTCTCTCTCTCTCTCTCTCTCTCTCTCTCTCTCTCTCTCTCTCTGTCTTCCCCCCGCCCCCGCCCCCCCCCCCCCCCCCCCCCGAGAGGAGAATCCACGCCACGTGCGTGGACAGGCTCCCCGCCGACACGCGGGAGCAGGACCAGCGGCCACGGAGGCGAAAGACGAGGGGCGGGGGAAGGGGTCGGTCGAATGGATAGGCCTTATACGCGGCCCAAGAGGTCGCCAAGCGGGCCCCAGGGGGTTCAGATGTTGCCGACTTCGCAAAATACATTCTACAACCAGACTGGCCCCAGATCGCTGAGGAACTCTATAGGGGCCCTCGCGGGGCCCTCTCTGACAAGTTCAGAGCCCTTCAGCGTTTCAGAGTCTCAGTCGTCGTTGTCGTCGTGCCATCGTTGCCAAAAGTGCATCAACCCCTTTGGGTCCAGTGCCTCACTTAGCCCCCCTGGTTCCAGAGATGCATTCGGTCTATTCGCGTGGCCACGCCTCCCTCCCCCATCCCCTCTGCCCCCGCTCAGGGGGTCTAGAGCTTCTCAGGGCTCACCACATTCTCTGAGGCCTTGTCCATCCACGTGGCTTTCCCCCCTCTGAGGGCCCAGGCCCCCGCCCCCCACCCCTCCACGCCTCCCCCCCCCAGGGCCCAAACAATGGAGACGAACTAGAATCTCAGAGGCCTTCGGCCAATCCGCGCAATGCCACCCCCCGCAACCTCCCCAGCCTTTCCACCGCTTGAGGGTCCAGGGCCTCCGAGGGCCCAAACGGGTCAACTTATATTTCAGGAAGCTCGCTGCCCATCCGCATGAAAAACCCGTCGCCTTCAGAGTCAAAGGCCTCTCAGGGCCAATGCCCGACTATCTTCTCACCGATTGGATTTTCAAATTCACATGGCGTACCGCGCACGCGCCGTGCCCAGGGGCAGCGCAGACCTTGCGCGCGCGCGACAAGCACCGCAGTTGCTTGCAATTTTATGCAAATGAAGCAAGTACAATTCAACAATCCAATGGTGAAAATCAAATGTAAAATTTCATTATCTGATCAGAAGAGGGCATGCTGACAGGTCCTTCCGCACGCGCGTTGTGCGCGCGCCTGCGCACTTAACTTGCATTTCAACGCAACCAAAACGATGTTCATTCCAAAGACCGAATGGTGAAAACCCAATGTAAAACTTCATTCTCTGATCGCAAGAGGCGATTATATGAATGTGAAATGTAGCAGTTTTCATATTCAGTGATCTTCGCGCGCGCGCGCGGGCGCGACCGCCAACGGATGTATATGCATTTCCATACAATTGCAGCGATGTTAACTCAAAACCCAACGGTGAAAACCCAATGTAAAACTTCATTCTCAGATCACAAAGAGGCGATTATATGAATGTGAAATATAACAATTTGCATATGCAATGGTCCGCAATGGTCCTCACGCGCGCGCGCGCGGGCGCGACCGCCAACTGATTAGTATGCATGTCCATAGAATGGAAGCGATGTTAACTCAAAAACCGAATGGTGAAAAACCCAATGTAAAAATTCATTCTCAGATCAGAAGAGGAGGTCATCTAAATTTGAAATATATCTTTCTTGATATTCAATGGTCTGCACGCGCGCGCGCGTGTGTAGATCATGGAATAAACAAGCTTGTATATTTCACAATCGTAGGATCTCCTGTTTTGATCTGTTCACCATTTGGTTTTTGAGTTAACATCGCTCCCATTGTATGAAAATGCATACAAATCCGTTGGCGGTCGCGCCCGCGCGCGCGCGCGCGCGTGAGGATCATTGAATATGGAAACTGCTATATTTCACATTCCTATGATCGCCTCGTGTGATCTGAGAATGAAATTTTACATTGGGTTTTCAACATTGGGTTTTTGAGTTAACATCGCTGCCATTGTATGGAAATGCATACACATCCGTTGGCGGTCGCGCCCGCGCGCGCGCGCGTGAAGATCATTCAATATGGAAACTGCTACATTTCACATTCATAGAATCGCCTCTTGTGATCTGAGAATGAAATTTTACATTGGGTTTTCACCATTGGGTTTTTGAGTTAACATCGCTTCCATTCTGTGGAAATGCACGCAAATCCGTCGGCGGTCGCGCGCGCGGAATCGCAGTTGCGTCAGATCTGTATATTTCAAATTCAGATGATCGCCTCCTGGTGATCTGAGAATGATTTTTTACATTGGGTTTTCACCATTCGGTTTTTGAGTTAAACACCGCTTCTATTGAATGGAAGGTCATACAAATCCGTCGGCAGTTGCGGGCGGGCGCGGAACGATTGCTGAATGCTTGGGCTCTTATATTCCACGTTCAGATGATCGCCTCGTCTGATCTGAGAATGAAATTTTACATTGGGTTTTCACCATTGGGTTTTTGAGTTAACATCGCTTCCATTCATGGAAATGCAGGCAAATCCGTCGGCGGTCGCGCGCGCATAAAGGCAACTGCATATTCAGACTTTTTTTTAAATTTCACAGTCAGATGACCGCCTCTTCTGCTCTGGGAATGAAATTTTACATTGGGTTTTCGCCATTGGGTTTTCGAGTTAACATCGCTTCCATTGAATTGACGCGCGTGCAAATCCGTCGTTTGTAGGGCGGGCGCGCGCGCGCGGAAGGATCATCGAATTGTCAGACTCGTGTATTGCACATTCAAGTAATCTCCTCTTCTGATCTGAGAACGAAATTTTACATTGGGTTTTCGAAATTGGGTTTTGGGGTTAACATCGCCCCCATTGCATGGAAACGCGCGCAAGCGCGTTGGTGGTCGGCGGCGCGCGCGGGAGAACCATTGAGTTGTGAGGTTGGCATGTTCCACGTTCAGATGATCGCCTTCTCTGATCCGAGAATGGAATTTTACATTGGGTTATCACCATTGGGTTTTTGAGTTAACATCGCCTGACGTGCATGAGAAATCTAGCCACAACCCTGGCGGTCGCGCGCGTGCGCGCGGAGCCTGTATCGACTGACGGCACGGTACTTGCGCAAGAAGCCATGCGACGTTGGAAATCCAATTGGCCATCGCTCGCGTGTGCGTTTGAGTTGCCAAGCCATCATGGCGACTTTTCGATTGCCACCCATGCAGAACTCCTCGCGCGCGCGTGGTCTGTGTTGACCCATGGCACGGCGCATGCGCACAAAATCATGTTAAAACAGACGTCCGAGCGGTCACCGCTAAGTGCTCGCTTGTGTTTCCATGCCGACATGGTGACTTTTCGACCGCGGTCAACGCTCGCGCGCGCGGTGTCTGCGTTGCCCCATGCCCCATGGCATGGCACGTGCGCAAGAAGCCATGCTATTTTGGAAATGCAAGCGGCCACCGCTAAATGGGCCACTTGAGTTTCCAAACCAACGTGGCGACTTACTGATTGGTCAGTGCAGAACTCCTAGGAGTTCTGCCGTGTCCACATTGGGAAAGTCGCCATGCTGGTTTGGAAATTGAGGTGAGCACTAATCGGTGTTGGTATCCAACGTAACATTGCTTGTCGCGCATGTACCGTGTCATGGGGCAACGCAGACCCCGCGCGCGCGCGGCGCCCCCACGCACAACGCGCCCATGTCGGCACGGGGGCGCTCCCCTCACGCGTTTCAGGCCATCCTTGCAAGTCCTTGCAACGTGCCCAGCCAGCGTTGCAATGTAGAGCTCGACGCGCGCTTGTGGGAACTTCGCACGAGCCGGCGCCGCCCGCGCCGGCGGCGGCCAGGTCGGTCGGCGGGGGGCCCCGCTGATTCCGCCGAATGGACGAGGCGAGGCCAGCGGAGGCGGCGGCCGCGCCCGCGGCCGCCTCGGCTACCGCGGCGATGCACGCGGCGCCGCCTCCACAAAAGAAACGCCGCGGCGGCCGTTCGGGCCGCTCGGGCCACGCCTACATGAAAGAACGCGCTGAGGCTGCAGAGGTTCACGGTCAGAAGTTCTGCATGACAGCCCCCGCGGCCTCGCGGGCTCGGCCCTTCAGCCGCCCGCGGCCCCGCGGATGCAGGGCGTCATGTCCCGCGCGCCTTGCCGCGCCCTGCCGCCGTCGCGCGGATGCGGCGTAGCGTTCGCGACGCGGCGCCCTGCATCCGTCGGGGCCTTGCGTGGCAATCTAGACCGCGAGGGTGTGACTGCGGCTATGTGACACGCGTGCCCCCCTGAGAGGCGCGCGCGGCCTCGGCGGCGACGCGCGCGGACGCCGCGGAGGAGCGCGCGGCCGCCGCGGAGGAGCGCGCGACCTCGGCGGGGGTGCGCTTGGCGGCCGCGGTTTCAGCGGAAACGCGCGCGACTTCCGCGGAGGCGCGCGCGCGCCGCCGAGTCGCGCATCGCGGCGGCGGAGGCGCGCGCCGCGGCGGCGCGGCGGCGCGGCGGCAGGACCCTGACCCTTACAACGCTGAGGGCTACGCGCGTCTGCTGGAAGGCGCACTTGAGCTTCGCGACATCGAGGCCCGCGGGGCCTCGAACCATAAATGTTGCGTGGCCGAAAATGGTTTATGACAGCCGCCGCGGGCCCCGTCGCGGTGGCTCGCGGCGCACTCGCCGCAGGAGCTCGCGGCGCGCGGTCGTTGGCCGCCGTAGGGCGACGGGCTCGAACTAACACTGGTGAATCCGAACATGCGCCCAGGATGAGGGGAGCAGGAGGAGCAGGGGTTAGGGGGGGAACCAGGGGGAGGAGGAGGAAATGAGGAGGAGGAAGAGGAGGAGGAGGAGCAGCAGGCGACAGCAATACTGAGGATGATGGGTGAGGGAGAGAGATGCTGACGCACGATTAACTTCAACGACGGCGGCGGCAAATGCGACGGGCCCACAGAGAGCTGCAAGAGACCCCAGTACGGGCCCAGGAGGGCTTCAGCCTAGGGGGGAGCGGGGGTCGAGGAGTCTTGGTAAGCGCTTTCGGAGCCGTCTTGGGCAGGGTCACTCCTCCCCTCCCCCACCTCCCTGTCCTTGTCCTCCTCTTCTTCATCCTTTTTCTTCTTATCGCCTGCGTGCTTCTAGAACTCGTCATGGGGCTGTCGCGCATCCATGCCCCCAGAAGGCTCCTCACGAGTTCGTCGGGCACCAGTGCGCGATCGGCCCATTCGGGTTTTCTTATCAGAGCGTGGGTGGCGTCACCCCGCCATGTTCTTCTTCATGTTTTTGCCGCGGGTGCGTCGGCCTTGATTCCGCCCCCCGAGGACGTCGCCACTCTTCGCCAGTACTTCGACGACGCCTCGCCAGGCACTGACGCGTATGAGATGTTGGTCACCGCCGTGGCTGACCTGTACGCCCAGGGAGTTGGCGCCGCTTCGGGGTCGGCGGCCGCGCCCGCGCCAGCGGCCGCCCACGTTTGATTGAATTTATATGTGACATTGCCCAAGACGCAAGAGAGAGGAGTGGAGCAATCCCACCTCCTGAGGCTGAGGCCTGAGGGGTTCCCCTTCCTTCTCAATCAACCTCTCTCTATTTCCCTCTCTCTCTCTCTCTCTCTCCCTCTCTCTCCCTCTCTCTCTCTCTCTCTCCCTCTCTCTCTCTCTCCTCTCTCTCTCTCCCTCTCTCTACCCTCTCCCCCTGGGACGGGGGCGTGCCGAGGCAAACGCAGAGTTTTTGAACATCAGAAGTGGCAACGCATTGAAATTTAACGCAATGCTGTGCAGTGCGCTGCAAGACCCCATGCGTTGTGCCTTTTACCACGCATGTTCCGCCAATTGGCTGCTCCGTTTCATGTGGTGGATTGCATTTTGCGTTGCCTCATGCCACTCGCTGGCGCGATTGATAGTGATATCCATTGATAATCACATCGCGATGTCGCTGGTCGCTGATGAGGTCGATTTTGAGTTCGATACTGAGATCGATAGTGGGACCAGTATGGAGGTCGAGAGTAAGATCGGTTCTGATGCCCAACTGCATAATTGCATTGGGGAAGTCCAGCCACCGTGCCATTGTTTCGGTAGTATTTTGTTGGAGTTTGCGCGGAAGTCGTAGCCCGTGACGCATGGCGTCTTGAGGTTCGATGGTGGTGGCGTTCAAACCAATTGCACCAGATGTACATGGGAATGCGTCCACAGACCTTCTTCTTGAGTCGATGTCCGTCGGGGGGAGGGGGGGGGAGGCGAGGAGGGGAAGGGGGGAGAGGGGGAGGGGGAGAACGAGAACGGAGCGAATGCAGGGGCAATGTCGAGCACGCAGCATCACAGGAGGGGGAGGAACGGGGGGGGGGAGAGGCCACTTCCCCCGAATCGGAAGGCCCCTGGCGGGCGCTTGCCAATCTTGCCACCATCGCCTCCTCCGCGCGGCCCCCGTCGTCCATGACGACAGTGTCGAGGATCGTGAAGGGTGCGGGTTTCCAGCTGCGCCTCGGGAGGTCCTCCGAAATGTGCGCGGCGTGGTTTCCCGGAGGTTGGAGGCCCCCTTGGAGCTGGCGTCGCCTCGGTGGGGGCGGTCGGCTGTGCGACCTCGTGCCAACCTCCTGCTGCTCAGCGAGTTTGCGCCTGTGTTCGGGGACCTGGTCCGACGCACCCCTCACGCTGATCAGCGACCCCCCCGCCCTGATCAAGAGGACATGTGTTGATCAGCCTGCTGATCAACAATCTCGTTCGTCGCACCCCTCACGCTGATCAAGCGCATGTCTTGATCAGCGCGCTGACCAACTGTTGATCAGCGCGCTGATCAAGACACGCGCTTGATCAGCGTGAGGGGTGCGACGAACGGGGTTGTTGATCAGCAGGCTGATCAACCCATGTTCTCTTCATCAGGGCGGGGAGGTAGCTGATCAGCGCGAGGGGTGCGTCGGACCAGGTCATCTTTGAGAGCCAACAGGGTTTCAACGCAGCTCCTGAAGACCACCTCGCAGGCCCAAGACGGCCCCAATGCACCCCCAAGAAAGCACATCGCGGCTCCAAAAGTTCCCAAAAGGGTTTCATAATGATTCAAGAGGGCTTCCGAAATGAGGCCCGACAGAATCACGCCAGAAGCCTCGGGCATGCTTCTGTTGGGTGGTTTTTCGGGTGTCATCCTGGGCCCTCTTGGAGCCCATCTGAGCTCTCCGAAGCGGGCTTAGTGGGTCTGACAAGGGCTCCAAGAGGGCTTCAGAATGGCCCAAAAGGGCTTCCGACACGAACCCCCAACATAATCACACCAGAAGCCTCGGGCATGATTCAGTTGGGAGGCGTTTCGGTTGCCCTGTTGGGCTCCCTTGAAGACCAGTTAAGCTTTCCGAAGCGGGCTTGGTGAGCCCGACATGGGCTCGAAGAGGGCTTCAGAATGGTCCAAGAGGACATCCGAAGCGAGCCCCAACATAATCACACCAGGCGCCTAGGGTATGATTATGTTGGGGTGGCGTTTTTTTTTCGGAGGCCATGTTGGGCCCTTTTGGAGCCGACTTGAACGCTCCGAAGCGGGCTTGGTGGGCCCGCAAATGACACCAAGAGAGTTTCGGGCATGATTATGTTGGGTGGCTCTTCGGGTGCCATGTTGGGCCCTCTTGGAGCCCATTTGAGATCTCCGAAGCGGGCTTGGTGGGCCCGACAAAGGCTGAAAGAGCGCTTCGCGCCAAAGCGCGCTCCCTCTACCCTGTATGAGAATCACCCTTGGAAACAGTCGCCCTTCAAAATAAGTAAGGACATCTTTTTTGATCATTGCAGCTGGCCTCACATGCCCTGAAGCCACCTTCTGAGCCGCGGCCTCCATCTCTGCATCGAATGCTGTTTTTTTGGCGCCCGCGCACCCCTTCATTACCCTGTTTGAGAATCGTGTTTCAAAGCTGTGATTTCTCAACATAGGCAAGGGCATTTGTTTGATCCTTGCAGCCAGCCGTTCATGCCCTGGAGGCCATATTCGGAGCTGCGGCCCCCATCTTTGTATCGAGAGTTGTTTTTTGGCGCCAAAGCAAAGCACCCCCCCCCCCCCCCCCCGCGCCCCGTTTGAAAATCACCCCTCGAAGAGACGATTTCTCAAAATGATTAAGGGCTTCTGTTCCAGATCCTTGCAGCCAGCCATCCATGCCCTGGAGGCCATCTTCGGAGCCACGGCCCCCATCTTTGCATCGAGAGCTGTTTTCCGCGTCAAAGCAAAACCCACCCCCCCTTACCCTGTTTAAAAATCACAGTTCAAACATGTGATTTCCCAAACTAGGTAGGGGCCTCGTTTTTTTGTTTGATCCTTGCAGCCAGCCTTCCATGTTCTTGATGCCATCTTCTGAGCCGCGGCCCCCATCTTTGCATCGAAAGCTGTTTTTCGCGCCCAATCATCCCTTCCTTCCCCCTTTTGAAACTCACCATTCAAAAATGCGATTTCTCAAAATAGGTAAGGGCCTTTTTTTGATACTCGCAGCTGGTCTTCGACGCCTTGGGGGCCATCTTCGGAGCCGCGCACCCCCCCCCCCCCCCCCCCCCCCCATCGTTGCATCGAGACTCGAGACCTTTTTTTCGCGCCAAAGCACCACCCCTTACCCTGCTTGAGAATCACATTTCAAAAAACGATTGTCAAAATGGATAGGGGTCTTTGTTTCTGATCCTTGCAGCCAGTCATCCATGCCCTCGAGGCCATCTTCGGAGCTGCGGCCCCCATCTTTGTTTCGAGAGCTGTTTTTCGCGCCAAAGCACCACCCTTACCATGTTTGAACACCACCCCTCAAAAAGGCGATTTCTCGAACTGGGTAAGGGCCTCTGTTTGAATCCTTGCAGCTGGCCTTCGATGCCCTGGTGGCCATCTTCGGAGCCACGGCCCCCATCTTTGTATCGAGAGCTGTTTTTTGTTCGCGACACGGCAACGCCATCCCCCAACCCCAAACCCCAAATCTCTCTCAACGCAGCTGCGTTTTGCAAGGTGTGGTTGTTGGTGCTTCTGGCGCATGATGTCACCTTGATATTTTACTCATCGTTTATGTCATTGGTGTTGCCGTCTCGTTGTGCCGTTTTCAGCGCAAGCAGTTGTTTCGCTTCAGTCGGCTTCACCGCATTCGCTGGCGTTTTCCTTTACGCAGTGCAGCAATGGCAGCAACCCAGGTTAGTCTCAGCGGGGCGCTGGACATAGTTTTGACTGTGCCTGAGCTGCCAGAGACTGTTACTCGGCACGTTTGCATTCAGATTCCAGCTGTGCTGACCATCGTGGGCCAGAAGCCAATTTCTTCGCAGGCGGCGGCATCGGCGACCCCAGGGCCCTTGCCCATCATGGGCCAATCTTCGCATCCTGCGCTTCCGTTGGGCGAGCAGCATCAGCAACAACAACAACAGCAGCTGCACGGCAATGACAGCGAGAGCTATTGGAAAGTAGAAGCCCGCGAGGTGGCCGCAGAGGCGGTTGCAGGACATGCTCGCCTCATCCGCTCCAGCGCCTCAGCCGCCCTAGCCGCTTCAGCGCAGCCGCCATCTCCACCGATCGAGGTCGATGAGAGCCAGCCTGCGGCAGTTCCATCAGCCCCATCAACTCCAGATGAAGCCTTCCCAGGCGGCGTGGCCCCGACCCCGAGCATGCGAGTGCAGCTGCCATCAGCCGAGTGCGCCCAGGAGGACAGCGGTGAACCTCCGAACAAGCGAGCGCACCGCGGCTAGACTCTCTACTCTGGAGTGTGCGTTAGGTTTTCCCGAGCTGCACTTAGTTTTGTTCGGAGGCGTCGCTTTGGGCTCAGGTAAGGCTTTCCTGTGCTGCACGCCTATGCGTTAAGCTGCTGTCACGTCGACACGCGTCGCGCGTGGTGGTTTTAATGATATTTGTTGGTTGAAGGCACGCGGCAACAGCCTTGCCGTCGCCTCCGAAAAAGTGAGACAGCGACCCAAGACGACACCAAAAAAACAAAACAGATGGGGATCAGGATTCCCATATTGTCCCTCCTCTGGGGAAGTCCCCAAAGGGTCCCAGGGGAGGGCCAAAAGGGCTCCAAGAGGCCCCAAGGAGGGCCCAAAAGAGCTCCAAGAAGGCCCGAAGAGGCACCCGAAACGCCCAAGACGGCACCCCCCCCCTCACAAACCAGCACAAAGATGGGAACCATGATTCCCATGTTTTCCCTCCTCTGGGGGAGCCCCCAAAGGGTCCAAGGATAGCGCCCAAAGTACTCCAAGAGGCACCAAGGAGGGCCCAGCACAGCTCCAAGAGAGCCCGAAGAGGCCCCAGAATAGCCCAAGACGCCCCCCCCCCCAAAAACGCACAAAAAAGGAATCACGATTCTCATAGTTACCCTCCTCTGGGGAAGTCCCCAAAGGGTCCCAGGGGAGGGCCAAAAGGGCTCCAAGAAGCCCAAGGAGGGCCCACAAGAGCTCCAAGAGAGCCCGAAGAGGCACCATAAAATATTACCATCTCTTCCCTCGTCTGGGGGAGCCTCCAAAGGGTCCAAGGAGAGCGCCAAAAGTACCAAAACAGTTCCAAGAGAGCCCGAAGAGGCCCCAGAAGCGCCCAAGGCGCCCCCCCAAAAATAACACAAAAAAATGGGAATCAATATTCCCAGATTTTGCCTCCTCTGGGGAAGTTCCCAAAGGGTCCCTTGTGCCAGCCCCCCCCCCCCCAGTCGTTCTTCCCTCTATCTAATTGCTCTTTCCGATGACAAGGGCGCTTCGCTCATGGACGGTCATCGACATTTTCGATTTCTGATGTTGTCGACCCTGCTCGGCC
This sequence comes from Prorocentrum cordatum, assembly GCA_963575745.1. Taxonomy (NCBI): domain Eukaryota; class Dinophyceae; order Prorocentrales; family Prorocentraceae; genus Prorocentrum; species Prorocentrum cordatum. Next base: position 1,588,401 of record CAUYUJ010014948.1, on the reverse strand, counting down.
TCCATTGCCGTTGTGGCCCGAGGTTCTGGAGGCGCTGCGGGCAGCCGCCCCCGCCTCGGACCGTCGCATACAAGTGCAGTCGATGCCGCCAGAGCGCCCCCCGCGGCGCATCGCCCGCCCCAGGTGGGTCATGAGGCTCCATCCAGCAGCCCGCAGGCGCGTCAGGATGATGATGGTAGCGCTCCGCGTGTATAGCATCAGAGTTCGTTACCTCAACCGCAGGATCAAGAGCTTCAGGACTTGCTTCACTGGCATCAGCAACACCATCATCAACATGATGACATCCGACGACAACGCGGCACCTGCAGCCGCTGCTTTCTGTCAGCAAGTGCATGTGGCCGAGCAGCTGAGCGGTTCTGAGAGCGACTGAAAGGAAGAGCATTGCGAGGGCAGCCGCAGCCAGCTCAACAGGGGGAGGGGTGGACTGGAGAAAGAGCAGATGAAGCGAGGGCGAAGGTAAGGACGTGTAAGGGGGGCGTGGAGGACGAGGACAGCCGAGGGCCTAGCCCGACTAGGTTTATTTTGGCCAGCTCCGAAGACCTACTTCGGTCTTCGGCTGGGGTCGAGGATGATCAGCTTGGCGCTCGCCAGCGCAGGCATCATTTCCCGCTTCCCTGTATCCTTGCGGTCGTCGTCTTCTCTGCCTTTGCAGTATGAATCTGTGGAGCAGGGGGCGGCGCCAGGTTGCGTAAGCCCCCCTGGTTCTGATGCTCAGATGGGCCACGGGATTTCGAAAGCGGCGCTTCCCGTTCCAACGGTTCACGGTGGCACATGAGGTCAGTTAGATTAGTTAGATTATTGCGCCCATCGTTCCTGCGGGGCGATGGCAACCCTCTCGGGCCAAGCGAGGAGGGGCCCCGCCCCTTGCTGCCAAAAACCCCTTCCCCCCCTTCTTGACAGCTGGGCGGGGCTTCCTGGGGCCCAACGTGGGCAGCGGGCCCCTCTTGGACACGCAAGGGGTCCTTCTCATTGTTCCTCTTGGGGCTCCGCTTGACTCCTATGCCCCCTCCCCCCGCGCCCTCCCCCCTCAGAGCCAGAGCAGAGCTTTCTTGAAGCTGGAAGTTGATCGCAGGAGTGCCCAGAGGGACGCAAGAGGGCGCCCATGGCAAATTGCATTGCATTGCCATTGCTGGGTCCCGAAGGGTCCCTTACAGCTCACCCGTTGCTGATTTCAGGGCAGCCTGTAGGTTTTGAGAATTGCAGTGGCATTCGTCAACGGGCGCGCAGGCAGGGCGTCGCAGGGGGCAGGGGAGGGGGAGGGGGCCAGGGGAGGTGGCGACGATGCCCCCGCGACCAGTGGTGTCATCCATTCGCCAATCCCGATCGACGGCGTGCCCAGCTACGTGCCTCACGAATTGTACATCGCAAATTGCACACCGAGAATCTGCACTTGCATTTCACGGGTTGCATGTCATGCGTGCTGCATGTCGATGAAAGGGGCTTGACTTTTCTTGATGTTGACGCGAGTGCCGCCATGCGTGCGAATAGATGCAATGTAGAGACCATCTTGGGGTTGCCGTGGCTCCCACTTCGGTTGCTGCCTTGGTCTCTTCAGAAGGGTGGAGCGACAGTTGCCCTCGAAAGTCAAGCGTGAGAGCAGGTCTGCATTTCCAAGCTTTCCCGAAGGAGCAATACTGGTAACATATTGGACCAGCTTGCGCTATCCTGACACCATCTTCAGGCCATCGCGGGGCACGTTTGGATACGTTCGGGCTGTTTTGGAGCTAACTGTGGCGCCAACATCTGCTCCTCAGTCTCGATTGTTCGGCGTGGCGTCAAACCAGGGGCGTCCCAAAGTCAAGAGGAAGAGCCGCATTGCACCACCCCCCCCGCAGCCTAAAACGCACGCGCGCAAACCAAAACATACATGTGCAAGCGGGGAGGAGGGGGGGAGGGGTGGGCGGCTTTGGCCATGCAGGCGGTGCCTTCTTCGGGCCAAATTCGTCGCATTTTAAGTCAACATGGGGCGACGTTGCGATATGTTCGGGCCATGCTGCAGTTACTTCGGCACCTGATCGGTTCTTACATTCGTTTTCTCAAAGTAACTGGTGTCACGTCAGGCGCCTTCCAACGTCAATAACAAGAGATCAGGGGAACCTCTTTGCACCAAGGCCGCCGCGCCTCCCCAATCGGGGCCATCCCAGGGCATTCTTGAGCAATATTGGGCCACGTTCGGACCATAGTTGAGCAATGTTGGGTCCGTCTTGCCCCCCCCCCCCCAGGTCGGCAACTACTCTTGGCTCCTAAGAATGGCATGGCATAAAAGGCACTCCAACGTCAAGAGCCAGAACCGCTTTTTCAAGTGCGAGTTTCACACCAAGGATCCATCAACTAAGGGCCATGATTCGCGCTGGCTTGGGCCCCCTGCCACATTTGAGCATCTCGGGGCCATCTTGGAGCTGAGCCCGTCTCGAAAGCCTACTGGGCCGTCTTGGGTATTGGGCGGTTCCCTGGCGCCGTTCTTGGGCCTCTAGGTGTTGGCGTCTTGGCTTGGGGGGGGGGCGCCTATTCCCTCGCCCCTTCTCCCATCCTCCCCCCCCCCTCTCTTCCTTCCTCCTGCGTCCTTCTGCTCCCTCTCCCTGTCCTTCTCCGTCCTCCCAGGCCCCCCCCTCCCTCCTTCCTCCTCCTCCTGGGCCTTCCGCTGGCCTCGCTCTCCGAGCGTGGCTACAGTTTAGACTTCAGGCACGGCCTGAGCCCCAGGCCCTAGGGGCCCTAGGCTCCAGGAGTGGCTTCGCGGGCATCTTGCCACCGTCTGGTCATTCTGGCTCAAACTTTCCGAAGCGAGTTCCCCCGTCAGGCGACAGGGGGGCTCTTTTCACAGAGACGGCCAATTCTGGTTGCGCGGTGGTATCATTCCGAGGCACGGCAATGGGCAAAACCGCTGGCGCATCCTCGTCGAGGCGGCCTCCTCCTGCGACGAAGGTCGCGAAGCCGCCCAAGGCCAAGGCTGGCCCCAAGGGGGAGGCGCAGGCCGATGGGCCCGTCAACGAGTGGGGCGACGTCGATCCCAAGTTTTGCTCGGCCTGCAAACAGAACGCTCACGAGATCGACAGGGACAGCCCCCCCGAGCGACCCGTACTACTTGAAGTGGAACAAAACTTGTTGGAGGAGTGACGGCACCTGCTTGCCTGCTGGCGAAGAATGCACCAAGTGCTTCGGCACCAGGAGGAGGTATTTCCTTGAGAGCTTGAAGGACCTCAACAATGAGAGGGAGAATAACAAGGACTTGGACGACCACTACTACGCCCTCAGGCGCGACCGAGCCTCAGGAGAAACCGAGTACAGTCACTTGCAAAAGATGGTTGCCAGCAGCCACGTGGTAAAGAAGGAAAGCGTGTATGGCGACACGTACGTCGAGGGCACGTGGATGGAGCTGTGGGAGTTCGCGCGCGTCCGTAACATCCAGGGGTTCCAGCGCGGCGAGGAGGACCAGCTGAGCGAGTTCATCCAGCAGAAGTGGCCCGACTTTGACATCGCACCCGACGAGTGCGGAACGCTAGGACGTCACGTTGTTGCAATGCCCGCTCATCCGTTCGAAACCATTTCCAGGATATCCCAGGCACGGGGCTCGAGCACAGGGGCAGGCTCTCTGGGGCGGTCCAGGTTTCCATCGTGGCCTTCGTTCGATGGGCTGCCAGGGTTCGCCAGGGGCGGGGATGGGCGGATTATCGAAGCAACATGTGACGTCCCAGCAGGAGTTGAGATCCCAGACCATGGGCCTGGCCACAAGAGGTTCAGGCGCGGCACGAAGACCTCAGCAGACCTCGAGCGCCGCGAGGATCACGCCGACAAGGGCATTGCGAGGGAGTCCATGGAGCACGCCAAGGCGCAGGTCCTCGGCACCAGGCCGCCGTCAGCTTCTCCGATCGCGTCTGGTGATTGGGGTCGGGCGGCCGCGGCAGAGGAGGAACTGGCAGACTCCGACGCCGAAGGTTCCGCGGCGTGGACGGCGGGCAGCAACGCTTCCAACAGCCATAAGTTCTCCACCCCAGAGGCGCTGAGGATGCCTTCCCACAAGAGGCAGCTTTCGGCGGGCAAGCGGGTCGCCAGCGATGAGCACCCACTTAGCAAGAAATTCCAGTGCGACCAGGAGCGCGATCGCGCTTTTCGAAGCGGTGCTTCGGCAGCTGGGAGCCGCAGGGGCTCGAGATCGCCTGACGGAGGAGGCAAGAGTTTGGAGAAGCGCAAGACGGCCGCCAGCGGAACCGTTGCGGCTGCCAACGAGGTCCTCGCCATTGCGTCGTCGAAGTGGTCCTTTCGGCAGCACTGGGAGGGAAGGCTCCGCAAGCGCGAGTCCGACGCCTTCCTGACGAGGCTCAACACCCACGGCCGCAAGTGCGGCAACGTCCTGGCCAACGCGGAGGCTGCCGACGTCAGCACGCAGCTGTTCAACGCGCGCGAACTCTTGGAGAAGAGGAGCAGCCTCTTCGAGAGTTTGCGGGGCAACTTCGTGAAGTTTGCCATGGAGGACATGTCCCAGGATCACGTCGATGCTCTGAAGGGCGCGCCCATCGACCTCCTCGGCACCATTATCACTTCTGAGTTGAACCAGGCCTTGAATTCAATGTGCGCTGCCCCTGGTGCCAGGTGCGACGTCGTGACCGCCTTCGGGAGCGTCGCAGATGCGAAGCCACGTTCGCAGAGATTCAGCGTCGGATTGCTTGCTAAGGACCAGTCGATAGCGTCGGAGTGCCAGAAGGGTATTGTGCTGAGCTTGGCCGAGAGGCTGTGGAAGCACAGCGATGCGAATTGGATCGTCCGCTGCTGCCAGTTGCTATCGGAACTTGTGGGCGATTGCGTCGTGGACGCCAGGGAGATTGCCGAAGATGGGGACGCTCTCGATGATGAATCCTGGTTCGCTCAGCCGAAGATCGACATGTGCTGCATCCTTCTGATGGGGAAATGCCTCGAAGCCAGCCTTTCCGAATCGACGCTGCCCCGCGACACGGTCTCCAAGATCTGCGCCATGGTGGAATGCAAGAATAGACTGAGCCCCCGTCTGCGAGCTCACTTTGGCCAAATTTGCGGCGCTCAGGTGCAGCATGGGCGCCAAGCTTGGGATCGCATGCTGCAGATTCATGCTGAGGCCAAGGAGATGACCGGCAAATGCAAGCACATCGACGCCGAGAAGATGCAGCAGGTGAAGGGCACGCTGGAGACCGCGCTCGCGCTCGAGGTGGGCTCCTGGGACGCCTGCCACGAGGCCCCGTCGCGGGCTGGCGCGGGGGTCCTCGGGGGAAGGGGGGGCGAGATGATCAGGTCAGCGTGTTGCGCGCTTTCCCTCCGTCGCGACCGTCTCATCAGCTCCCCTTGGGGTAGGCCCCAGGGTTCCCTCCGAGGGTCTCTCCCAGGGAAGGGTGGTGATATTAGATAGTTCGGGATGTTTTCTCGTTGTCGCCGAGGCCTTGCGAGGCCTTCTTGGGGCATTTTTGGTGCCGGCCATGTGCTAAGGGAGCGTTTGTTCGGGCCCTAGTGAGCGTGCCCTCTGGCCTTCCCAGGGGCAGGGGACGCGTGGCAGATGTTTACAGTGGGTCCCTCCTCGTCGCCGAGGTCTTACTGTGCCCCCTAAAGGCGCCCTTAGTGCCCTGTTGGAGGGTCTTGCGTGCCGCCGTGGGGACCTGGGGCCGACGCGAACACTGACCACGACCACGTATCATGACGATGGCGATCAGAGTAAGACGCACGATGACACAGGATGAGGAGCAATAGAACGGACGAGCCGATGAGGCGGATGCGGCAGGATGGGGATGCGAGGCGGCAAACTTGAGAGTTTGTTGGTGCTTTGATTTCCTCGCAGGCCGTTGTCGACGTCTACAACGACCACAAGGACCTGCTGGATGCGCTCGGGTCTGTCTACTGCAACTCCGAAGCGGGCTCGGCTGAGGCCGACGACAAAGGCGATGCTGCCAAGAGGAAGATGACTGAGGATATTGCATCGGCCTTGCTCCGCGTATTCGACTTGTCAATGGCCAATGCCAATACAGTGATGGAGGCCCATTCTAGACTCCACTCTTTTGCCAGGTCGGCAGCTGTCGAATGCCAGACCCCGTCTTCGCAGGACGAGCAGTTCGACTGTGAGGATCTAAGGTGGATTGGCTCACTTATCGATATGATCGTGACCGTCTGGCCGAACAAGCCCGCGCTTCTTGCGTACGTCCAGCAGAAGATTCGCATATTGATCGACCTGTGCTCCATCGCGTCGCCTGCGGCGGGCTCGACGGCCAAGTTCGGTGACGCGCTGGCGGCGTTCTCAAAGGTGCTGCAGAGGGAGATTTCTCTCAAGGTAGGGGCCATGTCGCCCGCGAACATGGCGTGGGATCGCTCTGAGGGCAAGGGCTTGATCACTATCGCCAAGCAGCTGGACGACGTGACGAGCCTTGGTGATATCATGATGTCATATATGGTCACCTTCGTGGCTGCAGACCCAGCCAAACACAAGGATATCGGGCAGTTGCTGAACTCGGGCAGCGTTCTTCCGTCTGGAGCTGGGGACCTGGCGAAGGGTGGCATCGCGCTGCAGATGTGCGCCGATACCGTCATCAAGATTACCTCTGGCAAGTTCGCGGGCGGATTGGTCGAGGTTTCCAACGTCCTCCGCGATCTGAACCATGCAAAATCAAAGTGCCCCGAGTTGTTCCAACGGTACGCGTCTTTCGACGATAAGTGGAAGTTGATCATGGGTGAGTGAACGCGTCTGTAAGATTCCATGGAGGCCAAGGCAAAGGTGCTGGACATCACGGAATCGTTCGTCAAGGACTTCGGCAAGATCAAGCATGCCATCACCACCTGGGACTTTTCAGGCACGCCGTGGATCAGCGTGGATGACGCTACAAAGGCCGCCACCATGCGGCAGATCGACGGGCTCGTCGTTCAGTACCCGACCTGGAAGAACACAGCGGAGACCGTCAGCACGATCATGAGTTTCGCGAAGGGCGGCGTCTACGAGAGGGTTCGGGCGTTCGTCGACCGCCTGGTGGAGCACCAGGCGATCTTGAAAGAGACGGCCGAGATCGCTGCCATGAACGTCGTGACATCTGCCGTGGTGAAACACATGGCGGACCCTCACGCAGGGAAGAACGAGGGCAAGGGCGCTAAGAATCCAGTCGGCTCTGCACTCAAGTACACGCAGAACTTCCTGAAGGTCGGCCTCGACAAGCTGCCCGTCGAGCTCCGCAGCAAGTGCGGCGAGGCTTGCGCCGAGGACACGACGACGGTGGCGGCGGCCGCTCCTCGGGCGCGAGCGTCGGCGCTGGGGACGGCAAGCTCAAGAAGAAGTTTGCCAAGCAGAGCGCGCAGGCTGCCTAGGCGGCGAGCCTGCGGGGGACCGTCGAGAGGGGCCCCGTCGAGAGGCCGAGAGGGGACCGTCGAGAGGGGCCCGTCGGGAGTTTTACGCAGTGCCGCAGGGTGTTTTGGATTCGTCGCGAAAAGCGTTCCTGGGGCCAAGACGCCAATAACGCTTGTGATTCTCAGTGGCGAGGCCCCCTCGACGGTGCGTTTTGACTTGAGATCGGCGGGGGATTGCCGCCAGTGGGGAATTGGCAGAGATGCATCGCTATCCTGTTCCTCATCCTCCTCCTCTTTTCCCTTCTCTTCCTCCTTCCCTTCCTCCTCCGCCTCGTCCTCCTCTTCTTTCTACCTCTCCTCCGCCCTCGCCTCCCCCCTCCTCGTCCCCATTCTTGCTGACTCTTGCTCTGCGGGACCAGGGCTAAGATAGGAAAGAGGACGAGCTTCTCCGACTCGCCCTCCCATAGACCCGCTGTCTTCGGGTCAGGATTGCCAGAGGGGTGCCGAAACTATGTGTCTAGCGTTTGCTTCGACTGTGCGGTCTTGTGCGCCGCTCAGCGCCTCTTGAGTCTGGCATGCGCGGGTGGGCTTGAGACGGGCTCATATCTTGACAATCGTGCATGTGCGTGCGCGTTTGTCTTTGCAACTCACTGTCGCGCGTTCGTTTCGCCTGTGAGCATCAGGAGCGCACATAGAATCGCAACGGTGTGGTAAGATTTCGCATACTCAAGGCGCAACCTAAACGTACACCTTTGCAAACACCATGCTCCCCACCTCCCGACACACGTTCCCATTCCATTTCAGAGCATATTGCGAGTTGGCTTTACAACCATGGAAGGGCGCGTGGAGGCTACCCCGCTTGGCGAGCACGCCAGGGAGCTGCTGGTTTTGGAGCTGAGGCCCCAGGCGGCTGCGCGCGAGCTCCACGGCGAGGGGCGCGCCTTCCACCAGCAGGCCGTTCGTGCCGAGAACAGGCCCGGGCTGGCGGCTCGGGCTTGTAAGGGCGATGGATGCTGAGCGACGAGTACGAGGTCGAAGACGAGCTGGGCTGGGGGATTTAGATGAGCGGTGCCCAAGTTCGTTTGGAGGTGGCTGAGATCGGCGCTCTGCGTCAGCGAGTGGAGCACGAGTCCCGGCCGCGCGGCGCGGAGGGCCAAGTGATTCGATGGGGGCGACATGTCTTTGAAGGCGAGCATCGCGACATGCTGGCAGTGGCCCCCGCGCTGCGCGGCCGGGCCCAGCATCGCGGCGGACGGCGCGAAGGAGGTCGTCTTCGTCTCCAGGGCGAGCGCGGCGAGCTGATGGGCGCCGAGCGGAGGCTTCGAGAGGAGGCGGGCGCCGCGGCCAAGGTGCGACGACAGGTCCTCCGCGACGATGCCGATCGCCAGCGAGATGCGCGTCGACTGCTCGCGGAGGTTCAGGAAGCCGCGCGCAGGGCGCCAAGAGCAGCAAGAGTGCGCCGTGGCGGGCGCCGTCCATGAGGAGTTCCCAGAGATGATCGACCGGGGGCCTTTTCGCACGGAGCTGCGGCGCGCCCGATATCGCGCCGGCCAGCTTCGCCATCGCGCTGCAGGGCTGGCCGAGAGCAGCGCCGCCGACGACGCGCGCCAGGGCGAGATCGTCGAGCTCAAGGCCAAGTCGATCAAGCGCGAGGAGGCCATCGAGGCCCTCGAGGAGGACAGCGCGGCGCTCCAGGTCGCTCAGGGCGAGCTCCAGCGCGGCTACTGCGGGGGCGAGCGGGGGCAGGAGAGGCCGCGCGAGGCGGCCGCGGCGGCGCGGCGCTCGGCGACCCCGAGAGGCTCCGCATCTTCAGGCGCGCCAGCTGGCGGCGCACCGCCGACGCGACCTGGGGGGGGGGGCCCGGCTGGTCTCGGGGGTGGCTCGGTGAACCCCGAGTTATGCGCGCCCTGTGACGCCGCCGAGGGTTCGGCTGCGTCGGCTCGAGGCCGCGGTCGCCAACCGCGGCCGCCGCCCCGAGTTGCCCGTGGAGCTCCGCGACGCGGCCGTGGATTCCAGGAGGGGGTCGAGGCGAAGGCCGGCAAGCTCAAGTCGTCGGCTTCTCCGCCTCCGCATGGGCTCCCGCGAGCTCTCGCTGAGCTCTCGGACGAGGCGCGCCAGTTCGCCAGGGTCCGCGCCGTCGCCGCCGACCGCCTGAAGACTCGCGCCGGGCCCCGCTTCGGCATGGGCGCGCGGCGCCGGCGCGCGGCCAACTCGGGCGACAGCGCTTCTCGGCTAGCCACTGGGCGGGTTTCGACAGGCGGTCGAAGCTCGATGCCGACCTCGACGGCAGCAACGAGCACGACGAGGCCGTCCGCTTCTACGGCCGCGCCTCGCTGGCCAGGGGCGGCGGGGCCGACGCTGCGAACTCATCAATTGAGGAGTGCCTCGCGGCGAGGGCGAGGATGATTGAGAACGGACTGTCACGGGCGGCGACGACAAGTCCGACGCCCGCGACACGAGGGGTATTTTGCTCCGAGATCGAGGGCGCGGACCGCCCGCTCAACTTCGACGGCGCTGTCGGAGTTCCCGGCGCCCGTTGACAGCCGGGGCCCAGACGTGGCGCAGCGGCTTTCCATGGGCCGGGCGAGGCGGCGCGTTTCGGCTCGCTGGCGGCTAGGACTTGCCACTTGCCGGGCGCAGAGGCGGCGGCGGCGGTCATCGACCCACGGCGGCGATCTTGCAGGGGCAGCTGCAGGCGGCGCCCAAGGGCGGGAAGTTGCTGATGGGAGGCGACGAACCTCCCGAAGGCCGACGAGGAAAGCCATGCGCACCTGGAAGAGGCGCATGCATTCGTCGACGAGGGGCGCCGCGCCAGGGCCGCGCGCCAGGGCGGCGGCGAGGGCGGCGCTGGCAAGAGCAAGGGCTAGGCGGGCAAAACCGAGGGCAAGGGCGGCGAGTCACGCGGGGGAGACGGCGACTGCGTTGCCGCGGACGCCGCCCAGATTGTCGGGAATGCCCAATTCTGCAACCCGCAACGAGGAGGGCGTCGACGTCGCCGCGCGCGCGCGAGAGGCCCCCTTGCTGGCGCCAGCACTTCAAAACCAGCAAGAGGCGCGGCGGCTGCGGCCGCCCCCCGCGCCGCCGCGGGCCAGCCCCCGCCCTGGAGGGGCCGAAGGGGCGGAGGGGGCGAAGGGGCGGAGGGGGCGAAGGGGCGGAAGGATCAGCCGAATCCCGCGCAGCGGGTGGACATGACCGACGCCCGCGGCGAAGGGGTTGGGCGTAGCCCCCGCCTTGCGCTTGCTGAACCTCTCTCATGGTCGGTACGTTTCACGAGGAGCTCCTGGCCCAGTTCGGGGGATCTCGGGAGCGCGCCCAGCCGCCGCCAGCGGCGTTTCCGGTTGGCCACCATTGCCGAGGCCGCGTTTGGATCGGCCCTGCGAGAGTCGAGGTCGTCTGAGGCTCGGGGGCCACGCGGGGCAGCATCGCGGGCGTTCCCTGAAGCTGCTCCGCAAGAATCCCTATATTACCGCGCAGGTAGACGACATGCTCGACATCGGCCCGCTGACTTGCAGAAGGGCCGCGAATTCGCGATCATCATGATGGCGCTTGTCCGCGCCATTTTCAAGGAGGTCCCGTCGGGCCGGCAGAGGACCAAAACGCTCGCCTTCGCTGCCGTTGACGCCCCCATCGGCGAGCGGACCCTGGGCGAGCTGCGCTTCATCAGCGACGAGAGCGCGATCGATTTCAGGCACTCGGCGCTGCGCTTCCCGACCATCTTGCCCGACGACCACAGGGGCGGCGTCTCCGACTCGAGCGGCAAGTTCCCGACGGTCGCGCGCCGCGCGACCTTCGACCTCCCGCCGCCTGGCGCGAACAGTCGGCCCCGCAGTGTCATGAGGTCGTCGTCCCGGAGGGTTTGAAGCAGGGCCGGTGGCGGTTGGAAGCTAGCCCCGACTTGCCTGCCGAGTGGGGGCTGATCGAGGGCCCCATCGTTTGCCGGAGAAGCAGGTGCTTCGCCGGCGCCTTCGCGCCGGGCTCGCTTCGCGCAGGGCCTCGAGATCGGCTGGTCGCAGCGAGGCCCATCGCATAGACGCGCGATAAGCTGCTTTCTGACGCCGGCCAGGCCGAGAAGCAGCGCCGCGAGAGGTTCTGCGCGCTAGAGGAGACTCTGGCCGGCTCCGCGCGGGCCGCGTCCCCGCCGAAGGGCAGCGCCTCGCGCCAGGCGCGCGCGGCCGAGCAGTTCCTCAAGACGAGTTATAGGACCTGATGCCAGAAACAGAGGAAGGGCTCTTGTCCCCTGACATGCAGAAGGAGATCTTAACGGAGAAGGAGAAGCTCGCTGGCCAGTAGTGGCCAAATAAGCGCTCGAAGGAGCACGCGGCAGAGGTGGCCCAGGCGGCCCTTGAAAATCGGCAAGCGGCTGACGCAGGCCCAGCGCAACCGCTTCATCCAGAAGGTCCTCGCGCCCTTCTTGGCGCGCGTGCTGCCGGGCGCTGGGCTGCGCTGCTCCACGGATCAAGGACTTCGTGAATCGCGTCGACGCCAGGAACGACGCCGCCCCGAAGGTGCATCAGACATTCCTGCTTTCGGCCCTCGACCAATTCAGACTCGAGTCCCACGAGCACTGCGAGGTGGAGGACGGCAAGGCAGAGCGGGTGCCGCCGGGGCAAGCATGCCAGTGGGGGTCGCCGTCGTTCGTGGTGAACCAGTAGAACAAATTCTTGCTTGGTCGCGCGGTGCGTGACTCCATGTGCTTCAACAGCCAGACGCTGGACGCGCCGTGGCCCTCGCCCAACCCACCCAATTGCCTCGACCGCGTGCGGCGCGGCACCGCCCCCAGCACCCTGGATTGCGTCTAAGGCTCCTGGCAGATCGCGGTGGACGACGCGAGCTCCTGCAGTTGGTTAAGAGGCGCGGGGCGTCACGTTTGTGCGTGCTGCTCTTCGGCGCCAAGCAAGGGCTGGGCGTCTTCCATAGCTTCATGGGCGACATCTTCGGGGGAGGAAAGCGCGAGCGCGACGACGAGGTTGCCGCCGTGTTCATCGACGACGTCAGCGCGTGCGCGGAGGGCTACGAGGGCGACGCCAATGATGTTGTCGACGGCCACATCCAGCATATCGTCGCCCTGCTGACTGCAGCCGAGGCCAGGGGGGCGCAAAAGAAGCTCGACAAGCGTTTGCTGGCGCAGCTGGAGGCACCGTTGCTGGGTTTGCCCTCGGCAATGGCGCCCGTCGCGTCGATCCGAAGGAGGCCGTGGCGGCGCGGAACTGGCTTGCGCCCATGTGCGTCGGCAAGATCGTCAGCTTCCGAACCTTCGTCAACTTCATCAAGGAGTTCGCGCGCGCCTTCTTCCACGATCGCAATCAGCATCTCAAGCTGCGCACCCCTAAAGGCGCCAAGTTCAGCAGCTACCACGCCGACGAGAAGGCGCAAAGGCTGCCGACGAGCTGCGCGACGCCATCGCCGAGGACGCCATCCTGCACGTCCCGGACTATGAGGCTGCTGGCCAGGTCCTCTCGGGGCGCCCCTTCGGGCTCTACATCGACTGCTCGGATTGCGCCCGGGGCGGTCCGCTTGCGCTGCGCGCGGTCGGAGGAGGGGGCCCGCGACCGATCGCATTCCTCGAGTGGTCATTGTCTCAGACAGAGCAGGCTTGGTGGGCCTTCGAGCGGAAGCTACGTGGCCTCCACGAAGTCTGGTGGCAACCGAGCCTTGCACCGAGGGCTGCCGCATCATTGCGATCACAAGCACATGGGCTACTTGCTCACGAGGAGTTCGTCGGCGAACAGACGACCCAACAAGAGGCCGTTGAGATGGGCGGCGGATCTGCAATGACCCGGTGGAATAGACCAGCGCATTTGGATCAATAGGCAAGATGCATGATCACATCCAGGGGGCGCACCTTGCCCCGCAATCCCAAGGAGGGGGGCGCTCGCGGGAATCTACCAGCGCCGAGCGGGCCATTCTTCAAGCGCGTCGTCGGGGAGACGTCCGAGGACCCGATGCGCGACGACGAGGCAGCTCGCATGCATGCCAACCCCGATATCTTCGGCGGGGCCGAGCAGCAGCAAGCGGAGACGGCGTCGGCACTGACTACCATGGATCTGAAGAGCTTCTCGACCACTTGCGCACTGGCAGGTGCGGCGGCGGACCATCGGGCATCGGTGTCTGTCGCCGCTGGCGAAGTGCCCGCTGGCCCCGCCTCGCCGTGGACGCCGAGCGCGGAAGGGCCCCGCGTCAGTCAAGGCGCCCTGTATTTGAACACCAACGAAGAAGAAAGCTATGGAAGGGTCGGGGGGGGTGGGCATCCTGGGCAATTTCGAGCTACCCGCGGACGGGCCCATGTTCTGCCGCTGTCCACGGGGCTGGCGCACATCTCTTCAGCTCAATAATCTCACGCCTGGCAGACGAGCAGGGCGCGGCGCCGGGCGGCGTCGCCCCGACTTTGCTTAACGGCGTCTACCCCAAGCAGCCTTTGGCGCAGTTATTATTTGCGGCGCACGTTGCGCTCGGGGCTGGAGGCGTCAAGACCCCAAGGTCTAGCCGCGCAGGGTGGCCCATATTCACGACAATCGTGGCGAGAAGTTTGCCGCGCAGTGCACGCGCAAGGTCCCGTGCAAGAGCGGTCGAGAGCGGCAGACCATTTGGCATCGTGGCCGCCGCAGCGGAGTGCCACCAGGGAGTGTAGCTCATGCCGACGGGCACCGCAGGGCCGAGGAGCAGTCTTGGGCCCGCGTTATAGAGGTCCTGGCAACATTGGCTAAAAGGCGGAGAACGTCGACGAACGCTTCGGCAAGGGCGAACTCCGAGGACGTCGTCGCGTCCGGCATCGCGGAGATCCGCACGAGGATTCCGCTTTCGACACGCGCGCCTAGCCAAGCCGAGCTTCGGCTACAAGGACGGCCAGACACCCGAATTCCAGCCAACATATTCTGCAACGATTGAGTGCTTGTCCTGCGCAGCGGGTCTGGGGCGTAGCTATGGCGGTGTGGCCATGGCGCAACCGCCGAGGACCAAGTTGAGACCGCCGTCCCAGCGGCGTTTGCTGACCTTCCGCTGCGCGGCCGCGTGCTGGTCGAGGTCTTCTCAGCCGTCGAGGAGGAGGGCGGTTGCGTGCTCCCCCGCGTCTGGGAGTCTGCCGGGGGCGCGGCCATCCGTTGCGACGACCGCGTCGACAAGGCGCACGATTTCATGAAGGATAATACTTTCTGGGATGCCCATGTGCTGGGCCCGAAGGATGCCTCCCACATCATTTTCCCGTGCCGCCACGCGACGGTAACGCATGCGCCTCGAAGGTCCGCCCCCTGGAGAATTCCCGCAGCGACGTGGAAGATCGCCGACGCCAGCTTCGACAACGGCATGGTTTGCAAGTTTGTGCGAATATTGCATCGGCCATTCGGTCGGGCGCCGGCGTCGGCGAAGCAGCCCGCGTTCGCCCGCCCGCGTCTGTTCCGCGAGATGCTGGGCATCATCGGCACGCCAGGGGTCGTCTGGATTCGCCGGTTGGGCGGCGGGCACTCCGCGGACGCAGCCGCGGGTTTGGATCACTAAGTGCTGGGGGTCGCAGCGATTATTAAGAAGGCACGCCCGCGCCCCCGCCCCCTCCAGAGCGACGCGGGCGGCAAAGCCATGACGCGGAGGCCGGCGATGTGCCCGAAGGAGCTTGTCCAGAAGATCGTGGAGGGTGCCGTCTCCGATTTGCGTAACTTCGGCACGTTCGTGAACGCCGCGGCGGCCGAGGCGGCGCAGGAGTTCTCGGACCTCGAGCGCCGCGTTCGCGTCGCGGGGGCGACGTGCAGCGGCGCCGTTGAAGAGTGGGTGTTTCGTGGCGGTCGCAAGCGCGACAGATTCGCAGCGGGCTTGCTCTCGGGGGCTTATCTCAGTCGGGCGAGGGGAGCCAGCGAGCACCTCCAGCCGCAGAGCAGCTGGTGGAGTCCGTCGCGGCCACAAGCGACATCACGGGGCCACTGGCAGACAGAGAGGAGGGAGCTCTTCCGTCTGCAGCGAGCTAACTCTGAGTTCGCCGCTCTCATCGCCGTCCGCGGCATCTTCCTCGAGGTCGAGCGCGCAGCGGTGATCTCCGTAGACCGCGGGCACATCACAGTGGAAAAAGGTGTTCCGCAAGGTGCGCGACGCGCTGGGCGGCGAGAGCCCCGCGGAGGAACGCAGGAGGGCGGAGTTCGCAGCGCGAGCCATGGCGAACTACAATTACGTCGAGGAAATTCTGTTCCGAAGAGTTCTGAACACAGTTGAAATTCCAGTCATTCCTGCAGAAAGTTTCGCGCGACTTCATCTTCTGCGGGCGCGGGTGCAAGCTGGCGTTGCGGCGCGCGCTGCGGTTGCGCGCCGCGGCTCCGAGACCATGGGCACCCGCGCCAGCGCCGAGAACGCGGCGACCAGGCTTCTGAGGGTAGCGCGGCGGCGCGCGCTCGAGGCGGACGTCGTTCACTGGGCCAGTCACTGCTCGGTCTGCCGCCTGGCGAAGCCAAGACCTGGCATCGCGACCGACCAGGCGATCGAACTTCACGGCCGCCCGCGTCGGGTCAGATTCGTCGACGCCCTCGGCCCGGCCCACCTGAAGGACGGCGACGAGGAATGCACCCGCCACGCCGAGTGCCCATTTGCGCGTCGGGCGCGGGCGCGCCCAGCTTGCAGCGACGCCGCGGAGGAATGGGCCAAGTTCTCGGCGGGCGACTTCCTGAACCTCGCGGGCTGTCCAGCTGTCTTGCGCAGAGACTGCGGCCCCGCCTTCGCGTCGCCGGCGGTCGCCGCTGTCGGCCAGCTCCCGGGCATCTTGCACGTCTTCAGCTCGGGGTTCCACGCGGAAAGCCAGGGCTACACCGAGGGGCGCCACAGGAGGATCAACCAGGTGTTTCCGGCGCATCCAGGCAATCCGTCGAAGTGGGCCAGATGGGCAAAGCTGGCGCAATTTGCTCTTCGTGCTATGCCTCGCCGATCGCGGAGACGGCAGTCCTCGCAGGTTGGTGCGTGGGGGGCGAGCGGGCCACCTCTCCTGCAAGCTCGATGGCACCCGGACGATCGACCATTCCAGCTACGCCGCCGGCCCGGCGGATAACCTGGAGCCAAGCCTGGAGAACGCCCGCGAGAAGGTCGGCGTGGAGGTCCCCGCCGGGTGCGCCAGCAGGTTGGATTGTGCTGAGCAGGCTGGGAGGGGGGCTACGTCTTCCATCCAGGAGAAAGGCCTTCTCGACGCGCGCGCCGGCAGCGGTCCAGCCCGCCGGCGAGGGGGCAGTCAGCCGCCGCTTGAACCCGCGCGCGGGTCCCACCGTGCACGAGATCAAGAAGATGGTCTCGCCGCAGACGGCCGCTCTCTGCAAGCCAGATACGCGGGAGACGCAGTTTTTGTTTCCCCATTCCGTAAATGCGGCGCGCATGGCCCTTTTCGACCTGGCGGACCTGGAGCAGCGCGTCGATATTGACAGAGGGCTGCGCGTCGAGCTTTCTCACCGGCGGGCAGTGGGAGCCTGCCCGCGTCTCGGCGCAGTCAGTCGCGGGAGCGCGCTCGCTTGGTCTATTCAGACGGCCGCGAGAAGATCATCCACCTCGGTTCGGAGGAGTATCGCTGGGTGTCGGCAGAGTAGTTCACATATTCCATGTCGGTGCCGTTTGACTCGGCAACCTTTAAATTCGCGCTGTAAGGTTCAGCCTTGCATATCAGCAGGCGCGCCGTAGGCTCGGCGCGCGCAGGCTTGCAGAGCTAAGGGGGCGTTGGTTGGGATTGGAGCCTAAAGCACGCGTAGCTCCCATCTCGTCCACTTGCCTCGCTTCAGGGCCCTGTACTATGCGTCAAATTCGCTTGCAAGAGCAATCAAACTGAGCCAGGCGTTGCAGTTTGCAGGGCGGGACACTTAAAACGTGAATCCAGCAGCAAGGCTTTATTTAGTAGTCAGCAGATTCGCGTTCAGCGTATCTGGGCTCCAGCGGAGTGCTGCTTTACGCGGGTGAACATAGCCGCCTCTTGATTGGGCCATGCATGCTGCAGAACGTGCAAATACTGTTTCATGTTTGCGCACATGGGGATTCAGTGGGGTGGCGTCGGACCGATGTCCAACCAGACCTCGACTTCTCTGGGCAGTGACAGTTGCGCAACAGTCGCTCCTGTGCTTCGCCCCGCGGGGTAAGGGGTCCAGCGCAGTGGCGTCTTGCGCGCATCAAACTAGTCGCCCGCCGCGGGTGCTGTCAGGCGCGCAACGGCCACCCCTGCGTTGCGCCCATGAGGCGTCCAGCGAAGTGTCGCCTTAGGCGTATCAAGCTAGACCTCGCCCTCCCTGGGCGTTGCCGGGCGGGCAATTGCCGCCGCGTTGCCTCGCCCATGTGGGGTCCTTCGGAATGACCTTTAACTGCGCAGGTCCAAGTCAATCGCGCCGTTCCTGGCTGTTGCTAGCTGCGCAACGATCGCCACATCGTTGCACCCCATCGGGTGTCAAGCGGAGTGGCGCCTTTCGGATCAATTCAGACATCGTTTTCCACGGGTATGAACAGGCGCGCTACTGTCGACACCATGCTGCGCCCCTGAGGGGTCCATCGGATTGGCGCCAATGGCTGATCAAACCAGACCTCGCTTCCCCTTGGGCGTTGTCAGGCGCGCATCTGCCGCGTCTTCGTTGAGCCCCTCACGGGTCAACGGGGCGGTTGCGTCGCGCCCCCCCCGCGGGCGGGCGGGGGGGGCAGAGGGGATTTGGAGGTGGAGCGAAAGGGGAAGGGAGGAGTGAAGGAGGATAGTAGGGGGATCACGGCACGCTAGGTGCGTCCAACTCGCATCTGACATCATGCCCATCCTGCGCATCCCTTACCATGGCTGCGAGCGTTTTTCTGCTGCGGGGGGCAGCGGGCCCCCATCGCACACAACTCAGCAACTCGGCACAGGGCGCGACTGCAGAGTGCGGAAGGAAAACAGCAAGAGAACGAGACGCAACCAGCAACGGCCGACGCGTTTGCCGCCTCTCGTGGGAGCGGGGCCTTTGGCGAGAGCGCGCGAGTGACCTCGACCCCGCGCTTCTCGCAGGGCTTCCCGGTCCTTCTCATCGAGACGACCCAAGTCGGCGACTGCTAGAGGGCGACAGATGGCCAGCACCCAAGTGGCACACCGACGGCGGCGGCGATCCGACAAGTGAGCTATACACCTGAGTCGGGTTCTGAATTGCGGGCCACAGGAGGGGCATGCACTGGAGCCATCGATGCACTGCTCGATGCCAAGCCGGCGTCCGCGCTCGGCACGGCAGCGGCTGGCTAGAGCGCGCTCCGTAGGAAACCGCGCGCGGCACACCCCGCACGCATGGCCCGGGGCCCTCCCGGAGGGCGGCGCCGACGAGGGCGGAGGGAAGTGGCGACCTAGACGCGATTCTGCGAAGAATATTCTGTCCAAAATCGCATTCCACCTGGCAGGGGACCGGAGAATACCGAGCCATTGGTCGCGATCCTCGTGCAGGGCACCTATGCCGGGAACGAGGCCGGCTGCTCTAGCTCTCTCGGCGCCCGCCCTGATCAGCGCCATCGAAGGGAGTTCGTGCTCGGAGGGGCCCGCGCGCAACAAAGCGAAAAGCGGGAGGGGCTGGTTGCGAACCAGCTGGGCGAAATATTCCAAAAGGGCCACCATGAGGAGGCAGTCGAGTGAGGGCATTTGCAATTTGAGTTGCGCCTCCAAATCCGCCATCTCCACCTTCGTGGAGAAGCGGGGCTCGCTGGCGATCCGCCGCAGCACGCGCGCGCAACTTCCTGCTAGCTCCTGCAAGGCACGAGGAGACAACGCGCACGCGCGCGGGTTCCAGTGCGGAGTCGAGGTTCTGCTCGCTGCCGATGGGAAGTCACAGTGGACGGCTGGGATAACGGAGGAACGCGGCCTGTTTGGGTCATTTACGGAGTGACCATGGGTTCTTGGCGCAAGCATTTCTTGCATGCCAAAGTGATCGCGCGGTTGCCAGGCTGCTTCTTTAGCCGCGCGCGGCGCCCAAGTGGCACCGCATTTTTCATGAACAAACAACGCCGCGCTGTTGCGTGAGCAGCATTGGCATTTCGATTTCTCACGCACGCCACTTCCGATGGGCTCATCAGACACAAGACGCGCACCGCGCCCAAGCGGCAACGCAACCTTCAGGTATAATCAGCGCGGCGCCCGCGTGAGGGCAACCTATCGTTTTCCCGCGCGCGCCCCGTTTCCGATGAGCCTGGCGGGCAGAAGTAACGCGCCGCGCGGAAGCGACACCGCAACTGTCAGGGAAACTCGGGGCGGTGCCGAGGCGAGAGCAACATTTCGCCGTTTCGCACGCGGCAGAGCGTTCGATGTCCTTTGCGAACCAGGAGCGCGCCGCGGCCATTTGGAAACGCAACTTGCAAGACATACCAGCACGGTGTTCAGACGAAACCAACATTCCGCTGTCTCGTGTACGACGTGTGCTGCGTCCTTCTCTTGCCACGCGATGGGCAACGTCGAACACGAACGGCCCACGCTGACAGAAAACGCGACGGTTTTGTGCTTCCCAACTGGGGAACAAGTGTCAGGTGTCGCTTCGGGTCGTGCCGGGGCGAGAAAGAGGGGAATGTTGACTCATCGTTGAAGTATGTTACAAAATGAATCGGGCTATGCGCAGGAGAAGGGTGACGATGAGGGCGAGGACGATGACGACAATGATGGGCACTCTTAATAGAGAGAAACGCCGAGGATCACGGGTAGAAAGGTCAGGAAGTGAGATGCGGAGGAGTGGGTGACCAAGAGGACGGAACTAAGACGCGCCATGCAGACGGAGGATTGTGATGTTGATGCTCGGGGCCATAATTATGTCATGATGCGTTGCGATTTCTAGAGCCATGATGTACACGCAAGTCACGACAACGATGATGACAGCGACGCATCAGCCAGGAGGATTACAATAATTATGTTCGTGGTAGTGCTGGTGGTGGTGAGTCTGACTGTCACTTGAACTGGTGCTGTTGCGTCCAGACTGAACACAATTTTCGTTCGATTACCGCCGGAGCAGCAATATTTGGCCAGGCGCGAGGCTTCAGCTGCCTCTGGAATGTTCTCAGCACCCGAACGGCCACGACCACCACTGTTTCATCATATCTGGATGTGTCCGCCTTTGGGGATAACTAGTCCGGATACGTCTCTTCCAGGCTTCTAAGGGTATCCACCTCTTCGAATACCCCCCCCCCCCCCCCACCCACACACACCCCCACCCCCCGCCCCCGCACACGCGCGCGCACCTCTGAACTCCAGGGTTCGATCCAGGGAGCATGACAGGTGAAAAGGCTCCCCCAGCCCTTCACGTTCTGGCGATCCAGCGTGGGACGTTCGCCATGTGTTACCCGAGGGGAACGTTGGTGAAGGAAAGATACCAGCAGAAACAGCAGCAACGCACCAAGCAGAAGCAGCAATAGCACAATGAGGAGGAGCAGCAAAGACCAGAGCAACAGCAAAATCAGGAACAGCACACTTAGCAGGGCGAGGGCGAAGAGGAGGTGCTGCAGATTTGGCAGGGAAGGATACGCGTCAGTGTCATCAGGGTGCAGATTTCTGCCCTCGCCCTGCATTTCCTCTCGAGCAGGGCCGCGCGCCAAATTGGCGCTGGCGCGGGGCATGCTGGTGCTGCATTTCTGGTCCTGTGAGCTTCCCACACTCGGGCCCCCTGCCCAGGCGTTAGAACTCTCCTGCCATACTACCACGACACCTTATCCTTTCCCTTTCCCATGCCTTGCGATGGCCGGCACGGGCACGAGAACCCCAGGAACGCCAGCTCGTGAAGTTCTTGGGCGCGACGTCCGGCAGCGTCTCTTCAGCCCGCTCCACGAGATGGGCGACTTCGACACCCTCGGCCCCCATGGGGCAGAAGTGCATCAGATTTCTTCACCGGCAGCCCGGGCCCCAGACACGCCTCCTGACGCACGCAGTGGCGGCGCACCGGAACCAGCAGCAGCACAACTTCAGTCCCCAACACTTCACGAGATCGCCGCTATCATCCGCCAGGGGGTCCAGCCGATTCGCGCCGCAATGGCGAGCTTCGGCAAGCGCCTCGATGAGATGAACGAGAAGATCGACGGCAAGTTCAGCGACGTAGAAGACAAGATTGAGAACTTCGACATTCGCCTCGCGAACCTGGAGAACGCGTTTGGCGACGCAGGTGCGCCGGCTTCTCCGGGAAGCGTTAACACGGAGGTTTGGGACCACATCAAAGCCTTAGAAATGGAGGTATCGACCCTCGAGATCACCACCCACCACAACCCCCCAGACCCAGACACGGAGAGGACAGTCGTGATAGGAGGTTTACAGTCGTTCGGGAGCCTGGAGGAGGCGAAGGAGTGGTTGAGGAATAAGCTCTGGGATTTGCATGGGCCGCAGCCCAACGAGGTGCACGTGAAGGGGGAGTTTCGTGGACTGATCTTTGCTAAATTTCCCGACGGCGGGGATCGGGACACGGTGGTAGGCCTATTTCGCAAAGGTTCTATCCGGGAAGGGGGGGACAAGGTTTGGGCGAAAGCGGGCCAGCCCCTAGAGAAGCGCGTCCGCTCTTCATTCGCATTCGGCCTGAAATACCTGATGAAAGAATGGGGGTGCGAGGCGAAGGCGGCGCGGGCAGACCCCGAGGGCGGCAAGGCGTGGCTGGGCACGGAGATGGCCCCCCACGCGACGATCGACGGAGGCGAGCTTCAGGTGACGCACGGCCATGGCTGGGACTCTTGGCTGAACGACCCGGCCTACCCTGGCTTTCCGGATCTCGTGTCCAGGCTGAGCGGCAAGGTCGAAAATGGCGCCTCCAAGGGTAGCGGAAAGATGGGGGCAAAGGGAAAACCAAAAGGGAAGGGCGGTGGAGAACATGGCAAGTAGGGGTGCCAGCGGGGCGCAAGCAGAGGCGTTTCACAGCGCAGCTTCAAGGACCCGACCGTTTGTCCGGATCTCGGATCAGCTCTTCATACTCTTGCAAGTGGTTCTGTGCCGACTGGCTTAGCCAAGACGTCGCTTGCAGTTGCCCGGGGTGGTCGTTTGCTTCCCTGCAGCACTGAATTCACGACTGGTTCGTGGAACATTGAAGGCTACACTATTGCAAAGCAAGTGGAACTTGAACAAACCATGGAAGGAGAGGGCATCGGCGTTTTATGCGTTCGGGAGACATGGCAAACATTATCTGACACCTTCGTCACGGACACGGGGCACTTGGTCGCGCTGTCAGGGGGCGCCGAAGACCGGCCAGATGATCCGGAAGATCGTGCCGGCGTTGGCTTCATAGTCGCACCGTCGGTGCGCAGATCTGTCGTTGCTTTCCGCCAGGCGACGTCCAGGCTTGCATCGCTGAAACTACGAATTGTTGGAGACAAAGCGGCAGTGGTGTCCGCATACGCTCCGCACAGTGGCACATATTTCCTTAAGAGACAGAGTTTCTTCAATGAGTTATCTGATTTTGTTCGCAAGCTATCTGCGCATGGGCCTGAGCTGATCATGGGTGACATGAACGCGAGACTGCACGAGCAGTTCGTCGGAGAGTCGCTCGTGGTCGGGCCGCGCGTGTTTGCATCCCCGGGATCCGACTGCAAGCCGGATGCAAGCCGGCACTTGCTAGTGGAGGCGTGCGCTCAATTCGACATGTGTTTGGCCGACGCGTTCTTCGAGCTCCCGCTTGAAAGTTTGGCCACATGCTATAATGTCGGACGCGTCGCTGGGGGGGCTGTGAACCCACGCGCGCACTCGCAGATTGCCTTTCTAGTATGCGAGCAGAATTGGTTACATCATGTAAGAGCCGTGCGGTCCTTCACGCACGCCCCATGATCATCTCACCATTTCTTGCTGCATGCGGTGCTTCACATGGAAATGGAAAAATGCGCAGCCGAACAGAAAATCAATCCCGACTTGCGGATGCTGATGGAGCCCTGCACCAGGCGTTCCTTCGCGCAGTGCTTCAGCCATGCGCAGGAGCAGTGCGAAGAAGCAGCACCTGACCATGGAGATGTAAACGTAGCTTGGCCCCGGATGGTCGACGGCTTTCGCCAGGCGGAGCAGGCGACGCTGACCAAGGAGCGCCGTCGCCCTACGCGCCATTGGACAAGCAGCTGTACTCTTAATCTTGTAGCCCGTAGACGTGAAGCAAGACGGCGGGAAGATCCGTTGGAAGAGAAAAACATTGCGAAGCAGAACAAGGCATCAGTCGCACGCGATCGTGCGCACTGGCTCCAGAAATTTATAAAAGACGGCAATTGGGCGCATATTCGGAAAATGAAGAAAGGGCGGGTCCGACAACCTGGCAGACTCCGAGACAGCTGTGGGGAACTCGTAGACAGCGACAGGCGCGCAGACACTTTGGCAGAACACCTGGAACGCATTCAATGGGCGGTGCGACCGACCACCGTTCTCCCCGTGTGCGAGAACATCGGCCCGGAACTGCCCGTGAGGCAGGGTCCCATCCTGGAGTCAGAGATTTGGGAAGCCGCGAAGAAACTCAAGAATGGGCGCGCTTCAGGATTAGATCAGGTACCGCCAGAGTTCTGGAAAGCTGTGATCGAAGACGGGGAAACCGCGTCTTCGTGGATAGCCAGATTCTGTAATTCTGTGTGGTCGCAAACTTGCGTGCCAGACGCGTGGCGCAAATCCAGAGTTCTGATGATATATAAGAAGGGCGACCCTTTGGCATGCGACAATTACAGACCCATCAGCCTTCTCCCAATCGGATATAAAGTATTTGCCATGGTCATGCAACAAGGGCTGGAAGACGCAGGAGCGGAAGACCGAATATGGCGAACGCAATTTGGCTTCAGATCTGGACGAGGAACAGCTGACGCGATCTTTATCGCAAGACGGGTCATTGAAGATGCTTGGACTACAAAGCAAGGGTCGTCGTTGTTACTTGCCCTGGATTGGGCCAAGGCCTTTGACTCAGTGTCGCCCGCCGCCCTGGCGACATCGCTGCTGAGGTTCGGATGCCCGCGCAAATTTGTCGACATGGTAGAATCGATTTATCGATCCCGGTGCTTCGTCGTGTCTGATTCTGGCACGACGTCAGCTGAACGGAGCCAACACTTTGGAATATGCCAGGGATGTCCGTTGTCTCCTTTTCTGTTCACAATTGTTATGACCACTTTGCTGACGGACGCGCACTCCATGTTCCGGCAACGCGTGCCGCACGTGGAAGAGCCCCATTTCGTGAGGGAGCTGGTGTACGCCGACGATGCGCTCCTGCTCGACACCAACCCGGACATCATTCAAAGCCTCATGGCATGCATAGAGGGGCGCGGGCAACATTACGGACTGAACCTAACTTGGAAGAAGGTAGAATTTCGGAGGAGTGTATATATACACCAATCCATTCCCCGGGTGTAGAATTTATAGCAGTTTTTTTTTTCGGTGCCGCTTGTTTTCCATTGCTTTTTCGTTTACATGTGCTTCATTTTCCCTCTGCTGCACCGCGCGTCTTCCTCCTCATTTACCCACCTCCCCCCGCCCCCCTCCGCTCGCAGCCGCGTCCGCTGCGTTGCCTGCTGCATGCTGCTGGTGGACCGTCGTTACCATCCGCTGCCGTTGCTGCGAACGTCGTGATCAGTTCGGTAATCCCCTCGCACGGATCGTGCCCCATATGAAGCTTCATCGACCACCCTGGCAGGGGCGTACTTAAAGTGTCTCCGCGCTCATTTCGGCGCGCCCCCCAGCGCGGACTGCAGCCCGCAATGGGCTCCACCCGCAGGCTCAAGGGGGGCGCCCCCAAAGCTTATCCGCAACCACTGCGGCACGCCTTTCCCGCGGCTCGCGCCACTGATGGAATTTCGCCTACGGCCGTCGCGGGGGCGCTCCAAGTGCGCCTCCATGCCCGCGTCGGCACGCCCCTCGCGAAGATCGCGCCCATACAGTTGTGGCCCCATTTGGAATTTCCATGGCGTCTCCGCTCCCGTTTTTGGCACGCCTTTTCAAGCGGATGGCGCCCCACAAGGAGCGCCGCGTACAAGCCCAGTAAGGGCAGTCATATTTGCGCATGGCGTAATCGTGCAAATGTCTGCTTGCGTTTGAACAGATCGTGCTCCGCATGGCGGCTCCGCGCACGGCCCTGGCGCGGAGGCCCCCCCCCCGGCTATGTCGTCGCACCTTTCAATCAGGTTGTGCTCCCTGTGGAGCTTCACCTGCAGTCCCAGCGGGGGCGTCCGCATGCGGTCGCCCACTTTCCATGGCCACGGGGGACTATGCAAAATCCGGAAACTATAGGAGAAAAATCCAAGGCCCGATTGGTGTATAAAATTTCGGGACGACGAAAATTTCGGAATGTATCAGGCAGAACGGCCCGCCGAAATTTTATACACCGATCAGGCCATAGGAATTCGCCCTATGAGCCTCCCAGAATTTCTGTGGCCCCGGTGACCCGGGGCTTCGCTCCCAGCCACCGATAGAACCGGCCACAGGCAGGCCGTGGCAGGCGGTGGTGCCCCATTTGTGTAGGATTGGAAACCACATCACAATACCTTGACGCTCCGTTTTCGTTTTTTAGGGGGTTAGAGGGGACGGAGAGGGCGGCAGGGATACGGGGCCTGGATGGAGCGATTGGGGGGGGGGGATCGGGGCAGAGACGGGTGGGGAGTGAGAGGGAAAGGGAGGGGCTGGCGGGCGCAGGGAACGGGAGTGGGAGCGGGGAGTTCCGAGCGAAAGGCATGGGAGCGGGGAGGGGGATGGGTGAACGGACAGTGGGGGGTGGAGGAACGCAGGGGGGGGGAGGGAAGGAGTCTGTGAACGGAGACGGAGGCTGGAGGCGAGGTCGTGGCGGGGTCAATGGGGGGGCGATGGTGAGTTGGGAAGGGAGGGAGGGTGATCGTGGGGACGCGGGCCCGTCGCCCATATTTGGCTCAAACCCCCTTGGCGGCATCATTTCCAATCGGGCCAGAGTTTGTACTCCCCCCCTCCCCAATGTGGTGGATGGGTTGGGGTGCTGGCGAGCAGGCCCGCGCGCGTTCCCCGGCCAGCGCGCGGCCCTGTTTAAATTTTCTCGCGTGCCCGGCTACGGGCACGCATTCATGGCCTCGAAACGAGGCACCCCTCGCCTAGAGACGGCATCACCACCATGGGCGGCGGTTTTCCGCCATGGGTGCCGGGGCCGCTGCGGCCTTGCCCGCCCCTGGACAACGCGCCCAGGCGGGGCGCATGGCGCTTGCTCCCTCTATCGGCCATTGCGCCAAAACCGCTTTGGCCCAACACTCAAAACAAAAATCGGCCCGAACAGGTCGGTGTATATACACACGCCTCCCAGAATTAATGCGCGTCCGTAGTGCAGCACATGTGATCAACAGCGAGGGCGTTTCAGTGAAAGAGAAATCTAGCCTGATCTACCTCGGCACCCAATTGTCTGCAGACGGTCGTAGTGGGGTGGAGCTCAGCCAGCGTTTAGGCGCCGCCAGGCAGGATTTCAATGTGTTGGGTGCAATTTGGTCGCATACCACGTTAAACCGCACGCAGAAAGTGCGCATTTTCAACGCGTGCGTCGTGGCTAAACTGACCTATGCATTGTTTGCTGCGTGTCTGAACCAAGCAGAACGCAGGAGAACAGATGGTTTCAAGCCCAATGCCTTCGAAAGATTTATCGCGTCCCGCATTCTTACACTAGCATGATCTCAAACAGCACCGTGCGAAGCATGGCTGGACAGCCGCCTCTGAGCGAGCAAATCTGTAAACGACAAATGTTTTTCATGGGCAAGCTTGCTAGACGCGCTGGCACGGACCCCGTGCGTTTGTCTGTCTTTGAGCCTGATAGCTTTGACTTGCGAGCGCCATCTGGCCCTAGGAAGACAGGCCAGCCCCGACAGAGCTGGGGGAACATGGTGATGAACAATTGTTTACGAGTGGCCGGCACGCCCGCTCGCCTGGCTGCGTACTTCCGCCCGGAGGGCGGTGCAGCGCGAGCGTGGGCGTCGGCAGTGCAATCGTGTCGAATTTGATGCATTTTCCACCTCTGCTAGCGCACCGTCTGTTGCAAGGCTTCTGACTGACTGAGCTTCCTGACACCAGATACTTGTCCTGGCCAGCTCACTAGCATGCAGCCTGCTGGGATGGCGCCTCCGGGTGGAGCTCCAGTGAGGCCTGTTGGGATGGCGTTTTCAGGGGGAGCTCCAGTGAAGCCTGCTGGAATGGTGCCTCCAGGAGGCTCGGGCTCCAGTGAAGCCTGCTGGAATGGCGCCTCCCGGAGGAAACCCGGTAAGCCCTGCTGGGATGGCGCTTCCAGGAGGAGCTGCGGTTCAGCCCTGCTGGGATGGCCCCTCCACGAGGAGCTGCGGTGAAGCCTGCTGGGATGGCGCCTCCAGAAAGAGCTGCGGTAAGCCCTGCCGGGATGGCGCCTCCGGGAGGAGCTGCGGCGAAGCCTGCTGGCATGGCGCCTCCAGAAAGAGCTGCGGTGAAGCCTGCTGGGATGGCGCCTCCAGGAGGAGCTGCGGTAAGCCCTGCCGGGATGGCGCCTCCGGGAGGAGCTGCGGCGAAGCCTGCTGGCATGGCGCCTCCAGAAAGAGCTGCAGTGAAGCCTGCTGGGATGGCGCCTCCAGGAGGAGCTGCGGTAAGCCCTGCCGGGATGGCGCCTCCGGGAGGAGCTGCGGCGAAGCTTGCTGGCATGGCGCCTCCAGAAAGAGCTGCAGTGAAGCCTGCTGGGATGGCGCCTCCAGGAGGAGCTGCGGTGAGCCCTGCCGGGATGGCGCTTCCAGGGGGTGCTGCGGTGAAGCCTGCTGGGATGGCGCCTCCAGGATCGACTGATCGAAAGTTCAGGTTTCCATTGACTGGTGGCCCCGAGCTCCCATGAGGAGAGGGGAAGGGGAAGGGGATGCGACGGCGGGGATGGGGATGGAGAGGGGGCGAGGAGGAGGAGGAGGAGGAGGAGAAGGAGAAGGAGGAGGAAGAGGAAGAGGAATTATAGTAATAAGAATATGATGAATTAGTCTGACAAGAGTAATGATAATAATACCAACAATACTGATAAGACACATGAAGAAGAGGAGGAGGGTGGGAAAAGGTGGGAGGGGAGGGTGAGCAGGAGGGAATCGGGGGGGCTCGTGCAACTGTGCGGTCAGCCTGCGCCGGATAAGTCGGTTCGGGCTTCGGACACGATTCATTCACGTCTCCATTTCCACGCATCCATACCACATCGATTACCAAATCATTAATTCCATCCATACGTCCGTCGCGAGCCGCACCTAGTTCAGGCCGATCATCCACAGCGCTTCGCAGTACCACGTCCGTCTAGACAGACATGTGGGCCCCGCATGCCGTCCGTGGCCGAAGTCGGTACAGAGAGGCCCGTCGCGCTGCTCCTGCCTAGGACGCGCAGCCCAGAAGCGCAGGTTTCCGCCAGCCATTCAGTGAAACCTGGGCGCCACGTCTCCTTCGCCTGGCAGACCGCGAGTCGGCCTGCGCGAGAGCGTCGGCGCTGCGCGAGTGCTGCCAAACACGCGGCATCCCCCCCTGGCTGTCCGTTGCTGCAAATGGGATAGCGACGCGCGTCCATGCTGAGTAGTCATCGGATGGTGCTTCACTGGTGGGAGGGCAGGCGGGATCGGGTGAAGCAGTTTCGGGCTCTCCTTCGGGAGGTTGCCCCTCCCCTTCCCCTCCCGGTCTCCCATCCCCCGTTCCTTCGCACTCGCCCTCGCCATCCCCCTCCCCCTGTTCGGCGGCGCGTTCAGGGGGGAGGTGAGAGGGGGGCAGGCCTTCCCAGAAGGAGCCGGGCTTTTCAGAAACCCTCGGGTTTTTTTCGAAGGCCTCCGTGGTCTCGTAGAAGGCTTGGGAAGCTGCGCAGAAGGCCAGAGGCTTTCTGGGCCCTCTGAGAAGGCCCGCCCCCTCTGAATTCCCCTTGGGCGCGCCGCCGACCTGTCCCTCCGTTCTCCAATCCCCCTTCTTTCTCGCGCTGCCACCCCGCCTCCCCCCCTCCCTCGCTCCCCTCATCCTCCTTTCCCCCCTCCCCCTGTTTTTCTCCCCCCCGCTCACCCTTCTTTCTCGCGCTGCCACCCCGGGGCGCGCCCATGCAGGGGGGAGGCGGGGACAGGCCGCGCTCGGCAGGGACAGGGCTGAAGTCGTCGTCAATCCCTGCCCCCCCCCTTGCCACTGCCCTCCCTTCGCGCACTCGTCCATTCTGGGCACGACTTCCCTCTCTTCCCCGACGACGGTCTTCCCATGCACCCCACCCTCACTTCGGCGCCTGCCGCACTCCTGCTCCCTCCACGGCGAGTGTACAGCGGCCTTTTCAGATCATGGAGACCTCTTGGTCCCTGTCCCGTTCCTCCCCCTCCCGCTCCAGTGTCAGCAGGAGAACCTCACTTTCGGAGTCAGCACCGACGACCCCCGTGACAAGTCGGAGGAGCGCGTCATCCAGGTGTGCGGGGGTGCTGGGAGATTAATGGGGATGAGGGAGGGAGGGAGGGAGGGTGAGGGGAATAGAGAGAGGGGGAGGGGAAATGAGTTAGCGCATGTTGAGAGTCAGGGGTGATCAACCTTGCGGGAAGTGTCCTTCATGCACGTGTAAGTGTGAACGTATATACATATATATATATATATATATACACACCCATACACACATGGGCAAATTTATAGGATATAGAAATAAATGTGTATACTGCGTATGCTTAAACATTCCTCTTCTTGCAAGCCAGAGGGGGAAATACACCTCCTCCCAAAAACCTGGATCCTAGAATAGCCGGTTTCTGGGCCCCCTAGACATCATTACCAAGGGTCCCCCGGCTCGTCCCGGACCTCCCAGAGCGCCCCAAGAAGGACCCAGAGGGCCTCCAGAGGCCCCCAAGACGGCCCAGGAGGCCATCAACATGGCTCCCAGAAAGCAAGACTCGCCTCATTCCCGTAGGGATTTCAGCACATTCGTTGTTCGGGTCTTAGCGTCCAAAGCAGCCAAAAAGGCCGGTATCGGCCCAAGACGGTCCAAGAGACCCCCAAGAGAGCCTCTGGACGGCCTTGGATGGCCCCAAGACTACCCAAGGAAGCCACAAATGAGCCAAACAGAGGCCCAACAGACCCTCACAAGGCCCCGAAGCGATCAGGGCGGTGATCAGAGAGGCCGAAGAGAGACCCAAGACAGCAGAGCGCTCCAAGAAGGACCCAGAGCGCCTCCAGAGGCCCCCAAGACGGCCCAGGAGTCCCTCAACAGGACTCCCAGAACGCAAACATCGCTTCATTCTCGTAGGGAAACGTACGTTTTCAGCGCATTCGCTGTTCGGGTCATAGCAGCATCCAAAACAGCCAAAAAGGCTTCGGTATCGGCCCAAGACTGTCCAAGAGACGTCCAAGAGAGCCTCTAGACGGCCTGGACGGCCCCAAGACTGCCCAAGGAAACCCCACATGAGCCAAACAGAGGCCCAGCAGGCCTTCACAAGGCCCCCAAGAAAAGCCCAAGAAGGCCACGGGAGACTCCCCACAAGGCCATGGGAGGCCAGCAGGAGGGCCTACGTAGCCCCCGTAAGGTCCCTAGAGGGCTCAAGCTCCCAAACACGGCCCAAGATGGCCCCAAGACGGCTCGAGACGGCCCCAAGCCGGCTCACCAGGGCTCCAACACGGCCCACACGGCGTTTTCCATCAAATTGACCCGAATTCCGGGCTCGCAACCACAAATCCGGAAGTCCGTGGCGAACCCGGGATAGGGTGCATTCCTTAAGAATTATGTGCGTTCGCGTGCCTTGTTGCGACCCGCTGCAACATTCTTCGCCGTCCCCCGACGGCGCCCTCCTCCTCTTTCTGCCACTCCACCACTCGTCCTCCCTCACATCCGCTTCCTTTCCTCGCTCCCCGAGATTCCCTCCCTCCTATCCTTCGCCCTCCACCCGGCGCCTTTCGGGAGCCCCCAGAGGCCCGTGAAGGGCCAGGGACCGCCTGAAAACCACCGCAGGGAAGGGGCCAAATTTCCAAGGCCACTAGGGATGGCGCGAACGACCAACATATGCAAAGCCTCAAGGACCAAGGCGCATGGCGCGAAGCGCCACTGCAGTCTTGCATTTGTGTGTGTGTATATATATATATATATATATATATATATATATACGTATCCCTATACTTCTACCTATACGACCACCCTACGGGTGATAAGGAAGTTTGGGGGGGGAGAGGGCCAGCAATGGGCAACAGTGGTGATTGTTGTTCTGACGATGCCAGTGGAGATTGTTGCATTGCCGCTCGCTCTTGGGAGCCTTGGTGTCGAGTTGTTTACGTCACCCTTCGCTCTTGGGCGCCTTGGTACCAGTCCCCCCCCCGGGAATGAATGAAATAATAAATTATTCCGTTCATTTCGCAAGGGCTTGGGGCGCCGTTTGGGCGCGTTTTTGGGACCTCTTGGGGGGCTCTTGGGGGCCTCTTGGGGGGCTCTTGGGGGCCTCTTGGGTGCCTCTTGGGAGCCTTTCGGGGATGGCGCACGCTTGCTGTTTTTCCGGCCCCGCGCGGTCGAGCATCCGAACGTACAGGCGGCGGGGGCGGGCTGGCCGCAAAGTCTGGTGCGAGCGTCCGGCGCAATCACGATTGCCGCGGCAGATAATCATAATGCAAGTCAATGTTGCCCATGTGAACAACGACGGTGGCGTTTTCTGGCCCATAAGACGGGATCGCCCACTGCACCAGTGCCGTCGGTGAAGTGAAAGGGATGACAGTGATGCGGATGCCCAACTCCAAAACGGCCGACATCACGACCAACTCGTCCGCGTACTCTTTAGTTGCCAGTTTCTGCACCCGGCGAGTGCACAGCGCCTCGGTGCGCACGGGGCCCTGGACATCCAGGCCAGCAAAGGCCAGGTATAGTATGTTCTTCATGTCGGCACTGAGCAGCACGGCGGCGTCGCCGCCGCAGAACCGGGCCCGGAGAGCTTCCGCCACCACGTCCAAAACGCGAGTGACGCACGCCAACGTCGACACACTGCTGCACACCCTGTGCTGTCAGTTGGCTTGCCGCTTGATGGGCTGGAGTGTTGCCTGGCAAGGCCTGGGCCAAAACGTCCGGCCCGCGTTCGGCCAGGCCTGCTGCGAGGCACAGCCAGAAGCACGCACCAGCGGCTCGGCCCGCATACGCCCCATGTCCCACTGGGACCTGGGGCGTATGCGGGCCGAGCGCGCAGGTCTGGAGTGTTGCCTGGCAAGGCCTGGGCCAAAACGTCCGGCCCGCGTTCGGCCAGGCCTGCTGCGAGGCACAGCCAGAAGCCCGCACCAGCGGTTCGACGCGCAGGTCTGTGACCGTCCCAGACCTGCGCGTCGAACTGCAACTCGTTACGAGCGCGCTGCGAGCACTGCGTCAGGACTTCGCCATTCCCCGACACTTCGCAGTCGAGAGTCCGGGCCGTCTTGGCGCAATGGCGGCGGAACCGTTCGAGCGCGTCGTACTTCGTGCGCTGCGCGTCCAGGCCGTTGAGCAGGAGCACCAACGCTTACCGGAACTGGAACGACGTCTGCTCCAACGCACGGGTGATGTCAGCTTCGTTGAAGCCCACGTCGATCATGGTCGCCGCCGCAGAGGCCTCAGCCGCGGCCGGGGCCTCTTGGGGCCTCCCGGAAGCTTCTTGGAGCGGCTCTCAAGAGCCTGTTCCGCCGACGTTCGTACCGGGGGCCTTGGTATCAAGAAATTGTCGCGTTGCCCCTCGGTCTTGGCACAGCATGCAGCACGGGATGTCGATGTGCCTGGCGATTTGCAGTTGCATTTGCTTGTCGATGTGCATGTCAATTTGCTTTTTGAGTTGCATGTCGATTTGCAACTCATTATCGGTCTCACTATCGATGCCACGATCGATCTCAATTTCGACCTTGCTATCGATCTCACTCGATCGATCTCATTATCGGTCTCACTCGATCGATTTCACTGTCGATATCACTGTCGATCTCGTTTTTATCGATTTCGCTATCGATATCATTCAATCGATACCACTATCGATCTCATTATCGATCCCTCTATCGATCTCACTCGATCGATCTCGTTATCGATCTTATTCACTCGATTCTCCCTCCCAGAATGGATCTAGACTCTACCCCATGAGCGTTATCGCCCCCCCCGCGTCCCATGTAAATCACGTATGATTCTGACCACATGTCCATCCTATATCTGGAATCGCAATGTCCCAGGCCAACCGGGTCCCCCCCTGAGGTTCTTTTGTTAAACAACTATGCGGTGACATTTTTTGTTTTAGCATAATAGTATTGTTTCACCAGTCCCTTGTCAAAAACGGGACGAAGTGCACACGCGCGCGTCGTCGCGCGCATGCCGAAATCCTTCAAAAACCTTCGGTGCCCGAATGATTTCGCAATCGAATTTCCCCCCCAAAAAAAACATACAAAAACAACGGGTTTCGCAACACTCATTTGTTAAAAACACATACGCGCGAGCTCTTGCGAAATCTTTAAATAAAAAACCATCGGTTTTCAAACTTTTCACACAATGCTACCAAACGGGCTTCGCGCGCGCGCATGTCGAAATCTGTCGAACGCCCTTGCGCGTGCGCCGTTGCGAGAATCCTCTACAACAAAATAACGGGACGAAGTGCAGACGCGCGCGTCGTCGCTTGCGTAGGCCGAAATCTTTCAAAACCCATTGGTTTCGGAAGGATTTCGCAATCGCGTGTCCAAAAAAACCTTCAAAAACACAGGGTTTCGCAACACGGATTTTCAACAAAAGCGTGCCCGCGCGCTCTTGCGTCGTCGTCGTCGTCGTCCTCCCTCCTCCCTCGTCGTCGTCGCCGTCGTCGTCCTCTGTCTTTCCTCGTCGTCGTCGTCGTCGTCGTCGTCCTCTTTGGCGTCGTGGTCGTTTCCGTCGTCGTTGTCGCCGTGGTCGTCCTTCCTCCTCCTCCCTCGTCGTCGTCGCGTCGTCCGTCGTCGGCGTCTCGTCGTCGTTCCTCCTATTTCGTCGCCGTCGTCGTCGTCGTCGTCGTCGTCGTCGTCGTCTTCCCTCCTCCCTCGTCGTTGTCGTCGTCGGCGTCGCCGTCCTCCCTCCTTCGTCGTTCGCGTCGTCGCCGTCCTCCCTCCTCCCTCGTCGTTGTCGTCGTTGTCGCCGTCGTCGTCCTTCCTCCTCCCTCGTCGTCGTCGTCGTTGGCGACGTCGTCGGCGTCGGCGTCGGCGTCGGCGTCGGCGTCGTCGTCATCATCGTCGTCGTCGACGTTGGCGTCGCCGTCGTCGCCGCCGCCGTCGTCGTCGGCGTCGGCGTCGTCGTCGTCGTTGTCGTCGGCGTCGCCGTCGTCGTCGTCGTCGGCCTCCTTTCCGTCGTCGGCGTCGGCGTCGGCGCCGTCGTCGTCGGTGTCGTCGTCGTCGTCGTCGTCGTTGTCGTCGTGGTCGCCGAAGTCGTTGGAGACGTCGTTGGTGTCGTCGTAGTCGTTGTCGTCGGCGTCGTCGTCATCGTCGACGTCGCTGTCGTCGTCG
The DNA here is from genome assembly GCA_963575745.1 of Prorocentrum cordatum. Taxonomy (NCBI): domain Eukaryota; class Dinophyceae; order Prorocentrales; family Prorocentraceae; genus Prorocentrum; species Prorocentrum cordatum. The sequence continues at coordinate 1,553,840 of CAUYUJ010014948.1, read as the reverse complement.
GCGTCGGTGTCGTTGCTAAGTGCCATTTGGTACCTACCGTCACGGTCTCAAGAGGTTTTGCAAACCAAGTTGCGGGTGGGTGGGTGGGATGTTCTGCAAGAGCATGGGGTGTGTCAAAGCATGGGTAAAAATCAATCCCACCATAGATCCCACTATCGCTTTCACTATCGATCCCACAATCGATCTCACCATCGATCTCACCGGATCGATCTCGCTATCGATCTCATTATCGATTTCACAATCGATCCCACAAGCGATCTCACTATCCTTCTTAGTATCGTTTTCGCACCAGCGGGACACCGGGACACCAGCGGGACACCGGCGGGACACCGGCGGAACACCGCGCGGCCCCGTTTGCCGGTCGGGAAATATTTGGTCCGGCCGCGCCTCAGCCACAGGAGATTTACTGGGACACCAGCGGGACACCGGCGGGACACAGGCGGGACACCGCGCGGCCCCGTTTGCCGGGGGGGAATCATGTGGCCCGGCCGCGCCTCAGCCACAGGAGACTTTCCTCTCGCCCGCCCACGCAGCTTCGCCTCGCACGCACGCGCGGCACGCACGAACACGAAACCGAAACCGATTTCCCGGTGGGGGGCTCTCCGCTCCACTTCGATCTCACCCCCCAGCCTCCGATATAAATATATCCGTAAAGGCCTCGCCCCCTGCCGCCTTCCCCTTTTCTCTCATATAGTGGAGTATGCAAGAGCTATGTTGTGAGGTTTGGGCGCCGTCGTGAAGCAGCCTCGGAGACGCGAATTTTGTATAATGGACTGCGAATTATGGTCCTGGGAGCACGAACGCAGCTTAGTGTACGATGGTTTATGGCCTCGTGGACGCGAACGTTGTGTAATTTACTAGGGATGATGGCGTAGGGGCGCGATTGAAGGATTCTGGCTTCGGGGGCGCGAGAATCATGTATTTTTACGTGTCCCAGGACCCCCAAAAAATGGAGAACCCCCCAAGGTGGAGGTAGCCAGGGCTCGTTTCGCCCCCCCCTCTCGCGCGGACTTCAACAATTCACAGTAAGAAGCAGAACGCAGAATTGTATCCTCGGAGACTGAAAACTGGAATTGTTGTCGCTTCGCGAATCCCCACCAGCCCATCCAGAAACGATGCCCAGAGGAATTGCCTCGATCAGAGAAGTGGGCAGCACACAGAGGAAGCCATTATGAGACATCTTGGGATATCTTGAGCCATCTTGGAGGTCATTTTGGGCTCTCCCAGACGCTCTTGGAGTCATCTTAATCCGTGCCCCCCCCCAAGAGGCCTCCATGTGGCTAAAACCTGTGTAGAATCAATGATTAGGCATTCTCGCCGAGGCCTCTTGGAGCATCTTGGGTGCATCTGGGGGGGCTCTTGGGGCCTCTTGGGGGTCTCTTGGGGGCCTCCGGGGGGCCTCTTGGGGGCCTCTTGGGGCCATTTTGGGGCCATCTTGGGACCTCTTGGGGCTTCCTGGGCGCTTCTTGGGGCCATCTTGGAAGAGATCGATCAAACAAGAGGGGGGGTTCAATTAGCGCCCCCCCTCGGAAGCCCCGAAGAGGCCAAAATCGTCCCAAAACCTAAGGAAAATCAATGATTTTTGCTTTCTCGCCTTTTCGCTTCCGGACGCTCTAACTACCCGCGGCCCCCCCCGTCCAGGTCCAGGGGAGGGGGTAGGGGGAGGGGTAAACCCCTCCCCAAGGGGGAAGAGGGAGGGGTGGAAGAGGATCTGTTCTAGACCACCTACGCCCAGAGGGCTGGTGGGACTGGAACTGGAGCCTGATGGCCCTGCAAGGGGGCCGGCGGATATACACATGGTGTTTTTTCCCCAACCATCTTGTTGTGTTGGGTCTTCGTTTTGAAGAGACGGTGCCCCGCGTCTCTCCTCTTTCTTCCTCCCCCTCCTCCTCCCGCTCCTCCCTCCTCCCCCTCTTCCCTGCGCTTCACCCACCCAGGGCAGCGTCTCGTAGCCCCATAGGGAGCTCCACCGAAGGCCCCAGTGGGGGTGCCCGCATGCGGTTCCCCCACCCAGGGCAGCGCTTCGTGGCCCCATAGGGAGCTCCACCGAAGGCCCCAGTGGGGGTGCCCGCATGCGGTTCCCCCGCCCAGGGCAGCGCTTCGTAGGCCCATAGGGAGCTCCACCGAAGGCCCCAGTGGGGGTGCCCGCATGCGGTTCCCCCGCCCAGGGCAGCGTTTCGTGGCCCCATAGGGAGCTCTACCGAAGGCCCCAGTGGGGGTGCCCGCATGCGGTTCCCCCCACCCAGGGCAGCGTTTCGTGGCCCCATAGGGAGCTCCACGGAAGGCCCCAGTGGGGGTGCCCGCATGCGCAGCGTTTCGTAGCTCCATGGGGAGCTCCACCGAAGGCCCCAGTGGGGTGCCCGCGCGCGGTTCCCCCACCCAGGGCAGCGCTTCATAGCCCCATAGGGAGCTACGCCGAAGGCCCCAGTGGGGGTGCCCGCATGCGGTTCCCCCACCCAGGGCAGCGCTTCGTGGCCCCATGGCAGCTCCACCGAAGGTCCCAGTGGGGGTGCCCGCATGCGGTTCCCTTCACCCAGGGCAGCGTTTCGTAGCCCCATAGGGAGTTCCACCGACGGCCCCAGTGGGGGTCCCCGCATGCGGTTCCCCCACCCAGGGCAGCGTTTCGTGGCCCCATAGGGGGCATGCGGTTCCCCCACCCAGGGCAGCGCTTCGTAGCCTCATAGGGAGCTCCACCAAAGGCTCCTGTGGGGGGGGGGGGGGGGCATGCAGTTGTTCCCCCACCCAGGGCAGCGTTTCGTAGCCCCATAGGGAGTTCCACCGACGGCCCCAGTGGGGGTCCCCGCATGCGGTTCCCCTCACCCAGGGCAGCGTTTCGTGGCCCCATAGGGAGCTCCACCGAAGGCCCCAGTGGGGGTGCCCGCATGCGGTTCCATGCGGTTCCCCCACCCAGGGCAGCGTTTCGTAGCCCCATAGGGAGCTCCACCGAAGGCCCTAGTGGGGGTGCCCGCATGCGGTTCCCCCACCCAGGGCAGCGTTTCGTGGCCCCATAGGGAGCTCCACCGAAGGCCCCAGTGGGGGTGCCCGCATGCGGTTCCCCCACCCAGGGCAGCGTTTCGTGGCCCCATAGGGAGCTCCACCGAAGGCCCCAGTGGGGGTGCCCGCATGCGGTTCCCCCACCCAGGGCAGCGCTTCGTGGCCCCATGGGAGCTCCACCGAAGGCCCCAGTGGGGGTGTCCGCATGCGGTTCCCCCACCCAGGGCAGCGCTTCGTGGCCCCATGGGAGCTCCACCGAAGGCCCCAGTGGGGGTGTTCGCATGCGTCTCCCCCACCCAGGACAGCGCTTGGTGGCCCCATGGGGAGCTCCACCGAAGACGCCAGAGGCGCAGTTCGCATGCGTCTCCCCCACCCATGACAGCGCTTCGTGGCCCCATAAGGAGCTCCAGCGAAGGTCCCAATGGCGCAGTTCGCATGCGTCTCCCCCACCCATGACAGCGCTTCGTGGCCCCATAAGGAGCTCCAGCGAAGGTCCCAATGGCGCAGTTCGCATGCGTCTCCCTCGCCCAGGGCAGCGCTTCGTTGCCCCACAGGGAGCTACACCGAAGGCCCCAGTGGCGGTGTCCACATGCGTCCGCGCCACCAATTTCGGCGCACCCCTCACAAGTTTCGTGGCCTCATAGGAGCTTCACCGAAGCCGGTACCCACAATGCGGTACCCGCAAGTGCACATGGTTGGGTCCTTCGTCAGGCTAATTTGGAGCGGCACAGGGCCATACGACATGTATCTGATAGCCGCCGCCCGGCCTGCCGCACCCACACCATGGCGACTCTGCCATTGCAGAGCCCAGAGCTAGTGGCTGCATGGGAGGCCCGCGACAACGAACGAGTCAGGCTAGCCAGACGAGCTGGCTCGACCCACATCCTTGCGGCCGGCCAGGCGGTTACAGCCGCAGGCCGCCGCATAGGACGTGCAACAAAATAGCCGCCTCATGTTCGAATCACTTGGGGCTCCTTCTGGGAATCCCTTGCCGCGTAATGGTGGTCACGTGTGTGTGTGTGTGTGTATGTGTGTGAGGCTGAACAGTTAGTTTCGCAGGCTGGCGGGCAACAGTGTCTTGCGTTTTGCGTCTGTAACCCACCAGTGGAAATCCCCCAGATGTCTCACCAGCACAGATTCTCTGGCCAGCCCTGATCTGCCTGGCCCATTATCACGAGGGGCAAGATTCTCCCGCCTCTCTTTGTCCCGAGGTCTGCAGAAAACTCGGGCTACCTCAGAGGCTCCTGTCGCGCACGGCGCTGGCGCAGACCGCCTTCAATTGGTTGGAGGCGCGCTGGGAATACCACCAGAAAGCTTGCACGGACATGGTGGGAAGAGGAACAGGAGAACGTTGGGACGAGCATGGTGGGAGGAGGAGGAGGAGGAGGAGGAGGAGGACTCGCGACCGCCGACTTATCGGCGATGTATCGCCGGATTCCAGGTCGATGTTTATCCCATAAGCGAGTCTCCCCGTTGCGCCCGCCTCAGAAGTCGCAAAGGCATCCATACACCACCCCCGTGCCTGGCCAGGGCCGTCCTGGGCCCTACGATAGCGCGTACATCGTCTTGCCTTGACAATGAGGGCGTATACGCCATGCCAGGGCCCGCCCAGGAGAAATCCGCCGGCCTCCTTGTGGGGCCACAAGGCTGTAGGCCGAAGGTTGCAGTTTCCTGTGCCAGTTGCAGCTTCCAGTTTCCACTGTTACAGTTCTGCTTCTTGCTGCTTACTGTTCCTTGTTGATGGACCGCGCGAGGGGGGGAGGCCCAAACGGGCAGGTTTAGCACGCCTTGAGCGTGTTGTCTGAATTGCTGGGGTGGGTAAAAGTTGGCACCCATCACGCAGATCGGCGGGGTCAGGGTCTAACAACAGGGGATTTGCCACATATCTGAAATTCGGCGGCACCCCTCACGCAGATCGGCGGGGTCAGGGTCCAAAAACATTGGGGATTTGCCGCATATCTGAAATTCGATGGCACCCCTCACGCAGATCCGTAGGGTCAGGGTCACGGCGGCGCCCAGACCTCATGATTTAGCTTTTGCATCTCCCACTGTCCGAGACAGGGGGCCGGCGGCATGGGGCGAAGCCCCTACGGATAGAATTTGTGGCCAGATTGTCCCGGGACTTTGCTGGAGTGCTTGTCGTCCGAGGATCCCCAGAGGCCGCCCCGCGTGCGCGAGTCATGGATATGCAAAGATTCCGACGTTCTCATTGTTGGAGACCTTAGCGCACGCTCAGCCTCTCGGACTAGCGAATTGTGGCTGTCAGTTCCTGAAGCCAATCACGAAAGGACAGAGGACGACGAGGAGGGGGGTGGGTAGGAAGAAGAGGAGGAGGAGGAGGAGCGGAGTGGGCGAGGACGAGGAGCCGGAGAAGTGGAGGATGAGGAGGAGCCCAAAAATGGAACGTGGGGACAAGATTTATTCACCCTCCCCCCCTTCCCCCTTCCGGCGCCTGGGTTGTTCTGGCCTTGGTGGATCGAGTGCCAGAGCCCTTTGGAACAATGGCCGCCGTCGTCTTCTGAAACATTTGAGTTCTTGACCTTCGGGTTCCTTTCGAGGTCCTCTCCGAGCACGAGTTGCAGCTACTCACCTTCGCGCGAGGCCTCCGGGAGCTGAAATCTGCAGGCGGTTGGACAGGGGCGATGTCTGAGCATCCCGACAGGACCCGCAGCTCCCGTCCATTGACCACGTTGCGCTGTCCAGAAGAGGCAAGACCGTTCTTACCGCGATCGCGCGTGAACCAGTTTCGCGAAATCTACGCGATTGTGTGCTTGAGTGAAGTTGCGTCACGGGCACGTGTCTAATTGACGATCGAAGCAACAGATGTTCGTTCGCACGCGTGCCGAAAGTCTCGGCTGGAAGGTCCGCACCAACGCGGTTGCGAAAAGACAATCAGGTAGCCTTTTTGGGAGGAGAGGGTCTCGAAGGAACCAGAGTCGATGACACCGGTCGCGATGGGCACGCAGCTCTGCGCAGCCATTTGGGGTTTGCGCAGCGGAGTTTGAGAGAGCCTTGACAGCCCAGGCTGTCAGGACCAATTGAAGAGCGGATCACATCGCGAAGCTCCAGGCCCAACTCCCTAATGCCAGGATTGTTCTGCGCATGTCCATCTGCAAGTTGAGCTTGACCACGGTGAGATGATTACTCAAGTTACGCCATTCCGCCGACCGCTCGAAGAGGAGATGCGCGGCGTCCGATTCCGTATGTGTTGCTTGCCGTTTTTTGTCGCGTTGTTTGCATGTAGTTGTTCCTGATTCGTCCTTCCTCTCCTCCGCTGTGTTTGCTAGGCTTCTTTGGTACCTCTTGCAGGCCTCGGGGGCGGCCTCTTTGGAGCCCTTTGAAGGCTTGAGGACTGGGGATGGCCCTCTGGGGGCTTATTGGGGACCTCGTGGGGGCATGTTGGAGGCCTTGGGGGCCGTCTTGTGGGGGGGGGTCCTGGGCCCCTTCGAGTTCCCCGGGCCCCTCTGTGGCACATTGAGGGCCCATTTGGCCGTCTTGAGGGCTTATGGTATAGTCTTGGGGCCACGTTGAGTCGTCTCCAGGTCCTCCTGGGAGCCTCTTGAGCCGTCTGGACGATGTCTGGAGGGCCTGTCGGTCCGCCTTGGCCTTTCATAGACCAGGGACAGGGGAATGCGAAGATCTTTGAGGCAATCTTGAAGGTTCTCTTGGAGCCCTCTTGCGGCGTCTTGGGGGCCTCGGGCTATGTTGAGACCCTTGTGGGTGTTATTGAGGTCCATATGGCGTGTGAGAGCCCCTCTGAAGCTGTCTCGGGTGGCATCTTTGGTAGCTTGGAGGTCGCAGTGGGTGGATCTGGAGGCTCGGAGTGCCCCAAAGGTGTGTTAACAAGCTCGTGCCCCCTCCCCCTGCCCCCCCCCTACCCCAACTTTGGGATTTTGGACCCCAGTGGAGGGGGGCACTGGGAGAAGGACAGCGGATCATCTCACACACCTTGGCACCCCCCGTAAGCTGGGTTCGGCTTATTAGACTCTTTCTAGGATGCTCGATGGCCCCGTGCGAGCCCTCTCTGTGTAGCACCGTCATGTCACTCTTCGTCCCTGCGCTCACGCATATTGCTATCTGTGGGCCCAGGGGGGGGCGGCTCTCCGACGTGGCCGCCCCAACGTGAAACATTCTGCTGCCCGTGCCCAGCCAGATTTCGAATGGCTCGACATCGCGTTAAGCACACAGGCGAGCGAGGCGTTCTGTCTGGTGGTGGTGCTCTACTTGTCGCCTCGTCTTCTCAGAAAAAACTTGTTGAACCGTAAAGCAGAATTCGGACATATTCTGCACTCGAGCTGCCCTCGTTCGCGAGGAGGAGGAGCAGCAGCAGCAGCAGTGCAGGAGGGAGCTCTGCAGGGTCCTCTGCAGGCCAGTGATGCATCACTCCTCGTATCCTGGCGGGATGAGTTCTCCAGAGGCTACAACAAGAAACGCCGATCTGCAGTTCGCACTGCTACGAGCCAAGAAGTGCGGGCTGGAGGGAGCGAGGGAGCGGCGAGGAAGGATAAGGCCGTCGGAGGAGAAGGGAGAAGGGAGGAACGGGCAGGAGGGAGGGGTGGCGGAAAGGGAGGGGATTTGTTCTCTTAACTCTCCTCGTTGAGCGTAGTTGGGTAGTGTTTCGCGCCAAGCGCGCGGAACATGACGGATACCTCCAGATGGCGTTGAGTTTTTCGACAGGGAGAGGGGATATATGCACACCGGCCTCCAGGCGCGGACAGCGGGCTCCCGACCGAGACATCTGGTCAGACGGTACGCCAGAACGGGTCCAGAGACGACTCCGGAGATCCAGATCCATGACCACGCGGGCGGCGATTGGCTCCTGTCTTGACCCCGCCTTTCAAGTTCTTGCGCTTCCCTTCTGGAGTTGCAACTCCCATCGCACACCACACGCCACATAATCAGGATGCTGCGGCAACGACAGCCTGGTCTCTGGTGAACTCTCAAGCATGTGTGTCCGCCTTTACACCCTTCTCATCCTTGACTCGTCAGACCACTCTTGGCTCATCTTGGCAGTCCAAGAATGTCCAATAATCGTACACCCTTGCCGTGCATCCTTTGGTTGAAATTGAGCGCGCTCCCCTGCTATTCCGTCTGCTCCTCCTTGTCCGCCGTCTACACCACTTTCGCCCCCGTCTCCACCTTCACCTCCTACCTCCGCCACGTACACATGCAAGATCGGTGGGAGAGGTACGATGTCAGGCGTGGCGCGACCGCCCCTCCTTTGCCCCCTCCTTTCTCCCCACACCCATCCCTCCCTCCCCTCTCTCTTCGCCCTCCCCTTCTCTCTCGCCTTTCCCCTCCCTCCCTGTCCCTCTCCCCTCCCTTTCCTGTACCTCTCCTCTCCTCTCCCCTCCCTTTCCCCTCCCCTGGTCCCTCCCTCCTCGCCTCCCCCTCCCTCCCTTTCCCTCCCTCCCATTCCCCTTCTGCTACCCTTCCTCCCTCGCCGTACACTTCTGTTTCACCACGCCTCTCAAGCAGGCACGCAGACTAATAGAGGTCTTTCCTTCCATATCAGATAACAGGCAAACCGCACGCCCCGCACCCTTTGGACTCGCCCACGCCCCCATCGCCGTCCTCCAACGAGTCCTCCGTGAGGCTTCATCGCCAACCCCAACGTGCTGGCGCGGCGCTCGGTATAAGCTGCGTGCAGCGATGGCGTCCACCGCGCGTCTTGGCGCGGGCCGCCTGCGATCGGCGAAGTGAGCCTTCGCGAGCGACCGTATCCGAGAGGAGTCGTGTTGTGGACCGTCGCGAGGTTTTGGCGCAGGCCCGGCCAATTGCCGCGGGTTCGAGCATGCTGGTTTCAGGTCCCTGTGTCGTGATTCCATTCGCGCCTCGTATGTGCCGGGGAGCCTCGAGGAGATCTCGACCGTTTGAGGTAATGCATACGCCCACCCTGGGTTTCGACCAGCAGATGGCCACCCATGTCTTGACGACCATGCGCGAGTTCGTGGATTGCAAGGCCTCTTCCGGGTAAGCAGCGGTGCTGCAGCCTGTCGTTTGAGCTCGTCCTTCTGTGCCCTCCTCCATGTTTGATGCAGTCACCGGCGCGAGGCGCGAAACGCAATGTTGGTCTTTCGATGTGTCGGTGAATTGCGTGCGAGTTATGGTATATCAGCCCATCTCAGGTGCAACATGTCAGACTACATCGGTGTTTATCTCGCCCAATACCTCTCTCGCTGTTCTCTCCTTCTCTCTCTCTCTTTTCAACTCTCTCTTACTCCCACTCTCTCTCTCTCTTTCTCTATCTCGGGTCACCGTGCTCGCTCACTCAAATAAACAATCGCGTCCAGCCTCGCTTTGAATTCAAATGCGTTTTCGTGTACTTCTGTCTCTGCATCTGAATCACCCGCCCCACTAATGATGGATGTCAAGGTGAATGCATGTCATTGACGTTGTGCTTCACATAGTCGGATTTCCTGAGGCTCGCCGACTGACTAAAATTGGGTCTTCTCGCATGACTTCCCCAGTGGTCATACATATGAATATAAGCCAAGCGCGACCCCAAATAGGGGATCACTTCCTAAGCGGCATTCATTGTTTGGCATTGCTTGGCATTGCACTGTTGTGTGTTGGCATTGCATTGCTTTGCATTGTTTGGCATTGCGTTGCATTGGTTTGCAATGCTTGGCGTTGCTTGGCATTGCTTGGCATTTCTTGGCGTTGTTTTGCATTGCTTGGCGTCGCTTGACATTGCTCGGCCTTGCTTGGCATTGCTTGGAGTCGCTTGGCGTTGCTTGGCATTGCTTGGCAGTGCTAGACGTTGCTTGACATTCATGTATTGGTATTGCTTGACGTCGCCTGGCATTACGTGGCGTTTCTTGGCATTGCTTGGCGTCTCTGCAAAAACATGAAGGACACAAGACCAACTAAGGGTCCGTAGCCATTTTGGCTCAAGCTTTTTTTGGCTTCAGCAGCTTGGCCCACGCTCCCCGTGTGGCCCCGAAGTGGTGGGGGGCAGCCCGGCCGCTCACCGCCCAAGGCACGAGATCTGAGGCACGAGGCGGTCAGTCTCATGCGCAGCGGCCGCTGCAGCAGCATGCAGGGCACCCGCCCGGCCGACGGGACAAGGCTGGTCGTCGATGATCGCTCGTTGAGGCTAGTGGGCCTCCAGCCCGAACTCGGCTGCAGCAACAGCGACGGTAGTCTTGGGAGCGCCGCAGGGGGACGCCTCGCGCTGGTGGGGGCGCCCCAGGATGCGCGCGGCAGCGCCGCGGGGAGGCTTCCACGCGTGGACGACGATCAAGTCGGGAGCGCCGGTGAGAGCGACACCAGCCACGGATCGCACTCGGAGTATGCTCCTTCCTCATCGGGCAGCCACTGCTCCCTCTCGGAACTCAGCGACAGCAGGTGGGGGGTCAGCGACTGGAGCGAGCACGAGAGCAGCGGCAGCTCAGCGTCGGGCAGCTCCCACTCCGAGAATCACAGCCCTCGGCGTGTAGAGGAGAGCGAGGTCGTCGAGCAGCAGGACGCAGAGTGGCTGATGGACAACGAGGCTCAGCACGCCGCCGGGACTTGCAAGCCGTGCCTCTACCTCAGGACGGAGGCGGGCTGCGCGGCTGGCCGCGCGTGTAGATACTGCCATCTGCCGCACGCGGCCCCGAGCACGGCCGGTAGGATTCCTTGCAAGCAGCTGGTCAGGAGGTCGGACAGCAAATGCGGGGGCGACGCGGATGCCGTGCGGGACTTGGCCGACGACTGCCACTTGGCACAGCGACACATGCTCGGCGCTTTCCGCGAGAGGGACCCGCAGCAGGGCCCGGTGGGGGCGGAGCCGGGCGGACCGACGCAGGCTGCCGCTTGCGAGAAGCCGGAGCAGTTCCCGAGCTGCGGCTAGAAGCGCGAGAACCCGTGGGGAGCGGGGAGAACCATCACATGACAATGAGGAGGACGAGGAGGACGAGGACGACGAGGAGCGAGGCGAAGGGGCAAGGGCGCTGTGCGGATAGCCCCATATGACCCAAACGGCCACCTCTGTAGTCCAAAAGCGCACTGCGCCCCTGGCGCGCGAAGCGCGCCCAGGGCGGCGCTGGAGGCGCCGCCAGGGGGGCTCCAGCGCCGATGCAAGACATCCGCCATGACAATTAAAGCGCTGGCCCCTGGCTGTGCGCGCGCCTGTCCTGCGCGGGCGATTGCGCAACGGGGGTCCCGGCCATCCCCCCGACCGCCTGTTTGAATCCGAGGGGTTGGGGAAGAGGAAAGGGAGATCTTGTTAAACTGCCTACGTCCAGAGGGCTGGTAGGATTGGCGTGCGGCGTTCTACCCACACAGTCTCATGTCTGTTGCGCGCCCACTGGGTCGCGTCCACCGTGCCCGCAGTGGATCTTCTTTTGCCAGTTCGAGCTGAGCACATACAACTTACAGTGCTAGTGTTCATCGCCGAACGGACTGCGCCACCACTTGGCATCACTAAACGAAAACAACTAACTCAGGGAAGGCCGTTTACGAAAAGTAAGAACCAAGAGCAAGGAGCAAGGGGAAGGCCTCTTCAAAAGCAGTAAGGCAACAATTCCAATGATGGCATGTTCAACATCCGTATGAAATCCAGACCAAGGAACCTGGGGACCGCCTCTTCAAACACGGCATGGAAGCATGACCAAGTTACACGGGAAATGCCTCTTCAAACGCAGTCAGGAAACAAGACACAGAACCCGAGCAGGACAAGCCAGCGCAAGTTTGGCACCCACCGACTTTTCAAAAGCAGGGCAAGCCCAGTTATGGACACCATCGTGTGTTTGCGTGTGTGTTTGTGTTTGTGTGCGTTGCGTGTGTTTCAAGGCTTGTAGCTTTGGAGGGGGAGCCCGAAGAGCGGCACAGAGGCGGCATGTGTGGTATACACATGCAGACTTATGCCATATGTTGCATAGATGTAGTTATAGGTGCGCGTGTGTATATATGAATCTTCGTAGAGAGAGGGAGTTGTGCGCACGCACGCTTGTACACATGTTTGCGCCATGCACCTTGGCCCTTCAAGTTTCGCGGAATGGGAAAGATGATACAGCATCGTTTCCATATGTGGATTGAGGGAGGGAAAGTGTTGTGGATTGTATTGCGAAGGCCTTGCGGCCGGTGCCGCCGACCCTAAATGGCGACGACGACGACGACGACGACGACAAGCGCTCTTGGGGGCCTCTTGGGGGTAGTTTGTGGGCCTCTTGGGGAGCTCTAAGGGGCCGCTTGGAAGCCTCGTGGGGGCCTCTTGGGGCTTCCTGGGGGTCTCAGCCCGGACCTCATTTGGAGTGTTTTCGATGTTTCTAGGCCGCCCGAGGACCCCCCACCCCCCCCCACCCCCTCCGGGACCCCCCCCGGGACCCCCCCCTGGGGAAGGGATCAAAGGGAAGGGGCTTCCTTCGACTCGATTACGACACTGCTAGACTTTTCTCTCGCTCACGAGCTTGAGAAGGAAGCTGCAGGGAAAGGGGGCGACGGAGGCGACGACCGACGGAGACGACTCGAACAGCCAAACCCCTCGCACACGCCGACAGGGTCGGCGGATTTGCTGGGGTTGGAGTCCCCCCCGTGCAGGAGTAAGCATAGCATGGCATGATTGGAGCAGTGTTGACAGGTCCTCTTGGCTAAGGAGATGAGCGCGACATCATCAATCTAGCTACATGGTAGCGGAGCTCGGTTCCCACGCCACGGGAGCTGAGCTCGCGCGCCACGCGACCTCCCCGCCCGCGAGGGCTGCTCTTCAGCAGCGATGGCGGCGATCGAGGTGGTCGACGTGCGGACCGACATGCGGCTGCAGCGGTTCGACGGCGCGGATGAGAAGTGGGGAGACTGGAGTCTCCGATTCGAGGCCTACACCGCGCTGCTCGGCTTCGAGGAGTTCATGACAGCGGCGGGCCAGAGGCAGGACCCGCTGCTGAACGACCAGCTCGACGAGCGCGCCAGGCAGGTCAGCCAGCGTCTGTTGCACCTGCTGATCACTTATTGTGAGGGCAAGGCGATGGGAGTGGTCAAGCTCTCGCGCAAGAACGGCCTCGAGGCGTGGCGCCAGCTCAAGAATGGGTACGAGAGCCGTTCAGGGAATCGTTGGACGGCGATGCTGCGGTTCATCCTGAGCCCGCAGGACAAGTGGGCTAAGGATCGCGAGGCGGGCATCGACTTCTTTCAATCGCTTACCGCCTGGGAGGCGATCGTGGCCGAGTATGTGGACCAGAGTGGCGAGGCAGTCTCGGACAATGTTAGGGCGAGCGTGCTGCTTGAGCGCGCGCCAGATCCATATCGCGAAGTTCTGCGACAGGCCCCAGAGGAGGTGGGGCTCACGTTCGGCGCAGCTCGCAGCCACATCAGGGGCTACTACAATCAGGGAAGGACCTTCACACGCGTCCCAGACGTGGGCGGGGTCGTGCCGATGCAGGTGGGTGCGTTTCGCGCCGGGCTTCCCAGTGGCAAGGCCAGCGGCAAGGGCAAGACGCACAAGTCGGACAAGTCAGGCGGGAAGTCGGGCAAGTTCCAGAAGGGCAAGGACTCGAAGACCAAGTCCAGGGCTCGCGACGGCGGCAAGCACGGCAAGAGCCAGACGGAGTACTTTGACGGCGAGTGCGGCTACTGCTGCAAGTGGGGCCACAAGCGGGCCGACTGCAGGAAGAAGAAGGCCGACGACGCGAAGAAAGAGCCAGATCACACTCGAGCGGTTCAAGGCGACGCAGCCTCGTCATCAGGCCAGCAGCCAGCGGATGGCACGGCGAAGGCGGCGTCGGGCTACTACGACGGCACACCCGACGGCTGGGCGTTCGCGGTCACGGCGGGGACAGGCGGCAAGGTGGCGAAGGTCGGCGGCTCCATCCAGATCGACGGCGGCAGCGACGGACGCGCCGAGGCTCTTTGACGTGCAGCAGCGTCCGCTACCGACGGCAGGCCTGAGGGGAGTTGAGATGGCCATGAAGGAGGGCATCAAGGCGACGGCAGACTTCCTCGTTGCTGACGTGAACGATGATCTGCTGAGCATGGGGAGGCTGCTCAGGCAGGGCTCCAGGTTCAACCTCAGCCTGGAGGGCGGGCTCTACATGACGAACGGCCATCGCAGCGTGCAGCTCGAGCCGGGGAGGAACAGCCTCAGGCTCCCGATTGTCTCGGGTGGGCCTGCAGCCGAGGCTCACCATTGCCGCTGCGCGGCAGAGCGGCAGGATGCGGCGACGGCTCCTGTGCTCAACGCGGATAGCTCGGTCGGCGCGATGGGGGCCAGGCTGAGGGAGCTGTTCATGCCCATCTACGGCACCAAGGCGGAGCACTGGGACAGGCTCATCGTGGCGGAGGCAGCGGCCAAGCGATCGGAAGCTGAGAGGGCGCGCAAGCAGGCAGTCAAGGAGCAGCTCGGGATCCAACGCGACCCCGTCGAGCCTAGGCAGCTACCCGTGCCGAAGGCTCCGAGTGCTGAGGAGGAGAGGCAGCGCCGCCTCGCCCATCTGCCAGCCGCGCCCCGGCGCGAGGAGTGCATCCGCGGCAAGGCGCCCGATGCCCCCCACGCCCAGGTCACGCTCGAGGACTCCGAGCGGAAGGCGCCGCTCATCAGCCACGACTTCGGCTTCTGCAAGACGGCTGATGAGGACGGGGGCTCGACGAAGGTTGAGGACACATGCGCGACGATGCTCGTGGGGTTCAGCTCGGACGCGGGAGTAGTGAAGGTTCTTCCGTGCCCATCGAAGTCGGCATCGCCACGCGCGATTGCAGGCATCAAATCGTCCGCGCAGCGGCTCGAGACGGGGAAGTGCAGACTCAGGACCGACTCCGAGCCTGCGACGAAGGCAATCCTGGACGGGGCGGTCGCAGAGCTGACGGGCGAGGCCACTCCAGAACTGACGCCCAAGCACAGCAGCCAGTCGAACCCAGCGGAGGCGGCGGTGAAGATCGTCGAGGGCCAGACGCGAGCCCTCAGGCTGGATCTCGAGAAGCGCTACGGCACCAGGATCACCGCGGCGATGCCGATCTGGGCCTGGATGATGCGCCACGCTGGGTGACTACACGAACGGCACTCGCGACGGGCTGGAGGACAGACCCCACATGAGATAGCGACAGGCACGCCCTACAAGGGCGACATTTGCAACTTCGGCGAGACGGTGCTGCATCGAATAGCTCGTTCAAAGCATCGAGGACTTGGTGGAGGGCGGCGGCTGCACCGCGGGGGGGCGCAGTGGGGCCGTGGGATTTGGGTCGGCAGATCCGACGAGTCCCAGGAGCATCTGATGATGACGCCGCAGGGGGTCGATCGAGCTCGGACAGTGCGACGGCTACCTGAGGGCAGACAGACCGGCAAGGACCTCTTGCTGTCGGCGACGGGCCTCCCCTGGGCGCCGAGGACGGCGCCCGAGAGGTCGAGGCGACGACGGGCAGCCCCGCACGTGGCGACAGAGATCCCGAGGGCGGAGGAGCAGCAGCAGCAGCAGGCACAACCGCAGGCAGGGCCACCCGAGGGCGGAGCGGACTCTGCTCAGCCCCAGGCCCCGCCGCAGGCCCCAGGCCCAGCGGCGGCGGCGAGCCCGCCGCAGCCACAGCCGCAGCCCCAGCAGCCGGCGCCGCCAGCGCCACGAGACGCGGCCATCGGGGCGCCGCCCCTGCAGGCAGCGAGGCGCGGGATGCCGCCGGAGGCGGAGGCCGCAGAGAGCAAACGAGCGCGGGTTGCAGCGGTTCACGAGCTGGACGTCGGCAACGTAGACGACCCACCCGACGCGTTCTGGGAGGAGATCTCGGACGAGGTCGAGGACCCGACCGAGGGCACGTTCGACGTGGGCGCGCAGGACGAGCTGGACAAGAAGCTCACGCTGGAGAACCTGCAGAGCCTCTTGGACCACGGCGTCGGCGAGGACATCCCCAAGTCGGAGGCAAGGGGAATGAAGCACATCGCCACCCGCTGGGAGAACCAGTGGAGGTGGAAGCCAGCGCGACAGGAGTGGCAGCGCAAGGTGAGGTTCGTCTGCCGTGAGTTCCGCTGGCAGGAGTGGCGCGACGACCTGTTCACGCCAGGATCGGCTCCGATCTCCAATAGGCTCATCGACTTCGTGGCTCTCAAGCGCGGCTTCGAGGTGATGGCGCTGGACGCGACGGACGCCTTCTACCAGGCGCCCGAGCACGAGGACGTGGTGGTGGATCCACCGCAGGAGTACCTGGACAGGCTGTAGGCAGAGGCCAGGATCACGAACATCTACTGGAAGCTGAAGAGACAGCTGCCGGGCAGGCGCACGGCGTCGCCTGGCTGGGTGGAGCACATGGCGGGCATCCTCACGGACGAGATGCGCATGACGAGGTGCGAGGTGGCCCCTCAGTTCTTCTACAACTCGGAGACTGAGGTGGTGGTCGAGCTCCACATGGACGACCTGCACATGGCAGGACCGAGGGGCGCGCTGGAGGGCTTCCGCGACGAGCTGGGACAGCGCGTGACCTTCAGCGGCGGCGAGATCCACGAGCACGGCACCACCTACGAGCACCTGAAGAGGCTGAGGGCGCGGTTCGAGCACGGGACGGAGCTGGAAGCGAACCCGAAGTACTTGGACTACGTGGCGGGGGCCCTCGGCCTCGGGAACTCGAACACGGCGCCCGCGCCAGGGGTGCCAGGTCACAAGGCACTCATGGGGGGCACCTCTGCCCTGTCTCCCGTTCAGGCTGGCATCTACCGATCTTGCGCGGGGGCGCTTATGTACATGCCCAGGACAGGGCGGACTGCCAGTGTGAGGTGAGCTTGCTAGGGCGGATGCTGTCGGGCCCCGCCGTCGGCGCCTTCACCGCGCTCAAGAGGCTGGCCAGGTACCTGATGGGTACGAGGGGCGCGGTGACCTGGCGACCGAGGCCGACGGAGGGCTCGAACGCGGAACTGGTGGGCTACGGCGACAGCGATCGGGCAGGTGACTTGCAGACGGGGAGGTCGCAGTCGAGCGGCAATATCGAGATTGACAACGCCCCCATGCACTCCTTCAGCAGGCGCCAGGGGATCGCGGCGACCAGCTCGGGAGCGGCAGAGTACTACGCGGCGACGGCGGTCGCCGAGGACCTCCTTTACTTCAAGTCGCTCCTGGAGTTCATGTGCTTCGCGGTGGCGGCTACTCTCTTGACGGACTCGTCGGCGGCCCGAGGGATTGCCAAACGCGAGGGAGTTGGCAAGGTCAGGAGCCTGGAGGCGCGCGTGCTTTGGCCCCAGCAGGCGATCAAGCGGAAGCTGATGGACCTCGGGGCCGTCGGCACCGACGACAACAAGGCGGACTTGGGCACGCAGATCCTCGGGCACGAGCGCTTCGTTGAGCACAGGGCGATAAACGGCATCCACACGGACATGGGCCAGGTCGCCGAGAGCGACCACCAGTCGGAGGAGGTGGACTTCGGTGCGGGGGCGGCGGCTCGGGTTCGGCGCGCCAGAGGCGTGGCCACATCACCGAGTGTGAACCGCCCAGCGGCCCTGGCGATGATTGCGGCGGCGGTGGCGCTCCTTCAAGGGTGCGAAGGACCCGCCGCCGAGCACGACGGTTACTACGACACGGAGGTTTGCCCCAAGGACGACGCGGTCGCGAGTGACTGGACGAACTATTGGCTGGTGGTGGTCGTCTGGACGCTGGTCGTGGCCACCGTCTTCGGCTACGCGGGGTTCCGCTACGCCAGCTGGGGGGGGGGGGGGGGACAGAGTGGCTCGTTGTCCCGACCGAGCCCGATGACGCGAAGGACGAGAAGATCGACTCAGGCATCGGCTGCATGTCAACCACATCGACCAAGTCGATGGTGGAGCAGAGCAACCAGACGAGGAGGACGGTTGGCACACAATCGCAGACAACGTACAAGTGGAGATGGGCTGCTCCGCGTTTCCAGCCACTGTCGATGAGCATGCACGGTGCCTTCCTTGAGGTGCGTGCTGGGAGTAACGGCAAGGCCAGAGGACTTTTTCTGTACTGAGGCTCAGGGTGAGGACCTTGAGCGGCTACGCGTTGCACTGTGAGAGAGGACAGTGCGAGATTTGCTGAGCTCACGCTCTATCCGCCATGCTTAATACTAGTAATTTTCTCCTTGGAAGCTGAACCGATCAAGCGAGTCCACTCGAGACGCTCAGACCCGTTGTGGGACAGCGCTCTGATTGTTATGCTTATCTAGCCTGGGGGACGCCCCAGCCCAGTCTGCATCTTTTCGGGAGTCGGTTGAGAGCTCGACTCTAGGCTCGCGCCGAGCTTCCAAAGGGGGCGTGTTGTGGATTGTAGTTGCTGGGGTTGGAGACCCCCCCGTGCAGGAGTAAGCATAACATGGCATGGTCGGAGCAGTGTTGACAGGTTCTCTTGGTTCAGGAGATGAGCGCAACATCATCAATCTAGCTACAGAAGCCAATAACAATACACAGATCCCTTCTTCCCGTTTTCGTTATCGTCGTCTTTCTAATGTTCTGCTTTCTCCTTCTCCTCGTAGTTATGATGCCCCATCTCGTTTCAGCCCTTCCCTGAGAACCATTGCCTGCATTCCTTATCATTCTTTGTGCGAAGGCTCATGCTTGGAGGGTCCCTCCGAGGCCTCACGAAAGCTTCTTGGGAGCTTTTTGAGGGCCTCTCGAGGCCTACTGGGCGCGTTTTGGAGGCCTCTGGGGGCTTCTGTGGGCCCCCACTGCTGCCAACCACGGTTTCCCTTAACGACCGGGCCACGATTTGGAGTGGTTAAGGGAGCGTATTCGAATCATCTTGGGCCGTCATAGGGCTCTCGTCGGGCTGTCTTGGGGCCCTGTTGGCCCGTATTGGGGCCCTGTTGGACGTTGTTACATCAGTTTTGATGTAGTTGTCGGGAACTCTTGGGTTGGCTCGGAAGCTCAGAAGACCAACGAACCGAGTAACCGAAAATCATACAACGACATGGGAACACAATGTGTTGTGCACTTGGAGGGCCTTGGCTGTCTTCTTCAGATCGTCTTCAGGCGTCTTAGGTGTATGGGGCCGCTCTGGACTCCTCCAAGGCAGTCCGTCTGAGCGCTCTGGACCCGTTTTCGAGGCCCGGCAGGGGCGCCCAGGAGCCCTAGAAGGCCTAGGGGACGCAGGGAGGCCGAAATTCGTTCAGGTTAGGTGGGACTCGGTGTGGTTGGCCCCGCATTGTAAAGATGCCAGGTTCCCCGCAGTTGCAGATACGAGTGGAGGGGCGAGGGGGGCTCGCCGGCAGCTTGCGAGGCTGAAGTTCAAAAATCGGGCTGGGCGGGGCTTGAAGTACACTTGTATAGAATGTGAAGAAGACTCAGGCGATAGCACGCTTCTTGATACAAATTCAAGGGATTATCGTGCAAGAGCGCGATTCTTGTGAGAGAAGAGCGCGTCGCCTGGATATATTGTGAAGAAGTCTCAGGCGAGAGCGCAGTTCTGAATTACGTGCAAGGATGTCTGAAGCGAAAGCGCGATTTTGAATGAATAGCGAGGAGGGGATCTGGCTGGAGCCGTTGTTGTGGCAGTCCGGGGGGCAGGGCGCAGTTTGAGCTGGAAGATTTGCGCTGATAAAAAAGAGGGGCGATCCCCCAGGGGGGGGGGCACTTCACGTGAAAAAACACAGTAGACAGCAGCGGGGGATCAACACGAATCGGAACTGAGAGTTCAACAAGAATCCGCACCGCGGAAGCCCACTTCAGCTACGCACCCAGGGACAATGTAAGACCGTTCGGCCCCCTCACTCATATCTAGACGTGAATACTTGCAGAATCTAACGTGCATAACGCTCCCACGTGGCAACGGGACCTTCCTAAGAAACCTTTGCCAATGCCAAAATCGTTGAACAACCTATAGTTTGTCATTGTGGTTTGCCATCTCGCTTTTCCCTGTCCGAGGGGTTCCTAATGTATCAACATGGTTTTAAGATCGTCCAAAAGGCTCCAGTACAGGCTCTAATATAGTTCCACGGACGCCCAACGAGAGCTTCATGACATGGCTCTCTGGGCTACGACGGGGCGAGGCTAATTCGTGACACCCTCTTTTGTTGATCGAATTGCTCAAATATGACTGGATTCCATATTGAGCCAAGTTGGGGCATCGTACGCCATATTGCAGGCCATCCTGGGGCGCACGGGGCCATCTTGCAGCCATATTTGCCCAACGGCCTTCCAACGATGCCCTCGAAATGTAAAACAGATTCAACACGTATCAGAGGTAAGATGGGGTGGGGAAGGGTTTAATTAACGTTGCCCCTTAGGAGCCCGATCAAGTCACCTCTTGGAGCCGTCGTGGGACGCTCTTGAGTGCTTCAAACTATCTTCATAGCCGCCTTGGGTCCCTTCTGCGCCCGTCTCGGGGCTCTTCTTGTGCGACCCTGGAGTCATCTTGAGGCCTCAGACGCCAGTCGGATGCGATAGAGTGAGAAGGCACATCACAATGAACATCCACATGTTTTGAAGACTGTTGGCCTATTGGGGGTATCCTTTGGGAGGCTTCGTGGCCACCTCGTGCCATTGTGGGGCAGTCTTGGAGCCTCTTGGAGGCGTTCCGGGAGCCGCATTGAACCATGTTGAGGTACATTTCGCCACATTGGAGGCTATTTTGGGATATGTTGGGCCATTTGGGAGCCTTTGGGGCCAAAAGGGACCTTCTACACACATCCCCCTGGGCAAACCCAGAGTAGGGGAAGGGGAGGGATGAACCTCTCCCCGAAGGGGAAGACAGGGTTTATAATAGGAAGCGCCCTAAACAGCCTACATCTAGAGGGCTGGTGGGATTATCACACTTCGATAATCGAGCAGTGCCTCCAGACGCCATGGAGCAGGTGACGCACGCAGGGTGGGTGCTGGATCCCTCAGACGGCCAAGTAGGCAGAAAGTGTTTAGAGCGATTGCGAGAGGTTCCTAGTACAGTCTCGTGAGCAGCCCGTACAGCGAGGCTAGAATTAGTGAGAGTATTGGGCCCAGGGGCAACTTGCCACTTTGGGACCTTACAAGACTCGTCTTAAGTAACCAGGAGATGTATGTTTTTGGTACGTGTATGGTCAGCGCTACTCGACCGCTGGCTCCAGTGCGCGCAGGGGTGTCCGAAGCCCGGCATCCCTCTCTCAGCATAGAAGAACGCGCTTTCTCAAGAGTGCCCGAAATCACCGAGCTCCACGACCCAACTGCGCTTTTTCTGAGTATGTTCGACGAGGCTTGTAGGAGAGCGAGGGCGTTCGTGGTGAGGATGGGGGGAGGGGGGGGGGCGGTCGGGCTGCGGCATTGCTGAGGGGGATCACCTCCAGATCCGCTGCTGCCTCCCCTGCGCTGGTTCATCGTAAGTAGCGGCCAAGGAGCACAAAAACAGCGAAAGTAGCAAACATCAGAGAGAGCGTGATCCACCGCCGCTTTACTGTGGAAAATTGCCAACCTTTTCCTCCGGAACCCGGGGGTCTCCCCCCCCCCCCTCCGAAAATCCCCCCCCCTGCTGGAACCCCTCCCCCCCCCCCTCCCCCGCAAAACCCTTCCCCTCCCCTACCCCCCCCCCCCCCCCCCTCCCCCGAAAACCGGGGGGGGTCACTACCGGTTGGAACCCCCCCCCCCCTCGAAAACCGGAGGGGGGTCACTACCGGTTCGACCCCCCCCCACGCACCGCCAGCAAACGACTCCCGGTCCCTACCACCGCTCGCATCACATCCCCCACTGTTGTTCCCAGCACCACTGTCCTCACCACCACTGTCCCCACTGGTTCCACCACCGTCCCTATTGTCCCCACCAATGCCCCCACCACTGTCGCACTGTCCCCACTGTTCCCACAACTGTTCCCACCACGGTTCCACTCTCCCCACTGTCTCCACGGACCCAACCACTGCCTATCCCCATTGTCCCCACTGTCCCACTGACTCCTCCGCTGTCCCACTGAGCTGTCCCACTGTTTCCACCACTGTCCCCACTGTCCCCACCACTGTCCCCACTGTACCTCTGTCCCATTGTCCCACCGCCGTCCTCGCCACCGCCTTTACCAGTGTCCCCACCACCATTGTACCCTCCACTGTCCCAGTGTTTCCACCTCATTCCCACTGTCCCCACACCACTGTCCCCACCACCACCGTTCCCACCACTGTCCACTGTCCCCCCTGTTCCCACCATTGTCCCCACCACTGTCCCCACCACTACCGTCCCCACCACTGTCCCACTGTCCCCCCACCACCACTGTCCCGCTGTCCCCTCACCACTGTCCCCACCAACACCGTCCCCACCACTGTCCGCACCCCCACTCGGTTTTCGAGGGGGGGGGGGGGGTTCGAACCGGTAGTGACCCCCCCCCCTTTTCATGATGAGCTGGGGGGGGGGGGGGAGGGGTTCGAACCGGTAGTGACCCCCCCCCGGTTTTCCGGAGGGGGGGGGGGGAGGGGTTCGAACCGGTAGTGACCCCCCCCGGTTTTCCGCCAGCAGCGGTAGGACACGCTCTTTCAAACATCACGTTCGCCTGCTCATTCCCCTCGGTCGACATGGCACCCCGCCTCTGCTTCTGGCAGGGCGTCGCGCTGGACGACTCGCAGCGTGCGAGCCGCCGCCCACGCACCTGCATCTTCTCCTCCGTGCGGGCGCAGGGGCTGCAAGTGGCAGACCAGGCTGCTTGGCCTGGTGGAGGAGTGCGGGAAGAGGGGGAGAGGAGAGGGATGTTTGGCGCGGGCAGGAATTTGGAGGGGAGAAGGGGGAGGAGGAGGAGGAGGAGTAGGAGGAGGAGGAGGACGAGGAGGAGGAGGAGGAGAAGGAGGAGGAAAAGAAAGGAACAATTGACACCCAAACCCGGCTTC
The DNA here is from genome assembly GCA_963575745.1 of Prorocentrum cordatum. Classification (NCBI taxonomy): domain Eukaryota; class Dinophyceae; order Prorocentrales; family Prorocentraceae; genus Prorocentrum; species Prorocentrum cordatum. Next base: position 1,531,175 of record CAUYUJ010014948.1, on the reverse strand, counting down.
AGTCCAACGCCGCCGAAGGTGGTGATCCAGTGATCATCCAGTTTCGATCTAGGCAACGACGGCAGCTCGACATTCAGGGCTGGGTGTAGCGACGGTCACTTGTTGGGAGAGCAATGCTCAAGAGGCTAACGCCATTACACTGGCTCCAAGAAGGGAAGATGTGTCGCTTCTGATGTCGTATGTGATGGTTCCGTTTACCGGAGTGCTGCCTGCGTGTTGTTATTGTTGGTTTGCCCCCCTCTTCATCCACATCTGTTGCGGGGCTCTTTGAGGCCTCTTGAAAGCCTCTTGAAGGCCTCGGGGACGGCCTCTTGAGCGCATTTTCAGGGCTCCTGGGAGCGTCGGGAGCCTTCTGAAGGCTTCATGGGGCTTCTTTAGGGCATTTTGGGGACACGTTGGGCATCTTGGGGGCCATTTTGCGGGAGAGGGCTCCAGGGACCCCTACGAGCTCCTTCTGTTGGGCCTTTCGTGCCCCTCTTGGGGCCCTCTTGATTTCTTCCCCAACCATCTTGTCTTGGGTCCTCCTTTTGAGGAGACAGCGCCCCGCGTCTCCTCTTCTTCTTCCTCCGCCCTCCTCCCCCTGCGTGCCTCGGACCTTCGCATGCCCATCTCGGCACACCCCTCACTTGTGTAGTGGCCCAATAGGGAGTTCCACCGAAGGCCAAAGTGGCTGCGTTCGCATGGCACTACCGCACTCATGTCGGCACGCCCCTCACACGCTTCGTGGCCCCATAGGGAGCCACACCGAGGGCAAAAGTGTTTGCGTTCGCATGGCACCACCGCACAGATTGCGGCACACCCCTTACACGCTTCGTGGCCTCATGGGGAGTCCCACCGAAGGCCCAAGTGGCTGCGTTCGCATGGCACCACCGCACACATGTCGGCACACCCCTCACACGTTTCGTGGCCCGATAAGGAGCTCCACCGAAGGCCCAAATTGCTGCGTTCGCATGGCGCCACCGCGCCCATGTCGGCAGGCCCCTCACACGTTTCGTGGCCCCATAGGGAACTCCACCGAAGGCCCAGGGGGTTACGTTCGCATGGCACCACCGCACCCATGTCGGCACACCCATCACACGGTTCATGGCCCCATAGGGAGCCCCATTGGAGGCCCAAATGTGTGCGTTCGCATGGCACCACCGCACACATTTCGGCACACCCCTCACACGTGTCGTGGCCCCATAGGAAGCTCCACCGAAAGCCCAAGTAGCTGCGTTCGCATGGCACCACCGCACGCATTTCGGCACATCCCTCACACGTTTCGTGGCCCCATAGGGAGCCCCACCGAAGGCCCAAGTAGCTGCGTTCGCATGGCACCACCGCACGCATTTCGGCACATCCCTCACACGTTTCGTGGCCCCATAGGGAGCCCCACCGAAGGCCAAAGCGGCTGCGTTCGCATGGCACCACCGCACTCATTTCGGCACGCCCCTCACACGCGTCATGGCCCCATAGGGAGCCCCACCGAAAGCCCAGGGGGGTGCGTTCGCATGGCACCACCGCACACATGTCGGCACACCCCTCTCACGTTTCGTGGCCCCATGGGGAGCCCCACCGAAGGCCCAAGTAGCTGCGTTCGCATGGCACCACCGCACGCAGTTCGGCACATCCCTCACACGTTTCGTGGCCCCATAGGGAGCCCCACCGAAGGCCCAAATTGTAGCGTTCGCACGGCACCACCGCGCCTATTTCGGCAGGCCCCTCACACCTTTCGTGGCCCCATAGGGAGCTCCACCGAAGGCCCAGGGGGTTGCGTTCGCATGGCGCCACCGCACCCATGTCGGCACACCCATCACACGGTTCATGGCCCCATAGGGAGCCCCACCGAATGCCCAAATGGTTGTGCTCGCATGGCACCACCGCACGCATTTCGGCACACCCCTCACACGTGCCGTGGTCCAATAGGGAAGCTCCACATAAGGCCAATGTGTCTGCGTTCGCATGGCGCCACCGCACTCATTTCGGCACGCCCCTCACACGCGTCGTGGCCCCATAGGAAGCCCCACCGAAGGCCCAAGTGGCTGCGTTCGCGTGGCACCACCGCACACGTATCGACACACCCCTCACACGTTTCGTGGCCCCACAGGGAGTTCAATCGACAGCCCAAATTGCTGTGTTTGCATGGCACCACCGCGCCCCTTTCGGCAGGCCCCTCACACGTTTCGTGGCCCCACAGGGAGCTCCACCGAAGGCCCAGGGGGTTGCGTTCGCATGGCGCCACCGCACCCATTTCGGCACGCCCCTCACACGTTTTGTGGCCCCATAGAGCTCGAATGAAGGCCCCAGTGGCCGCGTCCGCATGCGCCCTCCCCGCCCACCGCACGTCCTTTTCCTCCTCCCGCTGCAGGCCGCTCATTGCATCCACGGTTCGTGGTCCCATCCGAAAGATGGACCCAGAACGCGGTATCCACAATTGTTTATTGTTGGGTCCTTGATCAGGATAAGTTTAGCTGGCTTGGAGGCCTCTTGTGCAGGCTTGGGGCCCTCGTGGACCATTTTCAGGCTCTCATGGGGGGCTTTGCGGCCATGTTGGGCAAGTCAAGGAGGCTTACCGGACCGCTCTGGGTTTTCAGAAGCCCGAAATTGCAAGAACGCGATAACCATTCAAATTCGAAAAGGGGGATCCACGGTCTTGCCCTCTTGATGCAGTTTTGTATATTGGGGGTTCCTTGGGAGTTATCTAGGCCACTTGGGCAGTCTTGCAGCCATCCTGGATGTTCTGGAGGACTCCCTGGCGCGTTCGGGCCATTATGTGGCCATCTTAGACGGCACCACTGGAGACCGCGGAGGGCGGACTTGGAGGTTCCGAGGGTCAGGGAGGTGCGCTGGTGAGCTCGTCCCCCCCTCCTCTCTAATTGGAGTTTGGATCCCGGAGGGGGGGACAAGGAGAGAGGATAGCCAAACGTCTCACACGCTTTTTCACTCCCGGCCAGCGGGGGTCGGCAGATTTGTTCTAAGCATTGGGCCTAGTCGTGGCGAACTCCCAACCAAGGGGTATAGAAGACAGCGTCAAAATGAAGAACCTTTGCCACTCCATCGCGCTCAAGGTGGATCTTCGCGGTCGTCGTTGGCCCATTGTGCGAAACGAGGCCAGAAGTGCGCCATGGGGCACAGGAAAATTGTCTCAGGCTGTCGCACGGTGTTAGCGGAGCCCCCCAGTCCTCCCACCAGAGGAGGAGACTACAGCTTGACGACCACGACCTCACGGCACAGGTTATTGACGTTTGGGGAATGGCGGCCGTCACCGCAGTTGAGCACGAGCAGGTGGCGATGGGCGTCGTGCTCCTCAGGGCCGCCCTGACCTGCATCCACAGCAGTCGCTCTTGGGCAGCAGCATGGTTCTCAAGCACCCGATCATCCCGACCCGGCAGCTCACGGCAGCCAGCGCAGATCAGTTCCCACAGACACAGAGCGTCATGCGCATGCCATGCGTCGCCAGCGCCAGCTTCGGTCACAGCGTCTTCGGCGCCAGGCCGCAGAAGCCCGCCGTCACAGCCACTGCACCTGACTGGGCTCAGACAAGCACTGCGAGCGCTACCAGGAGGAGGCTAGTGCAACCACCCCAACGGCCACACGGCCTCCATCGGCAGGAGTTCCGACGGCTCGTTCCGTTTCACGTCCTTCGTGCGGTACCCGCCACGGCAGTGACACGAGATCGCGGCCACCATCGCCATCCGGCGATACATCCAGTTTTCGTTTGCGACCTCCCCGACGAAGCGGTAGCAATTTGAAGGGCAGAGTCAGGATGATCCTAGAAGAGGAGGGGGAGGGGATTTGGAGGGAAGACGCATGTCCGCTCAGCGCATGTATGACCCCTGGGCCCTTGGCTGCTCCCCATTGCGCCCCGTTCGAATCCCTTCCTCTCGCAGCCCTCCCCTCCCTCCCTCCATCCCTCCCTCCTCGTTTCCTCCATCCTGCCTTCCCTCCCTCGCTCCTTTCCCCCCCTCCCTCCCTTCCTCCTCCATCCCTCTCTTTCTCGCTCCTGCTTCCCTCCCTCCTCACCTCATCTTCCCCTGCTCCCAGCAAGGTAGTGTTATGCGATCGCAACGGTTTCCATGAGGCCGTGCCCGCCCGAGCGCCCGTCGGCAGCGGGTGCGGGGGGGGGGATCGGCGCGTATGTGGCACGCCGTCGGGCGCGCGTGCGCGATCGGCGACCTCTTTGAGGTGTCAGCTAAGAGCTTCGTACGTTGGAGCCTGGAGCTTTGAGCTTTGGCCTTTAGTTAGCTCTGTAGCTTCAGCTTCACACCTAGAGCTTACGTTAGCCTCCCATGCATGTCGAAAGCAGCTGTGCTGTTATCTGATTGCGTGCGGCAAACACGGCCCCGGGGCCAGCGATGCAGCAAGGTGGCTCTAATTTCGATCTAGCAGGTGTAGCCATGCTTACACCTTGGTTCTACCACGGTTCTACGGGATCTCCTGAGACCACCAGCACTCTCCTAGCCCGTCGTGGGCATGAGCGTGCGCATGAATGTGTCGGGGACGTATGTGCACGTCAGATCGCGGGGGCCAGTCTTACATTGTCCCTTGGTGCGTGGCTGAAGTGGGGGTCCGCGGTGCTAATTGAAACTCTTGTTTGTCGCCCCCGCCGCGCGACCCGCCCTTCTTCCCCGCTCGTTCCTCTCTTCTCCCCTCGTTCGTTGTTAGTAGAGGAGGCCAAGTGGCACTTACGACCACCAGTCAGAGGTCCCCAGGTTCGTTCGCCGGATTCCTCGTCCCTGCATTTCCCGATCTTAAAAGTCCCTTGATTTCCTCGGCATCGTTTGGATCCTTGCGCTGATTCAACTTAGCACGAGGCTTGACAATCGTATTCGAATGGCATCGTGTTTCAGACCAGGCTGATTTGAATCGTTCTGACATGTTTTCAGTGTTTGGTCAAGTGCTATTCCTCGCGTTGCATTTTGTTACGTTGCCATTGCGTGTGCTTTACATGCGCTGCCATTGCAGTACCACGTCCCTTTCACTGAGTTACCATGCGTTGCGTTGCGTCGAAAGTTGGCACATGTGTACCCTTGTATACTCAGCCCGTGCTTTCTTAGTTGACATCGGATATCAGGATGTGTCCAGCCAACTTGTGGTTACGCACATGCTTGCAGCTGGGTCGTATCAACAGTCCGATCCGCGCGCGAAGCGCATGCGCCCGCGTAGATGTCGCGTACTTACCGTACCTAATACAGAGATCTTGAAGAGGCATGAGAACACTCCATTGCTTACGGCACGATACGGGGTTAGCCCACGTATGCTGCGCAGAAGTTTTGGATAGGCTTGGGGGAGGAGTCTGTAGTGGGCGTCCGGGCAGGAAGCTCTTTCCACGATGCGTGTTGTGAAGAGTCGCCTTCAGCTGAGAGCAGGACAAGGAGGAGGGACGTCGCTGAACACATATTCGAGTTTGGTTGGGTGTGGCCAGTTCTCCCGCCCCCGCCCCCCACCCCACCCCACCCACCCGACTCCGCGAGGTGCCGAAGGAGGTCGCCCCAGATGCTTTGGAGTCCATGTTGCTCGCCCACCAAGGCGCCCGTGGGTGGGCCAACTCGGAATCGTAAGGGCGAGCATGGTTACAACAGTATGTCCGTAGTGTTGTCCTGCTTGAGGAGTGGGACGAGGCGGTAGAGGATGCGGACGGAACGTTGGGATGACTTTCGTTTCCCGCATTGACGGTGTATTCCGATTTGCCACGTATGAGGGCGGTGAGAAAGGAAACAGGTGGGCGAAGAGAGGGGGCAGAGGAGAAAGGAGGCAGAGATCAGACGCAGGATCTCGAGCAAGCAGGTTGGCAAATGGGGTACCCGCAAGAGCCCGAACCAGCGAGTGGGTTAGTTTACGGCGGGCACCAGTCGAACGAAGTGGACGCGTCGCCCAGATGCCCTTATTCCCACTCGGTCTCCTCCACTTCCTCCTCTCCCCCCCCACCCCCTGAGCACACTCCGTCAGCGCGCAGCAAGTAGCCACTGGGGATGCATACCTTGCTCGGCTTGCGATGGGCTTTCTCATGACCCATGCTTGCGCCACGGCAGGAAGACCCACGAACTTAGCTTTCTGGGGGTTCAGAGCTCTCGCTCCAGCCGAGCGCGTTCGATGTACGCGTACCTCGCCGGCCCCACATCGGGCCTGGCTTGAGCCGACCCGCCGGCGTTCCGATGCAAGTTCGACTTCGCCGTGACTCAGTTCGACCTCGTGCTCTTGGAGCCAGTGCGCGCGGTGGGACCGTATGCTGTCAGTGTTGGACTCCTCCACAGGGGCGTCATCAAGGGCGCCCTCGCTGGCGCGAAGTTGTTCGCGCTTCGCGCTTCGGCTCCGATTCCTCCTCATCCTCTTCTTCTCCCTTGGGTGGGTGGCGCGAGAGCGCGAAGATAGGCGCCCTTGCGTCACCCATCAAGCTTCAATACAAGTGGAAGGCAGATGATGGTGATGATGATGATGATGATGATGCCGCTGCTGCTGGTGGTGGTGATGGTGGTGGTGATGATGAAGATGATGATGGTGATGATGATGATGACGATGACGATGACGATGACGATGGTGATGCTGATGATGATCACGTTGATGATGACGATACTGAGGATGGTGATGCTGCTGATGATGCGAATGAAGAGAATGGTGATGATGATGGTGGTGGTGATGATGCTGATGCTGGTGATGATGATGCTGGTGATGATGATGTTATTGATGCAGATGGTGATGATGATGACGATGATGATGATGATGCAGAAACTGATGATGATGGTGATGGAGATGGTGATGATGAAGATAGTGATGATGATGACGGCGACGATGATGATGATGATGATGATGATGATGATGATGATGATGATGATGATGATGATGATGATGATAATGATTACGATGACGATGACGATGACGATGACGATGGTAATGATGATTACGATGATGACGAAGACGACGACGCTGACGATGATAATGAGGAGAAGGATGGGGAGGATAGGGCAGGGCCAGGAGGGGGACAGAGAACAGAGGAGGAGGAGGAGGAGGAGAATTTTGGAGGAGGAGGAGGAGGAGGATGAGGATGATTATGATAATGAGGACGAGGGACAGAGAACAGAGGAGGAGGAGGAGGAGGAGCAGAAGCACGGAGGACGAAGGACAGAGAAAGAGCAGGACGAGGAGGAGGAGAAGAACGGAGGACGCGTGACTGACATGGTCAGATGAGGAGGAGGAGGAGGAGAACGGAGAACGGAGAACGGATAGCAGCGAATGAGGAAGAGGAGGAAGAGGAGGAGGAGGAGGAGGAGGAGAACGCAGGACGGAGGACGGAGGAGGAGGTTGACGACGACGACGGAGGAAGATGGGAGAGTAGAGGGAGGGAGAAAGAGGAGGAGGAGGGAGGAGGAGGCGTCGGAGAAGTAATAGGAGGCGGAGGAGGGGAACGAGTGGGAGTAGGGGGAGGATATCCGGCCTCTCATCGGCGATCGGTTTCTTTGAGAGCGTCCTTTAGGTACACCCGTCGTCGAAGGAAGCGTGCATTCGCATCCTGCATGCCTTGATTGCATCTGTGTGTCCTGCTTTCTGCCGCACGACTCGTGTTCGGCATTCTCATGATTCAGGTGCGGACTTCGACGCCCCAGTGGCCGGACATGTAAAAGTGCATGGTCTCTCCTTCTCAGGTCGACAGTCAGTTAGCGACAGCAGCATAGTTTCAGCTCGCAGCGGGCTGTACGGCGCGGGGAGGGGGCTCCCAGGCTCGCTCAGCGCTGCCTGAGGCGGAGGTGTGGGCGCGCACGCGCGCGGCCGCGGCGCTCGATTCCCTCTCCGCGCCTGACCCCGCAGAAACGTGGCCTGATCGTCTCCTGCAGGGGAATATCAGTAGGAAATGCGGACGTGCATACGCTTCGCGTTTTTTGCTGAATTTCCTTGCGGCCGTGGACACGGTGGCCAGGTGCTTTCAGGCCAGAAGGGGATCCAGGGCAGTACGGTAGGTTCGCGTCGTGTCGGGGCGGAGGCGACCCCAGCGGGCGTTCAAGGTTGAACAGTGCCAGTGCCCAGAATCGGCTGGCATGAAACGATCCTGCGAGATCGGAAAGCCGCGTGCGTTGATCGATCCACGCGGAGTCAGAAACCAACGCCGACATCGTCACGACGCGAACCCGTCTTCCCCACAGCCGCGTCTGTGGATGACCCATGGCCGACTCCCTTCCTGACAGAGGCTTGGGCGAGGCGAGACGCCGCGCCACCACCCCAGACCTCGACGAGGTCTTCGAAGAAACATCGGCGGCACTACCTGTAGAGGAAGAGACGGAGGAGGAGGAGGAGGAGGAGCAGGAGGGACAAGGCAAGTAGACACGACACGGGCAATGCCTTCACAAGGGGCTCAAACGTTCGGCGGCATTGGCGCAGAAGTAGGAACATGGACAGGGAAAGGCGCCAGTGGGGGTTGTCATGGAAAGAGGCTCGTCGCAGAAGTGGTCGGTAAGGCCGCGCCCGAGAATGGGGTCTTGTGCTGGGAACGGCGGGTGCGCCAGGGCCTTTCAGTCGGCCTTATGAACGTAGAAGTGGCGAGAAGGAGACGGATGTCAAGGAGTTGGAGGAGGAGTATGCACGAGGCAGACAGCCATGCCATCAGCTAGACATCGACGAGGGACTTGCAACGGCAGCGCTGCCGCTCTGGGCAGCCTTGCGCGGGTCAAGCTTGGGCTGACGCGGTCTACCCCGACCACCGTTGATCCCCAGCAGGGGAAGAGGATGAGGTGGAGGAGGAGGAAGAGGAGGAGGAGGAGGAGGAGTTTCTACCCGTGTGTGAATGCCCTGCATGCCTAGTTTCGTGGGCCCTTTTTTCCCCAAACAGCTTGCTGAACGGGGTGCTGTTGTGATAGAAGCTAACTCCGGCCGAGGGAAGGGGAAGCAGAGACATCCTCACAACAATTCCATGGTCCAGGCCGTTTCGCTTGAGACATCCTCACAACTCTCGTTTCTGAGTTGGCTGGGATTGGCCGTTTCGCCTGAGACATCCTCGAAAAGTTCCGCTCCGGGACGCCGCGCGAGAGGTGGTCCGGGCCGTTTCGCTTGAGACATCCTCGAAACTCTGAGCCCCGAGGTGCCGTGCGAGAGGTGGTCGGGCCCGTTTCGCCTGAGACATCCTCGCAACTCCGGGCTCCGAGATGACGCTTGCGAGGTGGTTCGGCCCGTTTCGCCTGAGACATCCCCGAAACTCGGAGCCCCGAGATGCTGTGCGAGAGGTGGTCCGGCCCGTTTCGCATGAGACATCCTCGCAACTCTGGGCTCCGAGATGCCGCTTGCGAGGTGGTCCGGCCCGCTCCAGGAGTTGGAGGTTGGTCAAGCCAGCCTTGGCAACAGGACCGCATGGTTCCGCCAGGCCCCGCAGGACTCCGCTTTCTCTCTCTCTCTCTATCTCTCTCGCAGAGCAGAGTCCGCAGATGACAAACAAGAATACAGGGACTTGGCAGTGGGCCTGGGCCGAGTGGGATTCGTGAATCACCCGATCCGCGACCATCGTGCCAGTTGGCGCTGCAAAAGAATCGGCTTGCAATTTGCCCTGCTACGACACGGCTGGGCCAACTAGTTCACAACCTCTTGTTTGGACCCCCCTCGGCTCTCTAGACCCCAGCGGCACGAACTACGGGAGCCGACCTTGCTTTTGCAACCCTTTCGGCCGCACGATGTGGTGTTTCTCGAAGTTAGGCTGTGGTGGAATGTGCTGGATTCCCCCCGCCACCCGAGGGTCCACACGCGCACACTCTTCCATCACAGCCACCAGCTGCTTCCGAACACGGCTCGGGAGCTTCCTGGAACGTCTAATCTATTGAGCTTCGGTTTCCGAGAGGTGAACACGGTGCGCAGTTGCCTCCGCTTGGCTAGCAGGTCATTGGTTTGAGCCACAGTTCAGGGATGCTCCGAAATCCGGCACACTGCACACTCGAATGAGACTCCACCCTTTGGGTGAACGGCGTCACCTCACCGAGAGCTAGCTGCAGTCGCCGCCAGAGGTCCCGAGTGGTCCGAGGGCACGAGGGCGCTTCCGACGTGGCCTGGCGACACCTCGAACAACGCAGTTCGGGTCCGCGATGAAGCAGAGAACCCGCCCAGGACCCGCGCAGCCTTCCACCCACTGAACTACAGCCCAAACTTCGGCTATATTCGAGGCGTGCATGGGTCCTAAGAGGTCTCTTGACATGCCTGACATCGAGCCCATTTGGGGCCAAAGCGGGTTACAACAAGTAGAGGCGATCGTGCACACATTCCAGGATGAGCGGTGGAGACGCAGATCTTTGGAGTAGGACCCCCCCGACCCGTTGCCTGCCCCCCACCATTCATTTCTTGGGGCGAGTCCCTCGCCACCCGCCTCGCGCTGCCACTCCCACTTGTTTGCTTCGTCGCTTCCGCGCCGAAGGTAGAAGACCACGCAACCAAACGGCAGGGCACGACTCCCACTCCTCTGCAGCCTAGGTCTCCAGGTCCACGAAGTCCAGGCACTCCTTGACGGCACAGTTTGCCGCGCATCCCCACGATCGGTGGACCTCCGTCTCTGTAGCATGGACGGAGTAGCGTTGGCAGAGAGACGCCTCTCATCAATCATTCCGACTTCGAAAATCCTACCTCCGAGTAGTTGCAGCCAGGGGTAAAGAGAAAGAGGAGGACAAGGAGGAACAGGAGAAGGAGTAGGTTGTTGAATGCGTGGAAAGAAAACGGGGAAGGATGAGAACAGGTTGAGGAGGAGAAGCAACAGCTGCATAAGGAATAGGAGGAGGAAGAGGAGGAGGAGGAGGAGGAGGAGGAGGAGGAGGAGGAGGAGGACTCCTTTAGTGGGGTCTTTCCCAAGGGCGCCTGTACTTGTCACCCGCTGGCTTGTACTTGTCACGCGCCGGACTCAAACGGCAGTTGCTCCCAGATCCCCCGCCTTGGTTAGGGATTATGACACATGACCTTGACGGCAAGACCGTCGCAAGGGGGAGCTGTCCGTGCGTTTCACGCATCGGTACGGCACGTTGCGATTTGCGTGAGGGGCGCATCTGGAATTTATAACTGAGGAATTCCGCAGCGAAATGGCCCACTCATTCCGACCACAAATGCCAACTATCGTTTCTGAACTCCATTCCTTCGGAGAGTTGCGCGTGATGATGCCCAAAGGTAAATGCATATGTTTACACGGACCTCCGCACCCTTCGGCTCAAGCCGCGAGGGGACCCCCCCGTCTCGAGGAGGCGTCCGACGCACCGCCTGGGCCGCGCGCCGGCCCCCCGCGCGCGCCCCGGCGGCGCCCCTCGCCTCGCGTCGCCCTCGGCTGCCCTTCGACGCGACCGCTCGCTTCCGAATGGCGGACGACACCTGCTTGACCAGGCCCACTGCGGAACCCCCTTGCGCCCCGCCCTGCGGTCAGCGAGCGGGAGCTGGTGGGGCAACTCGCGCCTGAACCCGAGCCCGCGGCCGCGCCGAGAGACGAGCGGGGGCTGGAGAGAAGGGAGGAGGTTGCGAGGTGCGAATTTTTGGAGGCAGGTGGCCCAGCGCCCACCGCCGCAGGGGAGTCGGATGAACTTCAGGACGCGCAAGCCAGCGCTGGGGCTGCCGCAGGCCCTGACCGTTCACAGCCGATTAGACATACCTCGACGACTGACACCCTGACCCCCGTTCCCCCCCCACCGCCGCCAGGCCCAGGCAGCCCAGGGGCTGGGGAGAGCGCGGCGGTGGGCCCGTCCACGGGGGCGAGAGCTGACCGCCCGCCAAGCGCCCCGCCCCGCGCGGGTCACGCCCCGCCTGCTCCCGATCTTTCCTCTCCTACCCGCGTGCAATCTGGAGATGCGACCGTTAGTCGCCCTGATCCCGCGTGTGTCCCTGGACAGGCAGACCTTCGGCATTCCGACGCTTCGACTCCTCTCCTCCCCCCTCCCCTATCTCACAGGCAATTGCGACCGTTAGTCGCCCTGATCCCGCTCCCGACGAGCAGGCCTCCCCCGCCCCTTTCCCTGATCACTCTGGCTACGCGACCGTTAGTCGCCCTGAACCCACCGATGGCCCCGTCCGCCCTCATCCCACCGCTCCTCCCCCCCCCCCCCCAGGTGGAAGTGGCGTCCGACCGACCTGTGCCCCTGAACCCCTCGCGCTGGAACGCCAACGACGCGCCCCCCCCCCCCCCCCCGTAGTTCTCGGGGCGGGCACCGCCGAGGTCCCCAGCTACTCGGAGATTGAACGGCAATGCCGACGTGAGAGGCACCCTTCACATCCTGACCCCCGACTCCGGCAACGAGCACGGCGTCGCCCTCATGACGCGCGCCCAGCGGGGCATGGAGGTGCAGGGGCACCGGCAGGAATGGGGCACTAACATCACGCAACTCGGGCGCAACCCGGAGTTTCTCCAGCAAGGGATAGAGCCGTTGGCCGATCATGCCATCAAGATCCGCATGCGGGACTCCAGTCTTGGTGACATCAACCGCGTCGTCGTGAACATGCAGGCGGCGGCCCAGCAGCTGGCGCCCGCCGACATCCCGACCGCAGTATGGAGGCAACGCGAGACCGCCGACGTCGTCCATATCCCACTGCGGCGGGGCAGCCTCTGTCTCGCCTGCCCAATCGCCGCGCAGGCCGCAGCGGCCCTTGGACACAGGGCGGGCATCACGGCATCCGGGATCATGCTCATCAACACACCGGGAGCCGCGGCAGCGCCCATCATTTCACGCGCGCCTGCGGCGCTGGCCAGCAGCGGCCAACCAGGAGCGGTGACACCACGCCGGATCACCATGGCCGACCCCTGGACAGGAGGCACATCCCTGGCGCGCACTGTGGACCCGGAGCCAGGATCACATTTACGCTGGAACGTCGCCACAGAAGGCCAGGTCGACCTGGATGCAGTCCGACGCGCGGTCCAAGAGACCCTGGGAGGCAGCGCCGTCTGGACCGTCGCGCACGTGCACTCCCGGCACTCCGACGTATACGCCGACCGGGGCATGGCTCAGGTGGTCCTCCGAGAGGGCGCGGAACAGGCCATGGGGGCGGCCTATGGGGCCGCCGGCCTCCCAACCCAAAACGGCCAGCTCATTCGCATCTTTCCTGCTACCCGCGCCAGGCAGCCCACGAGGCGCACCCCCGGCACGGAGAGCGCCCTGGACGACCACGCGAGAGAAGCAGCTCGACCTGGCGGGCGCGGCAGCCGCCAGGCGGGCGGCGGAGCGCCCGCAAGCCGTCACCATTGCAGGAATGGACCTACACGGAGTGCACGTTGGGGGGGCCGAGACACGACACCTGCACCCTGACCCCTGGCTGCCTGCCCACCGGCACCTGCCACTAATGGGCGCGACAGCAGGGCGCGGCGCGCGCCGCCCCCTGATCAGACCCGCGCCCGCCCCCTGCCACCGACCCAGACGCGGCCCGCGCAGGTGCGCTCCCAAGGATCGGACCTCCCGCCCTCGCTACATACTGGGTCGATGACCACGTCGGCCCGACGCGAGCGATCGCCCCCGCGGCGCCCCCCCCATTGTTGCTCGAACAAGGGCAGCGGGGCGGGGCCCGCACCGTTCATTATGGCAGTCTCTTCCGGCGGACACGCGGTAGTCCAGGCCGCGGGAGAATCGACTAGCCACATGCTTGCGCTGCCCTGCTGGTGCACCATCGGCCTCACAGCGATGGCGGACATCACCGCTGCCGCGCACGGATACGCCGCTCCGCCCGTGCACATCCACGCCGAGGCCGTGGTCAGCGACGTCCGGGTCGCTCGAAGGACTTACGACCACCCGCCCCCGCCCACGCCAGAGGCCCTGGGGCTGGCCGCCTCGCCCCCCCGCGGGCGACCCAGACAAGGCACGCTGCCCCCGCCCCGCGACCGGGCCCGACCAGGCCCGTGCAATGCCCCCGCATGCGAGAGGTGATACTTCAGCGAGCGCAGACCGACCCACCACCTGAGGGCGGACTGGTCGAGGCGTGCCCCGACGCCCTAAAGGGGGGCGCAGCTCGCGCTCGGGGTGTTCGCTGAGGTGCTGCCGACGCATCGGATGCACGCCCTGGCCAATTGGATCGAGGCAAGGATGAGGGTAGATGCCGGCCGATCTCTGGCAGGCAGTCCGATCACCGATTCCAGACACGCCATGTGCATCGTATGCTGGCTCTTCCAGCACATCCAAGCAGCCGCCCTGGACCGCGACCACTTCGACCAACTGGCGGCGGAGCTCGGCGTAGGACAGGCAACCCTTCGGATGAACCCCATTCGCGCAATGGATTGCGGAACCACCTAGCGCGGACTTCGACGGCCGCGGCCCGCGCCTCACGATCCCAGGGACGCGCGATGCCCCGTCCCCAGACGAGGGGCTCACTTCCCACAACATGACAGGGCGCCACTCACGCTCTAGGAACTCTGCGGGGGCGGGTCTACCACCGGCGGCGGACAGGCAGCGTGGAGGGCCAGGACGGAACACGAGAGGCAGGGAGCAGCGATGCGAAGCGCAAGGAGACGAACCAGACGACCCCATGCAGGTGGATGCGAACGCACAGTCCAACCCGCAAGCATCCTCGACACCAGCCCCCGCCCCCTTCGCCTACACCGGCGACCAGATACCCAGCCCCGGAGCGGCCAACAGAGCGGGAACGAACGAAAGAAAGAGCACCCCCCCGCCAACAGGCACGCGCGCGACGCGCGGCTCGTCCGCAGGAGCGCCGCGCAGCGGCCACCCGCGGGACAGGCGGTCAGAATGTTACGGAAGCCGCCGCGGGCACGGACAGCCCCGCCCACGACCCAGACGACGGCGCCGCAGCGCCTACCGACCCCCAGGACACTAGAACGAGGGAGAGCGACGCTCGCGCCGTGAACGGACAGCCGCACACCATGGGCGCAGACAGGGGCCGCACCCCAGCGGCCTTGTCAGACGACAACCCCCGCGCCCGGGAGCACCTGACACCTGCGCTCGAGAGGCGCGCAACCCACTGCTGGTCGCGCTAACGAAGCCCCCCCTCCGCTACCAGTGGCCGGGGCGGCGCGCGGATTGGAGGGATGAGCCAACCCTGCCGACCCGGTGTGTAGGGGCGCGCTTGGACCGCCGGGGCTGTGCCTACACCCGTCACTCGAAACCGACTGGGAGAGACTCTTCACAAGTCAAACGGCGCACGCCCTCAACTCGCTCTTTCAGCAGCCGCCTCGACAATCAGACAGCCGCCAGCATCGTCGGCACCGAAAACAGAGGGGAAGGAGGGCCGTGGCTCGACCTACTCACATGGCTGATATGGGCTACGTCCGCCGACGCACCGCGCGCTCGCGCAAAGACTCTATGGGGCAACCACGGACTCAACCCAGCTGCAGTTGACGCGCCCGAGGCCCTTTGGAAACCGCTTGCGTGCCGGGCTCCCCGCGGCGCTTCGGGATCGTCAGCCTTGTCTCCACGGCCGGAGTCAACGGCGCCCTGGCGCTGGATTCCGCCTGTCTTAATCTGCGGCAGCGAGAGAGACAGCTTGGCCGCCAGGGACCGTCGCAACCGATGGGCCCACTGCACCCTGCGCTTTGCCTCGGCCTTCTCCACGAGGCGGCAGAAAGAGGCCCGCGCTTCCTGGAAGCCAGACAGCCGCCACCGAGGCTACTGCGAACGCCCCCGCGATCTGCACCCTAGCAGGACTCCTGCGCGCAGCCAACGGCACCTCAGCAGGAGCAGGAGAAAAGGGGGCGGCGAGACAGTCTCCGGGCCAAGCGCCGTCAGCGCCTCCGACCGCGCAGAAACGGAGACGCGCGACCGCCTGGAGCCGCAGCGAGCACCAAGCCACCTTTTTACTGCCGACGGCGACCAGGGAGCGCACATCGCGCCTTACCCCGCCGAGCCTCCCGGCAGCAAGCAGGAATCGACGCGGGGGGGAACGCCCCAGCACCACGGCAGCACCCGCAGGCCCCACACAGGCAGGCGGCGAGGATAGAAACCAGGCGGCCCCAGGCGCCCAGCCCACACGACGTGCTCAGGGGCCCCCGCGCAGACGCAGTCCTCCGGCACAGGGCCGCACGGGGCGCGACGCCCCCGCCAACCCCGACGGGAAGAGACAAAGGTCGCGCACCGCTGACCCCCGAGGCCGCCAACGCCCCCCCGCGGGCGCAGACGTTCCAGCCACGCCAGAGGGGCACCGAATGGCCCCGCCCACAGCCCCAACGAGAGGCGCTACTGCACCCCGGCCCCCACCTAATCCAGGTGCACCTGGCCCATCTGCTCCCCAAAATTACAACGGGCCCCCAGCAGCGTCAATCGGTCAGACCCCCGGCGCTGGCAGCACCGCGCCCAGAAGGCCCCGGCAAGGAGGCGGCACCAGCGCGCCGTCAACGGGCCCACGGCAGGCACAACCGGCGCCGACCTGGACACATCCACGGCGACCCCGCCAGACGCGCGCGACGGGCTGCTGGCCGCCCGGCAGCGCGCGACCGACCAGAACACAGGCGTGGCTCCAGTATCACCGCAAGACCCGCTGACACACGCGTACTTCCGAGAGGGCACCTGGGCCAATAATGCCTTAATACGCGCAGTGGACGACCTGGCGTGTGCCTCCATGATAACCAGGGTGCAGCCCACGACGTTCCCAGACGACGTTTCCGGCAGCATTCGCTGGGCGCAGGCGAACCGCGTCGCACCATCAGCGCCCCAGGCGCCGCTAACGAGCGCGGCATCACCTGGGGCGCCTAAGTTCGCCCTCGCATCGCTTTTCGACGGCGTCGGCGCGGCGAGACTGGCGCAAGGACAACTGGCCGCAGACCTGAGGGCCACCTGCGCCTTCCACAGCTCTCTGCCTACGTCGAGATCGACAGGGGCCTTGCAGCACGCGTCGGGGAACTCTGGCACGCCCCTAGCGGGGGGCGCGCCCAGGATGGAGGCCCCGCCCCGCCTACGCCTGGCTGTCACACGACGTGCGGGACCTGGTGACGCAAGGCCTGGGAGGCACCTCCCAATGGGACTGTTTCATCGACTCGCTTCCTGCTCGCTGCCTATCGTTGGTGGTGGCTGGTAGCCCATGCAACAATCTCTCCAGAGCCGGGACCCACGGGGGGTGGGGCGGGCTGGCCGGGCGAGCGCCATGGCACTTCTTCGCTGCGCCTCTTGCCTTGCACTATGCCGCCAGACGACGTGGCGACATCTACGCGCGCGTCATCTGTGATAACGCCCACCCAATGCAGTGGGTGCACCGCGACAGCATGCGAGAGGCACTCGGCGACCTACCCACAAGCAACGCCGAGGTCATGAACGTCACGGACTGGGCCCCTGGACCACGGCAGCGGACCTGGCTGGCGCCCTTTCCTCCATCGCAACCAAACGACTTACAGGTTGCCCAGAGGATCGCCCCACCCTGGGAGCCCCGGCGAGCCTTCCGGCACGACGGAATTGTTCCCACCTGGACGCGGTCACGCGGGGACGAAGGCGAGATTCTGCCCAGCATGTACCAGACTGGAGTGCGCCACCTGCTCTACGACCTGGATCACGAACAACGCTGGTCCCTGGGCAGCCTGGAAGCGGTCAAGACACGCATCCGAAACATCCTGGACGCATGGGAGGAATAATGGAGAGGGGCACGGGCGGGCTTCCAATTCGTCGGCGCAGGCAAGGAAAGGAAATCGAGATCCAAGGATGCCACGATGGCCGCGCGGGGCAGATGGCTCATGCAGCACGGACGGGCGCGCGGACTGCGCCCACCGAACGAGCACGAGCGCGCCTAGGCCATTGGACTGGAAGCATACCTGGCCGCCCTCAGACTTGAGGGGCGACAGCTGCGCGACGCAGTCGGCACGCACTTCGACCGCCGATGTCTGCAGGGCCGGCAAGCCACCTTCCAGAAGGAATGGCTCCGCACCGGCGAGGTACTTATAAACGGACGCACCCCAAACCGCAGCAGCTGGCGGAAGTCTTCGTCCGGCTGTGCGCAGAAGCACGCAGGAACAAGCCTTTTGCAGTCCTGGTGCGAACCCCATTTCGGGACGACGTCGAGGCGCAAATGATCAGGAACGGCGACCTGCACGGACCCGTCAGCCACATGCTAGGGAACCCTTAGACTCCCAATGGGGGGCCCGCCCTGTGCACGCAGCGGTCGGCCCCCCGCCGCTCGGCCCCCTCGTGCCCGGGAAACGAAGCGGCGCGCGGCGCGTAGCGAGCGCTTCGCTCAGAGCAGCCCTGGCAGAGGCCGATCTTCGCCCAGTGCGATGCCCGAGCACCTTGTGGTCTCTCCTTATACAACCCCATTCCACGGCGGGCGACATGGGGCCAGTTATGCCGGCAGCATTGCTTTGGCGACCTCCGCCGCGCCCTGGCCGCCGCCCGCCACTCCCTTCTGCCCTCTTTCCTCGTCTGGAACGTTCGATACCTGCGTAGCACCTTAGCGCGCAAGAACCGAGCCAAACTGGCCACCATCGCCAAAGCGTCCGCCCACGGGCGCATTGCCCTACTGCAGGAAACGCAGCTGGTCCGACCACGATGTGGGAGTGTGGACGACCATGTTCCCGGCAAGACGCGTTGTTACGTCTTCGGCTTATACCCAGGGCCGGGCGGCGGATGCGCCGGGGGAGTCGCCATCATGTTATCACAAGAATTCGAGCTCGTCGACTCCACCATCTTAGTTCCAAGGTGCGCCATTTCAGCCACCATGCGCAAGCAGGGCCACGCGCTTCGCGTGGTGTCGGTTTATCTTCCACCAGACCGGCGCTCCGACGTTGGTCGCCCTAGCGGACGCCATCGCTGAACCGCATGATGTCCATGCGTACTGGGGGGGAGACATCAGCGTGGAATGGCAGGGCCCACGGGGCGGCGAGATTGAGGACGTCGCCGCATGGGTCTCCATGTTGAACAGACACGCCCCCCACCGAGCCCCCACCGACGGCCCCGCCCGCATCGGTGTCAGCGGCGAGTCCCAAATCGACACGTTCGCTTGTCCAGCCTCAGTGGCGGGGTCATACCGCATCTCAAAGGCCTGGAAAACATCACTGTCCGATCACGCCTTGATTTGCCCCGATCCGCCCAGACTTCCCGCAGTCAAGAGATGCGACGTGCTCACACCTTGGGCCTACAAATCGCTCCCTGGGGAGGCGCACGACGACTTGCGACGGCGCTGCAACATCTTGGAAATCATGTTCCAGGTGCCGCAAGTGGACCTGACGGGCCTCGTGCAGCCCAGCGACTGGACCTGGCCTGCTCCCCCCGGCTGCCTCCCAGACGAGCACCCAGCCGATGACAGACAAGACCTGAACCACGAGGACGACAGCCATGACGATCCCGCCCCGCCTGTCGCGGACCGCGCACCACCCCTGATCGGCGCTCTGGCTGAGCATGGGCGTGACGCCCTCAGTGCCATGATCGCTTCCTGGTGGAAGTGCTGGGTCAGACGGCGCCTGGCCCCCATGATGGGCGCGCAGCTGCGAAGAGCCGCAGCTGGCACCACGTCGTTCAGACCAGCCGGGCCCCTGGCAGCATGGCTGACAAGCGCAGGATGGAACGGCAGCGACTTATCACCAGGCGAGGCGGCCACGTGGGAGACCAGATGGCGCGCGGACCAGACCCAGCGACGGGCAGCCCAGCTAACTCCTTGGCAGCGCGGCGCTGGGGTCGAGAGGGCCCAGCTCGCCCCGCATTGCCGGATCGGTAGGGAGATCTGCAAGAAGTCACACTCCTTGAGAGCAGTGCGAGGACCTGACGACCGCTGGCACGACACCGCCCCCTAATATGGAAAAGGTCTCGTGGAACAGACGAGCGGGCATTTGACAGTCGGTGCCACCCTTGCCGCCAGCCTACACGCGCCTCCTGGACTCGCACTTCGGGTGGACGCACGACTCACCTACCAGACCTCCCAGCGCCGCAGTGGGGGCGCCTCGCCGCCCTCGCATTGAATCCAGCAGGGAGCGCACCTGGTATCGACGGAGAACCATGCGAAGCATATCGCCCAGGCGCCAGATTCGTAGCCTGCCTCCTGGCCCAGGCCTGGCACACCGCCCACGTGGACCCGAGGCGCCTCGAGCAAGTCCTCGGCCCATCCGTCGACCTACTAGTGTGAATACTCCAGATCCCTGACGCCGAGCGCCCCAACGACCTGCGCCCTCTGCAGCTGCCTACCTGCATGCGACGCCTATTTGGCGCATCCCTGGCCGACCTACTCGGGCCGCTGATCGAGCCCCAATTTACAGGAGACCAAGCAGCCAAGGGAGGTGGACAGTGCGGGCCCAACATCACCGCAGCCACCGACCACCTCGGCAAGGCGCCCACTCTCACCCCCCCCCCTGGCGCCGCCTGGCAACATGTTTTATGAGATTACGGCCTACTGGTTGACGCCGACATCAGGGAAGCAGCGTCGGGGGTCTCCTCGCCCACTGCTACGGCGGCGCTATTTGCCGACCAGAGCAAGGCGTTTGGAAGACTGTCCCTCCGGTGGGTAGAGGAGCTACTACGGCGCTGGAGGCTACCAACCTGGCTTAGGCACGCCCTCATGGCCCTCATCCAGCATAGACACGTGCAGACGTGCAAAGGCACCTACCCCGGACCCAGGAGACGGCGACTTCGTTCCATCGGCATGGGAGGCACCGCCTCCCCCCTCCTATGGCGCATGGCATACGACCCCGTCATCGAGGCAACTTCTGCCGCCACCGGGGACAGATGCCCCGCCTACGTGGACGACCTCGCAGCACTTCTTACCACCGCTGAGCAGGCCCTACGCACACCATCCTGATCCCGTGGGTCTCGCACATGGCCGGGCTCTGCGTCGACGTGCATGCATGCCTGCCAGGGGCTCGTGCTCCCAACGTCGCCAGACAATCTGCGGCGGGCCTGCGCGTCCCTCCCTGCGCAGATTAGATGCTATTCCAGCGGAGCACCTGTGGTCATTGGTCTAACCCCGGAGTTGACGAAGCGAATCCTCGCCCACGAGCTCGGCCCAAGCGGCGCCTTGAGCGCCTGGATCTGGCAACGGGGGTGCGCGTGCACGTTCAAGACTGCCCTTGTCCCAGCCGCCAACCACGCCTGGTGGAGGCGAATCATGACACACTCCCCGTTCGGTTCGTCGTGCGTCAGGTCACAATAGCCATTCATGGGCGCATCAATGGTCTCGCGCACGCTGGCAGACGTAGCGCCGCCACGAGGGACCATGACGCCCAAGCAGGTGGACGCTATGATCACCGGCACCTGGGGGAAGGCCATGAGTAAGATGCGGACCAGGACCCTCGCACTCTACGACGCGCGCGCCTCGCCCGGACGGAAAGCGGCGGCATGGAACGCGTGCGTTGCCTCTCTGACCCCCTACCCCGCCCACTACGTGCCCCCATCCCCAACGCGAGAGGTCCATGAAGTCCCAACTACGCCTGGCGATTGGGCTTGCCGGCGCCCACTGGGCACCCGACCATATCCTCGCGGGCCTGGGCTTCATGTTTCAAATGCCGGAGTGCCCCGAGTGCCCCGTTGCCGTGGCCCGCAGCATTTTAGCGCTGGCGCGCGCACGGGGCGACGCGCGGGGACATTCCCCGGCCAAACGGAGGGCGCTGACCAGGTGGAACAAGCTTGTCAGGTGGGCCAACAGCAACCTTGCGCCACTTGCCCGGCCAAGAAGGGGGGCCAAATCTCTCGCATTGCCCAAGGCCGCTAGCATCATCGCGACGCACGCGGCCCAACCTGACCAACCAAGGGGCCGGCTCCTGGGCCGCGCGCTCTACGCGGCCGCATGGGCCCAGCACTGCAGAACTGCGGCCAGCGACTGGTTCGCATGGGTCCGCCGCCGACGGAGGTGGGCGCCCGGACAAGCGAGGGAATGGGATATCCTCGCCCAAGCTGCTGACTTCACCGCTGCTTACCACATCCTCAAGTTTCTCTCCAACGGCCTCCCAGGACACGCGAGATGGAGAGGTGCCCAAGACCAGTGCTGCGAATGTCAATGCGAGGCCGACCACGTATGTCATGCCGCCTCGTCCCAATGCCGGTGCGTCGCCTGGTGCAACCGCTGCCTGGGACACTGGGCAGGACCACAGGCGAAGTGGCCCCTGCTACCGCAGCGCGCCCTACCAGAACGACTCCACGCCTCGCTGCCAGCACCTGCAGCGCACGCGGCCCATCCTGCGCGATGCCCAGCCCAGCGCCTAGTCCGTACGGCGCCTGTCCGTTGTGGCACGGGAGAGGCCGGCAGCGAGCACCTCTGGGGATGGTGCCCAGCCGTCGCGCTTGCCTGGACACTGGCGTGTCCTGGAGACGCACCGAACCTCCTCCCGCGCGCCATCCTCACCCCTGGCGACCACGCGCGGACGCTCGCTGTCTTTTTGCACCAAGTCTCCTACAGGTACCAAGTTGCGCTTGGCAGAACACCACTGGAAGCGGACAGCGCAGCGCAACTCTTTCGCTCCGGGTTGGTGGTCGACCGCTCCAGCGACGTCCCCGAGGACGACGACATAACCATATCCATGCCGGGCGCTGACGCCGACAGCGTCTGGGCGCGTCCTGACACCGCCTGCCAGGAACGCATGCCGCACGGCATCCCGCCCTGCTCTCTGCGCAGTTCGACCGCCCTGCACGGCGCGCGGTTGGCCAACCAGGCGGGCGGCGACTGTGGGAGGCTGGCAGCTGCCACGGGCACAACCCTGCCCGGCCAGCACCTCCTACACCTTCGGGACGCCCACGCGGTCGCTGGATGGCTGCTGGCCGGGCCCGGGTGGCCCCCCTGCCCCCGCGTCGCGGAAGACAGGACAGTCCCACCGCGCACTGGACAGGCACCTGCTGCAGGACATGCGCCAGGCACTGCCTTACTCAGCCTCCCGACCCATGGAGCACGGGCAGGAGGTCACCGTCAGCGACTCCCCCATCCTTGATCAGGACCACGCCCAATGGCCGTACGAAGTCAGTTTCGACGGCGGAGCCCGCTCCATAACCGGAAGAACGAATGTGGCCGGAGCCGGCGCCGCACTATGGCACCACCCTGCCGCTGGTGGGCCACCCACCAGGATCGCCTCGTGCGTGGTCGCCCTTCCTGGCTCTGATTGCGGCGCTCAATGTGGGCGAGACCACCGGCTGTCGGGCAGGGCTAGGCCTGCTGGGCGCTATAGACGCGTCCACCGGCGGGGCGCTTGCCGCCATAATCGTCGGCGACAACCTCGCCGCCGTCCGCTGCGGGGCAGGCGCAGGGAGGTGCAGCACCTGCGCGCGCAAATGGACCAAGGCCTCCGTCCCTTGGCGGCCAAGGGGGTGGCGGCTCACGTGGCAGGCCGTCAATAGACTGCTAAACAAGGCCGCGGGCGCTCTTGCAAGGCTTGGGATTGTTTGGGCCGACAATCTTAGGCAGGAGGGGCGCGCCGCCGTTTCTACATGGATCGTGTGGCACGCCAACCCCAATCAGGACGTGCCGTACGCCTTCCCCGACCCCGACCTTGCTGGGCCCCCCGCATCCGACCTCCCCGCAGCCGTCGAGGCACTCGAGACCCGTGCCAAGAGGGGTAGCAGAAACAGAAGTAGTGCCTAACCACTTCGGGCCGCGTGCCCACAGGGGTAGCAGGATCTGAGGTAGCGCCTTGTCTCGCCCCCCCCCTCGCCCTCCCGCCGCCGCAGCCGCTAATTACTCAGGGCGCCGCCTTCCGCATCGGCAGCAACCTGGACGTTGGGCTCGGCTTCTTTTGCCCCCTGTACCCCGTGGTGGCCAAGGCCAAGGTCGTGGCCAGACGGCCGCGTGCCGCCCCCTGCCGCCCGCGCCCGCCCAATGACAAGGAGGGGCGCATCATCTTCAAGTGTCGCGAGGCCCTCGGCGTCAGGTGGACCTGCATGGGCGACAACAACGGCGGTGGGCATTGGCGCTGGCTATGCGACGAACGCGGCAAAGCAAAGCAGTCAACGAACCAGAGCACTTCACGTCGACCGCACACATGAAGCAGCGCAAGCAGACCCAGATCGCAAAGCACACGGGAGGCGCCCCACCCCAGGGGCTACCTGATCCCCGACGCTTCATAATGGGAGGCGACCTGTGGGCCATGACCCGGGGCATGGCTACGCCAGAGATCCCGAGGGCGCAGTGCCCAGGGTGGTGCTAGGACTGGGACCTTGGCGGGAAACAGTTCCCCATCGACCCCTGCGTCTACGAGGCGGACTGGGGCGCGACGTCGTTCACCTTTCCAGCGTGCTACGACGGGCCAGGATACTCTCCCCCGCTAGGACTGGTGATCAGCAGCGACAAAGCACAGCCCCCCTGGACCAAGACCACCTGCCCCCAGCAACAGACATAGGAACAGCTACTCCACAGCGCTGGACAGGCACTGTGGGCCGGAATGCCAGCCCCCACGTCGCCGGGGGCGCCCGCCATCGACGGGCGGCGCGCACAGCTCGCCAGGAACGCCGGGGACCTCTACAGCGCCCCCTGGCACATGGTCCCAAACGGCACGGCGGCGCGCCCCTGCCAAGGACCAGTTCCGGGAGCAGTCCCGCTACCGACCGACAGGATTCGACGATTGCAATTATACGGCAAGGAGCTAAAGAGGGTCTCCTTCACCGAGTTTTACGCGGACGCGGAGCCCGCCGACGACGGCTCCACCGCGCCCCGGCATGTCATCGCTAGCAAGACTACCTGCGCCCT
Source organism: Prorocentrum cordatum (assembly GCA_963575745.1). Classification (NCBI taxonomy): domain Eukaryota; class Dinophyceae; order Prorocentrales; family Prorocentraceae; genus Prorocentrum; species Prorocentrum cordatum. The sequence continues at coordinate 1,506,692 of CAUYUJ010014948.1, read as the reverse complement.
AGACGTGCAGATCCTTACCTGTTCCCAGCCCAAGAGCGGCTCAAAGGACAACGACAGGGCCAAAGCGAGTGCTACTTGCTGGCTTGGGACACGAGGTGGACCATGGAGTGGACAGAGCGCGACATGACGACAGGTGGACTTCTTGGCAGAGATGGCCCACGTTTGGCCCCCCGCCCCCGGCGCCAGGGTCTCGGGCACCGACCGGCGCTGCCCCGCGGGCGTCGCGCTGGTTCGCTATGACGCTAAGAGGAACGGACCCTTTCACGACAACGACGACACAGCTCCAAGGCCAAACCCGGGCCAACACTACGACAGGGTCGACCGCACCACGAGGGGGGCCCAATTCAACAAGGTCAACGCGGCGATGCGTGAATTCTTGTCAGCCGGGTGCGATAGGGCGGCCCTTTGGGGCACTGCCCTTCCGCCCATCGTCTGGGCGCTCGTTTTTCGGCATGGGGGCTGCGACAACAAGGCCAGAGCCCTGGCCGCGCCGGCCTCAAGACGAAGCGGCGGATCTCCTGCTCGCGCAGGCCACGGCGACACTGGAACGCACTATCGACGACCCCAACCAACCCAGCGCCAACCAGCGCACGGGCACACCCGCGCTGGCGGCCCAGCAGGCAGGGGTTTTCCCGGGCAGTGTCTTCCAACCCTTGTCGCTGGCCCCTAAGGAGGAGCACCTGGAGCGCACCTGCGACCTGCGCCGCGCCAACAACGCCCAGCGGCGTTGCGTGCTTGCGACCCAGAATTCTCTCCTTACCTTATATCACGGGCCGCCCAGAACCGGGAAGACCAAGGTCGCGGCCTGCGTGGCGGACGCCTACATGTCGCGCCTCGCCCCAGGGTGGGGCGCAGGGCGCTTCGGCGGCACCGGCGGATCCATGGAAAACTTGGCAGAGCAAATCGGAAACGACCTGAACCCAGCCAACGGCGACCTGTTCCCTCGCCGGGCCGCGCGCCTCGCACACGAGGACAAAGTAAAGGGCAACGTAGCCAAGACGATCACCCCCGCCGCCAAGTACGCCAAGATGTACAACATATCGGAGAACGAGGTCACCACGGGGCATGCGACAGGCTCCACAAGTTCCGAGCGGAAGTTGCGACGGAAGCAACATTTATTTTGGCCACACACGAGGCGGGAGCCGACCTCTGGGACAAGAAATTCCTCATGTGTCTCCTCGACGAGGCAGGGCAGACGTCCGAACCCATGGCCATCATGTCCCTGAACCACGCTGTCAGATGCGGGGCCAGAGCGGTCCTCTTCGGCGACGAGCGGCAGCTGTGCCCGACGGTCAAAACCCAGCAGGCACTCTGCTGGGGGGCTAGGAGTGTCCATTCTCGCCAAGTACGTGACAGCCATAGGGGGCATCCCCGAGTGCAACGTCACTCCGGAGGAGTGCTATCGGATCCATCCGCCCCTGCTCGCGCGGCCCTCGCTCACGTTCTACGGGGGCAGGCTAGTCTCCGCCATCCTGGACCCCATGCGACAGCGACCATGCGCCGACGGACTGGAGTGGCCGCTCGCACGACCTTTGTCCGATCAAGAATACGAAGCAGCAGAGAACGAGGACGGCAACTATGAGCCTGACGACTCCCTGATCGACGCCGTAGGCGAATTCCGGAGCAAGGCAGCTTGTGCGGTCCCGAAGGGAATCGGCGGCGCCGTCTACGACCAGCATCGCTTCATACTTGCGCACATCCCCTCGCAAGAGGTCCAGTCCACGATCCAGGACGGCTGCGCCAACATTCACCAAGCACGCACAGTGGTTGCCCTGGTTAAGGCCCCCGTGCCATGGGCACGAAGGACCAACAGCACCATCCTCGCACTGTCGCCGTACAAGCTCCAGTTGGCCCCCGTGCCGGCAGGCAATCCCTGCGCGGCGCGCGACATCAGACGCTGCTCGCGGGCGGCCCAAGGGGAAGGATCCGAGATGAGCGCGGGCGGCCCCGGCCCCCTGCGCCACCAGGAGCGGGGCAGTTCCAACTCCTATGAGGCCAGCAAAGGGCCCGCGGGAGGGACATGGATCAATCGCGCCACGGCAGCAAACGGCCTGAGCGAACGCTTCAGCGGAATCGCAGACCTGTTCCCAGACCTCTTGGAAAGCGGGGCGATCCGTGTCACCGCTATCGATGCCGCCCAGGGACAAGAGGCGTCCGTCGTCATCCTGATGACCACCCGTGCCAGCTCCATGCTCATTTGGGGCCGCGTGAGCGAGCGGCGCCGCATCAACGTGGGGTTGGCGCGCCCACGATGCAACCTTATCATGACTTGATGAGCCCCACGGGCTCAGGAAACGATGGTCGGGCATTTTCCTGCCCGGAAATAAGAAACCACAAATTCCCACAACAAAAAAAACAAAAAAACAAAAAACGAAACCACAAACACCAAAAAAGAAGCACCGAACACCAACAAACGGAATACGTGGAACCAATAATTGACGTGGAATGTGTGGTATCGATATACCACCCCGGCGTCGCCCTCGCCCGTCTGGCAAGGGCTGAGACGAGCTCCATTTGCGGTACTCTTCATTCGCGACTTGGTAGTGCACGCAAAACCTGCAGCAAACAAGTCCACGGGGGGACCGATCAAGGGCTGCTGGCCCTTCCAATCGTATGCGCGTGCTCGGCTGAGCTCCTCCACAGTGCGAAACATAAACCGTGTGTCGGCAAAGTGTTTCTTCAGAGACTGTTGTTGCAACACGCAGCGCTCAGCCTGGAATGCGCTGATGATCTCAACGCTGTTGCCATAGCGCTCCTGCCGCACTTTGCGCAGGGAGCGCATGCCTTTGAGGAAGACGTCCGAGCCCGAGAAACCTCAGCCATGCAAAGCTGACCCCGCGAGGGTGCGGCGCGGGTTGGTTCGTGGGGTGTGTCTGTAGGTGGTTCGTCGGGTGGTTTCGTGGGGTGGTTTCGTTGGATGTCTCGTGGGGTGTGGTCTTGAGGTGGTTCCTGGGGTGTGTCGTGGGGCGATTGCGCGGGGCGGGTCATGGGGAATTTCGTGGCGTGGTTCGCGTGGTGGGTCGCGGGGTGTTGCCTGGGGTGGTTCGTGGGGTGGTGCGTGGGTATTTTCGTAGGGTATTTTCGTGGGGTGGTTCGCGGGGTGGTTCGTGGGGTGGGGCGTGGGGTGTTTTGTCGGGTGTGTCGCGGGGGGGTTCGTGGTGTGTTTAGCGGTGTCTTCGGGGCTTGGGCTGATTTTATTCTTAGCGAAGTATCCTCCAACTGGCTGACTGACTGGTCGCACCTGTTACGCGACGACGTTGGCGTTGGCGGCCGATGGGCGCAACCCATGCCGCAACCGCGGGGGGGGGGGGGGGCTTGACCGCGCGCCCCCCCCCCCCTGGGGAAAGGGCCTGGGGGAGGGACCCGGGGAGGGAGGGGGACTTGACCACGTTTTTCTTCATCCTCCTGGGGAAAGGGCCTGGGCGAGGGACCCGGGGAGGGAGGGGGGCTGGACCGAGTTTTTCTTCCTCCTCCTGGGGGGAGGGCGGGGACTTGACCGCGCGTATCTTTCTCCTCCTGGGGGGGTGGCCTGGGGGGGGGACCTGGGAAGGGAGGGGGGCTTGACAGCGTTGTCTTCTTCCTCCTGGGGAAGAGCCCGGGGGGGTGGCCCGGGGAGGGAGGGGGGCTGGACCGCGCGTCTCTTCCTCCCGGGGAAAAGGCCTGGAGGGGGGTCCCGGGGAGCGATGGGGGACTTGACCGCGTTTTCCCTCCTCCATTTGGGAATCCTTTCACTTGGGAAAAGGGCCTGAGCCATCTCGGGCGCGTTCTTGAGCCCATTCTTTCCGCGCCGGCACCCAGGCCCAGCGCGCGCGCGCGCCTGCGCGCTCCAGCGGCTGCCCCGAGACGCGCACAACACCAGCGGAAACATTTGAAAACACAGGGGGCGCGAGGGTATCCGACCCCGATTCCAGGGTCCGAGAACAACGACAACATTTGAAAACACAATGGATGCGAGGGTATCCGACCCCAGCGCTGGGGTCGGAGACCAAAGGGGACATATGAAAACACCAGGGCGCGAGGTTATCCGACCCGGGCGCTGGGGTCGGATACCAACGAAAACACATGGCCCCCAGGGAGCTCAGAGACCCCCAAAAAAGTCCAGGAGGCCCCCGAGGGCGCAACATGGCGCCCGCCGAAAGGGCAACAAACCCTCGCTCTTCGAAGACAAGCCCAAGACACAGCCTGAGAGACCCCAAGAGCGCCTTGAGAACATGCCGAGAGCGCCCCAAACATCTTGCAGCGGATGTCGACTAGTCCACTGAAAGCCATTTCAGACCCTTTGGCCGTCCACTCCTGGCCCACGACAGTGCCTGCGATACCCCAAGTGCACCCGGACAGCGCCCCATGATTGCCCCAAAACCTCGCAGCGGATTCCGACGACAGTGTCGAAATCCGTCGCAAAACCGCTGCCCGCCCACGACAGGCACCAGACGCCGCTCGAGAGGCCCGGCGGGCGCCGCGAGAGCAGCCCAATATCGCCCCATCATTTTGCAACGGAAGTAGTCAGGACCGTCGACATCCGCTGCAGACCCGCTGGCCAACCAGGACATGCCCGCGACGCCGTCTGAGAGGCCCTAAGAGCGCTCCGACATCGCCCCCCCGCAATCACTACCCTACACCCTAAACCCGAACCCCATAGACCCTCGAGCGGCGTGGCGACCAGTTTCAGAAGGGACGATTTCGAGCGCCCATTTGGAGGCTCGTCTCAACGTCGCGCTTGAGGGTCTAGGGCGCTAGGGGTTAGGGTGTACATAGGGCGCGATGTCAACGCGGGTCTGTAGGCAAACCCCCTGCGCAAGCTTCTGGCTCCATCTAGACGTCCTCAGATTCCGTTCGGGGCACCTCGGGCAGGGCGGAACTTGCACCCACCGCGATCGTGGACCTCCCCCCGAGCGCCTCCACGACGTGCGACGCCAGCCGTGGCGGCAGGGCGTCGTGCATGGTGCCCACCGCGACGTCCAGCGGGGACTTGGCCTCGGGCACGCGGGCCGCGCCGTCCAGGGCGGCGGGCGACGCCTGCGGGGCGGTGCGGAAGGGCGGGGGGGGGGGGGGGGGGGGGGGCCCATTAGCGGTAAGCGATGTTTTGGTGCCTGGTGGTGCGAGCTGGTGCGGGCTGCCAGCTCGCGCCAGCCCGCGCCGCCCCGCTGCCAAACAGTCAGACCAAAAACGTTTCGCTCGAGACATCCTGCCCGCATCGGCCCGCGTGGGCTGACCCAAAAATCGCTTGCCAAAAAGTCGGCGCGGCCTGGCAGTCCGCGCCAGCCCGCACCGCCAGAAACCAAAAAGGCCATGACCACAAATTCCGGATCCTGGAGGGGGGGTCAGGTCGGGCGCGAGAGGGGGGGGGGGGGGGGGCGCCCCCCGACCGCGGCCGCATTCAGCCTTTCCAGAACCTCTGGAGACGATGGCGCCGAGGTCGAAGGACTGGGGGCCGCCCATCCGCCTGAAGACGTCCCCGATGCCCCAGGCCAGGTGGTGCAGGTCGAGCGCGGGCGTGTACTCCACGAGGGTCGCCTCATCATGGTGCGCTGGTGCTGCCGCGTGCATTGGCGCCTCGACCTTCGGCGAGTCGGCCGTCGACTGGAGGGCGCATGGGCTTGTGGTCAGTGGTCGTGGGCTGCATGGTACGGTAGTGGCTGGGCTGGCGCACAGATGGACATCCTCCGGGATAGTAGGTAGGACCCCGTCCAGCGGCTTGCGGGGACGCTTCGGCCGTGGTGCCGGGCCAAGCGTGGGTGGCCCCGCTGGGTGACCGTCTGCAGCGCGCTGACGCTGGCGCATGTTCTCGCCTCGCCGGTCGGGGTAGCTGGGACACCGCCATCATCGGCATTCGTTTCGAGAGCGTCGGAGACATCAGTCCAGGGCTGGGGCGGCTCCCGAGTGCGTTGCCGATCTGGCGTGGTCGGGGTGGCCTCGCTGCCACGGGGAGAACGGTCTGGGGCGGCTGCAGGGGTCTCGGCGACTGCCCCACCGGGCGGCGCATCGTTGGCAGTGCTGAAAGGCACCACTGCCGCATCCACGTCAGGGGCGACTGGGGGCTGATGCTCTGCGGTTGGACCGTCCAAGGCCGAAGGGGGCTTCTCCTCTGAAGCGGCCGCGGCAGCCAGCAGCGCGGGGCGGGCTGGGCGCCGGCGGCAGCCGCGGCCTCATCGGGAGAAGAAGTGGTACAAACGGTTCAACCACATCGCCTGAGCCCCCGCTTCGACGATGCGGGAGCCGGCGAAAGAGGGGGGGGGGGGAGATGAAGGAGCGGGGCTGGGGCCAGGAGGAGGTGGGGGGAGGGAGAGGCGAGGGGTGTGTGTGAAGGGTAGGAGAAGGAGGCCGATATCCAAACTGCTCCTTTGAGTCAGGACGGGCCTTCATGTCCGAGTCGATCAGTGTCCCCAAGGCGTTCTCGAGACCGTCGAGCGAAGGGAGGTCCGTCGGCCAACTGGCATCTAGATGCTGAGGGGCAATGGTGCTTAACCCTTTTCATCATGCTGCCAGTGCCGCTTGCAGTGACCGCGGCAGCCCGGAACAATCTGACACGCCCCGCCGCACCTGTATCACGGGATTCCCGCGCAGACACCGTCGTCAACGCTGGCAAGGTCTGCTGGCAAGGTCACCGCGGCATCGTCTGATCCACTTATGGCTGGAGGCCCGGGCGGCGGGGCAGAGGGCTGCGCGCCGCCTTCTGCTGGCGAAAGTGCCGGGGGCAATTCGCCGACGTGATCTGCCACTGCAACGACAGGCTCTGCGGCGCCCACCGCTGCGACTGCACTGGCGCCGCCTGCCTGAGGGGCCGCCTCCTGCGACGTCTTAGCAGTCACTGCGACCGCGGCAGGATCAGGCGTCCTCGCACCTATCGGCTCAGCTGTGGATGGCGCGGGTGCGACAGGACTGCCGCGAGCGCCCTTCGTGCGACCCCAGGGCGATGCCTTGCAGTCGGCAACTGGCGCAGACGTGGCGCGGGCCGCGGGCGCAGCCTCGGCAGACACCTTGGTTTTGGACTTGGCCTTGGCTCTTGCCCTGGATTTGGGCCCCTCGGAGCTGCCTCCCCCCGCGGCTGCAGCGGGCGGGTCTGCGGGCCCCCCATGGGCAGCAGCTGCGACAAATTGGTCGCGGAGTGACGCTGGGTTTGCGATGCCGCACCAGGCAACGCTAGGATGCAACGGAAATTGGTAAGTCGCGCGCCCGAGCACGACTCGATGGCTGCGGATGCTGGCGACAGCCCAATACAAGGTGGCCCTTTCGCACCAGTCATGTCGGCAGCAGTCGATGAGGTCGCCCGTTCTGTAAATCTGCCTGGGTGGCAGGTGCTGCGCCCCCTCTCCATACCCTGCGCCCCCCCCCCATCCCCCATCTCCCTGAGCCTGGACAAGGGCCACGCGAGTGGTAAACTTAGTTTGAACGCCCCCAGAGCCAAGATCGGATACGAGGCCTCGTTGTCGATTTTATTCGTAGATGGTCAGGCCAGGCCGTCGTAGACGGTTGAACGTTGCTTCTTGCGGGCTGGCCCCCGGAACCAGCGCAGGAGAAACACAATCCCGATGTGTTTCTACGCGCAGCACGGGGGCTGGATACCTGTGCGCCCGCGGACATGTTAGCTGTGCTGCCTGTTATCGTCTCCCCCCTTCCCTCTCCCTCCCCGTCCTCCTCCTCGTCGTCCTCCTCCTCCTCCTCTGCCGCGTCCTCCTCCTCTTCCTCCTCCTCTGCCGCGTCCTCCTCCCCCTCCTCCTCCCCCCCCCTCCTCCTCCTTCTACCCCTCCTCATCCGCCTCCTCGTCGGCACTTCGAAACCGCTCGAAGCGTTCTCGCAGCGTCGTGCCTATGATGTGCACGCGTAAGAGACTTGGGTCCGTCAGATTTGTTAGGTAGGGGAGAGAACGGCCACGCTGATTAATGGGTGACATATGGTATGTGATGTAATTACTGGTTTGATGGTTTAGTTTTTTTTGGGGGGGTTGTCGAATTGTTGTTTCTTTGGTTCGCGACTTATTGGTATTTTTGGTGCGTCACCTCCTCTGAGGCCGCGGGGCCCATCAAAAATCATGGCCACGGACGCAGGGATGTTCCGCACGGCCACAGACGCTGCGCTCCATCACCTGAGCACCTGGGCCCTGACGGCGGACCTCGCCGTCGAGTTCCACCGCAACCAGGACGGCCCACGCGCCAGTCCCGAGTTGATTCAAGTGTTTTCGAGGACGACATCCCCGAGACTGCCAACCCAGAAGAGAAGGCCCGGCTGCTAGCGGAAGCCGACCGCAGACGAAAGTAGAAGGAAGTGATCAAGGCCCGTCAGGCTCAGCAGGCTGGCTTCTCGGCGAGCGCCGACCTACCGCTCCCTGCCGATCGCAGCTGGAAGGACCTGGAGGACGACGTCAACACTGCAGTGGTGAGACTACTAGGCCGCCCAGCATTCGGACCCTGCATGCTATGGTGCCTCGGGCTACATCCGCGCCAGCACGGCGTCGCGGATCAGCCCACGGACCCCGGCCTGCAGGACAGGAAGGTATGGGGCATGAACGGGCACCTCTTTGTTTGCTCTGCACTAGTAGGACTGGACGCTGGCAACCTGGTCTACGCGGCGGTCTTTGCGACCATCATGTGGGCTATAGGGCTCGGAATCACGAATAACGACAACGCCCGCGCAGTCGACCCCGGCCTGATCCCACCCCGAAGGGGCCGACCGAACGCGCCAGCAGCGCGGCGCGTTAAGGAAGCTGCACCCCCGCCGTCGCCCCCAGGCGCAGACCCAAAGGCTGGCAGCCGTCCACCTGCAAGCGCCAGAAGCACAAGGAGCCACCCACGTCGCCAGCGTTTCAAGCCTTCTGCGACATGGGCTCGAAGGGGCGCGCAGCCACAGCCCCCGACAGCCTCCTGGACTGCGCCGGCGCGACCCTGGGGGCAATCCAGGCCAGGATCCTGCTCGCCTTGTCCCTGCCCATGCAAAACGGACCGCGCACCTGCCTGTGTCCGCGCGGGAACGCTGAGGGCATCGGCGACGTGATCGAGGCCATCCTTGGCTTGTGCGAGCCGCGCCGCCCGCGCGACGAGACTGCTCGTGACCAGCTAGGCGCACTGTTTGGACTACAGAGGCGTTGCTTCAAGCAGCTGCGCACGGCGCAGGGGCTCCTGATCACTGCGGCGCATGTCCCGCCCAGTCACGGTTGCGCACCCACCCCCTGGCCAAGCGCGCGAACTGTCCCGCAACCTGGAACGACCTCGAGCCGGCTAGGAAGTCCCCACTCCAGGCCACCCTCGCGGTCATCGAAGGCACCGCGTCCACCGCCGACCGGTCAGCCCTGGCGGACCAGGAGAGCGCCGCATGCGCACTCTACGTTGACGCGCTCGGGTCCGGCATCGGCCCCACCGACGACCCGACGAAGCAGGCAAGCAGCGTCACTTGGATAGGTGGAGGGCGCTCATTCGCGCGCCTGCACCTGGACGCGCCCGCCCCGCTCGGGCCACGCCCTGGGGCGACGCCCGGGCCCCCGTGGATAGACCGCCAGGGCGCCAGGTGGACGAAGGGACAGAACAAGGCCGAGTTCTACTGCCAGGGGTGTCTACGCGGCCCCTTCAAGCACGACAAAGGGCCTACGTCAGCAAGCGGATCCGCCAAACCATTGCGGTCAACAGGCTTACGGAGCACTACCAAGGAGGGGGCCTCACCTGGCTGCGCATCGGCTGCTGGGCCACGAAGGCCATGGAAGAGCGCCGGCCCATTCCAGACGACGTGGACTTCAAGGACTGGATCAACGACCGCCCCGACGACATGCCTGTGCGCGCAACGCGCGCCCTGCCAGGACTGCGCCCGACGTCAACACCTGCAGTCCTCACACCCCTGGAGCAGCTGGCCCCGCTGGAAGGCGAGCTGAATCCGCTCAATGTCGGAGCCGCCCTCCCCGCCAGTAGCACGAATGTTAAGGCCCAGTGAAGCGACCCCCCCCCCTTAAGTTTCGTTCAGTGCGTCGCCCGAGCGTCGCCCGTGCGCCGGCCCTGGTTTGCGTCTGTCCCGAATTCCGGCCTCCCAGAGTGCGTGGGCGACATGTGGCGCGACTTCGGAATTTCTTTGGCGATATATAGGTTTCCGACGCCTGTGCGCCAGCAGCCATTTTGGCGGTCGCGGCGCACTTTAGTTCGACGGTCCACCAAGGCGTTCTGTTCCCAATTCGGCGCAAGAGGATTTGCTGGTGCTCATTGTCGGGGGCGCCAACTGTTGCTGAGGACGAAGACGCCTCGCGTTGATCGGGGGCTGTGCGTGTCGCGCCACGGCGGGGGTGACGTCACGTCGCGCGACGCGGCGCCACTTCGCCCCGTCGCATCGCGCCCCGCACCCCCATGTCGTTTCGCGCCAATCCTCCTGCCCCCCCTCTTGCTTCCTCTTCCCCTCGTCCAACGCGCTGCGCGTTTTGTCCCGTTTGCGAAATTTACACTCAGTTCTTTTGTGTCAGGCTGCCGTCCTGTCCGCCCCCCTACTCGCCCCCCGGTTGTCCTTCCACCCTCCTGGAACTTCTTCTCGCCCTCCTCGCCCCCGCCGCCCCCCTTCGATCGTCTTCCATCGCTCCCGCCGCCGCTGCGCCGCCCCCGCGCGCCCCCTCCTCGCCCGTCCGTTCCCATTTCCGCCCGCCCTTCCCTCGCCTCACTTCCATCCTCTTTTTCCCCACAAATGCATCGGCGGGCGAGACGTCGCCAAATTGCTGCAGCGACGGACCGATGTTCAAAATCTGACGGGGCGTGCGCTTGAAATGGATTAGTCCGTGCGCGCTGCATCTCCATGTCGTCTATTGGTCTCCTCGCGCGCGTAGTTCTCACGCGCGTGTCTCGCCATGTCTACGATTGCCGCGCGCATCCCTTGATTGTTTCGCCAGCGGGCCGTGCAGTTCACATGCCGTCAGGAGTCCACGGCGCCCTTCGAGCGATTCGCGCGCGACCTGCGCGCGACGCGCGAACGACCCGATCGACGCCCGCGCGACGCCCGCGCGACGCGCGCGCGACGCGCGCGCGCGACGCACCCCGACCCGCGCGCGACGCACCCTTGCCAGCGCGCGACGCACGATCGACCCGCGCGACGCACGCGCGACGCATGCGCGACGCAGTCGCGATTTTGCCCGCCCCTAGCATTCTTCCGAGCAGCAATGCGCAACGGCCGTCGGCCCGCCGCCGTGCTTGCGCTGTTCACAAGTGGCGGCGGCTGCGTCCTCCATTGCGCCAGCAAGGGCGGCGCTTGCCCTTGTGATTTCCCTTTTCTTTCCTCGTCGTCCCTCCTCTTTTGTCGTTCCTCCTCCTTCGTCCTCTCGCCTGCCTCGTCTCCCTCTCTCCTCCCATTCTCCTCCTCCTTTCTACCGGCCTCCCTCTGTCTGTCCCCCCCGTCCTCTCTCGTCTTTTTTCGTTTCCCCTTGCCACCCCGCGTCCCTCTTAATTTTCTTTTCTCCTTCGGCCCCCTTTCCACGGCCGCGGCGCGTCGCCGCGAGCGGCGCCCCCGCCTTCCGCGAACGGCCCCGCCGCCGGCGGTGGAAGAGGAAGATTGCGAGGAGCAGAGGAGGGGGGGGGGGGGCAGGGGCGCGAGGCTGGCGCGGCGGCAAGGGCGGCCCGGCAGGGGAATGGGGGGGAGGGGGGGGGGCGGAGTGGGCGGGTGCTTCTGCAATGGTCATGTTGGTGATCATGGTCGTGGTCGCGTTCGTCACCTTGGTCGCGTTGGCGGCGGTCGTGCCGCTGGTGGTGGGCGGGCTGGTGGTGGTCACGTCGGTGATCGTGGTGGTATCGGTCGTTGTGGTGGTCGCGAGAAGCGTGGTGGTCGTGGTGGTGGTGATGGCGGTAAATGGTGTTGGTCGTAATCGTCGCGGTGGATGTGGTTGCGGTCGCATCCGTTTGTGGTGATCGTGGCGGCAGTAGTTTTGGCGCTGGCGGCGGTTGCGGCGGCTGTGGCGGCGGCTGCGGGGACTTGCTGGCCGATCGCCGGGCTGCGTTCAGCAGCATCGCTGCATTTGTAATATTAGGGGGATCTGCTGATCTGCCGAGGTAGCCCAGCGGCCGTCTTCTTCTCGCCAAGAGGGCAGCGTGGGCGACTTTCTTTTTCCCGAAGGCCACTGGCCCTTTCAGCGGCCGTGGAGAGGGCGACGCGCGTGCGATCCGCCCCGCGGGTGTCAGCCGCGCCGGCAACGCACTCGCCAAACTGCCCCCTTACGGGGGCGACGTGCACGTTCGAGAGGGCGGCTGGCCTTTTCGGCGGCCGACGCGCGGGCGGAGCACGGGCGACGAATGCGCGACGCACCCCCTGTCGCGAAGGGGGGGGGTCAGCGCGCCGGTCGCTTTACTGGGTCTTAACCAACGCGAACGACGATCGCCTGATCTCACACATCTACAAGAAGGATTTCGGCACCTGGCGATGCGACGGCTGCCCCCCGGGCACAGAGGGACACACGGGGGCCAGGGCAGGCATTCCCTGGCATGCGCGGACGCGCCGCTGACCCAGAAGGACTCCGCGCCGGCTTTAGCCTGGCCCACGGGCCCCCACCCATGCAGCTAATGAGGGAGATGTTCCTGACAAAGCGCCGGCACGCAGGCTGGCACTGCAAGGAGTGCCTGATCTACCAAAGGGACATGGCCCCGTCAGCAGCAGGAGCGCAGGAGCCAGACCTCTCGCCGCATTGCCAGGCGCCCCCGCCTTGTCGACAGGGGTCGCAGCGCGCCCCAACCAGCAGGAAGCGCAGCGACGCGCCGCTGCCTGGGACGAGGAGGCGCGCGCCTACCAGGAGCGCCTCCACAACTCACTCCCGCCACCTCCCAAGGACAAGCAGCGGCACCTAGCCTGGGAGCGACAGCCGGCGGCCAGGGAGACGCACGCAAAGGTGGCGGCACATATCAGGGACACAGGTGACGGGGGGGCGCGCATCCGAGGGGCCAGGCGCACAGACCCCAGCGCCGCCGCTTCAGCTCAGCCAGCCGCTGGGCACACGTCCAGCAGCGAGCCCCAGCAGCGCGCCAGCCCCGAGCGGGCGCGCGCCCCGGCCACGCCTCCAACCGGGCTGAGCGCCCAAGACCCGCCAAGGAAAGGCGCCTGACACCCTGCCCGCCCACTCACGGTGGCGATTCACTCCCGCCCACTCCGCGCGGCGACGAGCCGGCCCCACGGCTACCAAGTCCGTCGGGGCGCCACCGGCCGTCAGCGTGGCACCTGAACCCCTCCCCGAGGGCGAGGGGCCCAGCAGCTTCGAACGGCAACAAGGGCGAGCCCCAGACACGCCCATCCAGGGCTCCTTCTGCCCGCTCGCAACGGACAGCCCGTGCGCCCAGGGCGGCGACGACGCGGCCATCAGGAGCGACGCCCTCCCCCGCGCCAGGTGGTTCAGTTCAGCGGACAGCGCCGAGCCCCTGTCGACGCAACCCCTGGGCGGAGCGGTATTCGGACCCGCCCTGGGCGTCTTGGCCCGCGAACAGGACGGGCGGGCCCCTATCGTCCAGATCGGCAGCGAGTGGCTGGGGGTCAGGGGCGCCATTGCCAGGAGGCTGCGCGCGAACGTCCTCCGCGGCGACGCAGCGCTCCGGGCAGCAACCTTCCTGGGCAGGACCTCCGACGAGGCGCGCGGGGCGCAGGCGCCAGCGGCCCCCGCCAGCCCCTGGCTCGGCGTCGACATCAGGGGACGCCAGAGCGACGCCCCCTGAAGGGACTCAGCCCGACTCCGAGCCCGAACCTTGCGCGCCGCGAACGGACGCACCAGACCCCACCTACGAACCTGCACCCCTCGTGGACCGTAAGGAGATAACCCCATTGTACCATGCGCGACCAGGAGCAAGAGAGGAAGCCGAGGCTCGCGGAGGCCCTGAGCACGGTCCGCACGGCCCCCCCATCCTCAGACCCCGACACAGTCGAGGAGGGCCAAGCCAAGTTGAGCCCTCGTTTCGAACGACGCAGCAGTCCCGAGCGCGACTCAAGCAGTACCTACCAGACCCAGCCAGCCAGCGCACCCACGAAACCGACCGTGTTTTTGACGGCCGTTGCCGACAACCGGGCGCTGCGCACGCGGCCCAGATCCAAACGCCCGGAAGACAGGCGCCCCGTGCTCAACCCCCTCCCTGCGCATGAGCTAGAGCGCTTGCGCGGCAGGGCGCGGGGCTCAGTTCCCCGGGGGCCATGCGAGACTGCGGCGAGGCGCGCGTCCAGAGAAACCAGCGACTGGGCCCGTGCTGGAGAGCGCGACCGCGACCGGCGACCGCGACAAAGGCGTAGCGGGGGCACCGCGGCGCAAGCAAGACACCAACGCTTGGGACAGAACCAGGGGGCACCACTGGGATCAGGACCGCGACAGCGGCAGGGGCGCAGGGCGAACCCCCTGGTGCCAGCCAGAAGGCCCACGCAGATTTCAGCCGCCCGCGGACAATCTCCCGCGTCAGCTGGCAGCGCCGCTCACACGAGACAGCAGTCACACACCTGAAGAGGCTGCAGGCCGACGGAGGACACCACTTCGCCGCAGCTTGGCACTCGCGGTGCAGGCATATGCGTAAGGAGCAGGGCAGAGGCAAATCCAAAGACCAGGTCGCTTCGACCCGAACTGCCGGCATCAATGGGTAATCGACAATCTTCTGGAAGACATGGGCAGCTGCAACCATCGCGTGGAGACGCGGCCTCGCAACGCCGGCGTCTACGTGGACTGGGGCCGGGAGAGGGCCCTGTACCAGGACGCCCAGTAGAAAAGAGAGGTTGCCAAAGGTGAAGGGCGCGGGGAGGACCAGGCACGCAGCTCCGAGCACAGCGACAATTGAACCGGAAAGCGCCCCAGGCGCTGACCAGCCTGCAACCGGGCCCCCCCCCTGTCTGACACAGCGCGCCGCGACCGCCTTCCGCCCCCAACTTGCGGCAAGGTCCTGACCCCGCCCACAGCTGGCAACGCCCACCACCTGTTCCCCTTCCCCCCTCCCTCATCACCTGGCTTGGGACCGTGTGTCCTCCTGTCCCCCCCTACCTGTTCCCCCGCGGCCTTGACTGGAAAGGCTGATGCTGGAGCCTGGCTGCCCGCGCGCGCCCCCGTCGCGCGCGCGGTGCAGGCGCGCGCAGCCTGGCGCACGCGGTCCACTCGCAGCGCCCGCTTGCTGGCCCACCTGGCCCCCGACTGCGTTGCCTGCTCCCCCCCCGCACCTGTCTTTAACGCGTGCTGGGACCGCGTGTCCTACCTGTACCCATGGAGGCCCAGCCCCCCCCGCGTGAGCACCTGCGGCGCGGGCTGGCACGTCGACGGCTGGCGGCGGGCGCCGGCCTTTCTCCTCTCTGTTCGCTTCTTCCCCCCCCCGCTCGCTTTCCCCCCTCCCATGGCGGCGGCGCTCGGCGCTGCGCGGCTTCGGCCCGGTGCCGGGCGCGGCGCCCTGCCGCCTCGGCGGCCCCGCTCGCCACGGCGCTGCGCGGCTCAGGCCCGGCGGCCTGGCCCTCGACAGTGCGGATGTCAGCGCGTCGTGCGCGGCTGCTGCCCGTCTTCACGCGCTGGCGGTGCAGGGCGGGCTTTCGCCCTGGAGCCCACCGACATCCTGTCGGTCATGAACGGCCCCCTCGCCTGAGGCCGCTCCTCAAGCAAGCTACTACCTGGTCGTGGATTGGACTGCCACCCCGGGCCTCTTCCGCACCACCCGGTGGCACAACGTTGCACATCGCCTTCGCGGTGCTTCTCTTCCTCTTGGGCGTCGACCCGGTCAAGCGGCACGCCCCCCTCTGCCGCGCTCGAGGCCGGTGTTCGCGATGCGCCGTCGACGGCAACACCTTCTCCTCCACCCTCCGGGTCTTCGCCCCTGGCACCAGTCCGCGGCGCACTTGCTCCTGCACATCCACTTCGGCGCCGCCTGCACCTCTGGGCTCCGCCCACTCTGGCAGCCTGGAGCCCCGCCTGCCTGCGCCCTGTCTCCCTAATTAAAGCTGTGCGTAGCCCGCCTAGCTTTTAGCGGAAGAGGTTCGTTCTTGCCCCGCATATCAAATAGTTTACACGGACCTATCGACGACGCCTACAGCGAACCAAGCCGCCCGCATTCATTTCCGACGTGCCCATGAAATGCGGCAAAACGATGGGCCAAAGTCCGGCCAAGCTGTGGAACAGCGTTCCCGCGGTCGCTGTTGAAGCCATTGGGGTAACTTTTGAGGAAATTCGGCGGATAAAGAGAGAAAGAGAGAGAGAGAGAAATAAAGAAATAGAGAGAGAGAGAGAACAAACAACATATACATAGGGAAACAGGGAGACCGAGATATCTAATCATATCTATTCGCATACATCGAGGGATACATATACACTTGATATATAGAGAACACAACAACGAGAGAGAAATAAAAGGGAGGGAGGGAGGGAGGGAGGGAGAGAGATAGAGAGAGAGGGAGAGAGAGAGAGAGAGAAAAAAAAGAGTGAGATAAATGAGAGAGGGAGAGATACTGTGATATACATTTAGAGAGAGACAGAGACATAAAGAAAGGAAGTGCTCACGAGACGTGCGCGCACGCATCTCACCCCCCCAACAGGATTGTTGAGGGTGGGATGCGTTAGTGCCCGCTCGCGATGCTCGCGTTCCACCCCCCACCCTATCTCGGTTGCGCCCGAGAGTGAGCGCCCTCCTCGCTTCCAACACCCCCACCTGTTGGAAGTGTTCTGTGGGCGGTGCGTGAATGAATGTGCGGCGCGCGCCTCACGTCCTGCGCGGTGGCGCAGCTGCGCCACTTCGGCAACGACTTGCGAGTTTAGCGTTGGAGGGCGGCGCGCGGCGCCAGCCAGAATCCTCGCGCGACCAGGCGGCGCTCGCGCGCGCGTGGGATGAGTGGCGCGCCGTGTCGGGCGAGTCGGGTTTCCTGTTCCTCGCGGGGGTCGGCCCGTGGCGCCGGTAGCGCTCGCGCGCGCAGGAGAGGACTCGCGCGCCGCATCGGCGGAGCGCGGGCTCTCGCGCGGGGGTCGGCGCGCGGCGCCCGGCAGCTTGTTTGCGCGAGTTGGCAGCGCTCGAGCTCGCACGGGCGGCGATCTCGGAATGACGTTTCGGCGCCGTGGCCTCTGCTTGCGAAATTGATGGCGCCGCGTTGGGACACGCGCGCGCGGATGTCTCTGCGAATGCGCCGCAAAAGCGTTGCGCATGCGGGCGTATCGCTACGCAACCACCGCGCGGAGGGTTGGTGGGCGGGGGGGGGTCTGCATGACAAGAATTTGAACGGCTTTCTCGGTGTCCGCCAGGCCTCGTCAATTGGGGGTTCCTGGGTGATTTCCAAGGCCGCCCTGCGGCCCCTGGAATTCCTGGGACATCCTGGGGTTCCCAGGAGCTTCCTGTGGTTTCCTGGGGTCTCCCGGGGCTTCCCTCAAGTCAGGCGTGTCCCTCTACAGGAGGAAGATTCAACAATAGTTTAGATATAGAAGTTATGAGGACGATGCTTGAATGTATGGTGTTGCTAATGTGTGGTATGTTTGTTTCGTTGTTTCCGCCAGCATCCGCCTGTAGGGGGGCATGCCCGACCTAAGGCTTCCCGGGGTTTCCTGCGGTTCCTTGGGCGTTTCTTTGGGATTGCTGGATGTGTCTTGAGTGCGTCCTGGCGTCTCCTGGCGTTTTCTTGGGCCCCTTGAAGCCTCCTGGAAGTCTTTGGGTGTTCCTGTGACCGCACGGATGCCTCCGCGGATGCGCTCCAAACGCGCCGCACATGCGGGCGTATCGCTACGCGACCACCGCGCGGGGCTGGGCGGGGGGGGGCCTGCGTGAAAGGTGGAGGGGCTTCCCCGGGGTCCGTCAGGCCGCGCCAACTTGCCCTTGGGAGCTTTCTGTTGTTTCGTGGAGGTCCCAGCGGTTCCCCTAGGGTTTTCTGGAACCTCCTGGGCCCTCGTGAAGTATCCTGAAGTTTCCTGTGGTTTCCTGGGGCCTCCTGGGGCTGCCTGAGGCTACCTGGGCTGTGCCTGAGGCTACCTGGGCTGTGTGTTTCCTCCGGTTTCCTGAGGCCTCTCGAGGCTTCCTGGAAGCTCCTGGAGCAACCTGTAGCTTCCTGGCGTTCCCTGAAGTTTCCTGGAGCTTCCCGTGAGATTCCTGCGGCCTCTTGGAACTTCCTGAAGCCTCTTGCGGTTCCTGGGGCCGCCTGGGGAGTGCTTGGAGAAACAACAGCATAACCATACGACATAACTCTGGCTCGCCCTTTTGTCCACGCGTGCCGCTGCTGCCCGGATGCCGGCTCGCGGGAATGGTCCAGGAGTTGGCGCGACACTTCAAGGGGAAATGGGCGCGGCGTTCCCCATGGAAACACATGTAGCCGATTCGGCCAAGATGTGGCTTGAGCCCAAAATCGCAACCGAAGGGTGGGGGAAGAGGAAGATGAAGAGGAGGAGGAGGAACGCGATCCGACACATCGGGGGCAACGCTTAGAGAACATGAAGGGGGGAGAAGAGAACATGAGGGGGGGAGGAAGAGGAGAAGGATGGTCGTGGCGAGGAACAGGGGATAAGGAGCGCGAGGTTTCTGGGATCCTTGTGCTCACTGCCCGCTAACGGGTGCCTCCCCGAGCGGCCTTTCGAATGGCATGCGCAACTTGGCTGTTCTTTGCTTGCCAAGAGCCCAACCCTCGGCACGGCGCTGTTCAATTTCGTCGGTGGAGCGCTTCTATCGCCGATCGCACGTTGTCATGCAGCCGATCGAATTGGGCCGTCGATGTCCAGAGGTGCAGTGTGCTCATACGTTTTGAGTAGACACGGATTCCCTCGAAATCTGTTTGCCAAACGTATATGTTGCGCGATAACACATAGCTATCACAACAGAGTCCAGCATACAATTTTCCCCACCCAGACACATTCATTTTTCGCGACACGAGACCCACATGTTGGTCGAAATTCCAACGGGCCATGCGAAAACATTGCATACACGTTTTGGATATTGATTTCCCGGAAAATAATGTACTTTCAGGGCCGCGTGTACGCAGCCGAGCCGTGTGGCAGAGCAACTATGCCCAAGAGCAAACATTACGTGTGACCATGAGGGATCCGTCCGAGCCAATGGGCCATTCCTCCCTCATCCTGCCCTTCGCAATCCGCTTTCTGTTCGCAAAATGCAGCGGGTGATTTTGAAAACGCGCTGAATCGGGGCAATGACTTATGTTTAAACTCGGTGGCGATACGGTCGTGGACGTGCGCCGTAACTCCCAGGACTGGTCGTTCGACGTTACTCAGTTCGTTGCGAAGGTCAGCGATCTTGGAATCACGAAGGCGCCTCCTTACGAAAGCGCGCAGCCGCATGTGGGCGCAAGCCCACGCAGTGAATCTGGAACGACACACACGCTAGTTGCACTGACTCCCCCCCCCGCGCTCGAGGATGCAACATATGGGGTTGATAGTTGCCACGAGAAGTGTTTATGTACTGAAGAAGAGTTGTGGTTATGCTGTTTGTTTCCCCAGTCCTCCTGTGTTGGGTTTTCAGTTTGAATCGAGCGCTGCGGTCGCGTTTCCTTCTCCTCTTCCCCCCTCCTGCCTCCTCTTGCGCTGCCCCTGGGTGGCTGCGAACTGTGCAATAGTCGCCACTTTCGCATGTTCCTGGGAAGCGCGGCGGAGTAGGGGAATATGCGCATCCAGCCGAGGCCTCGCGGCTCCCGGGGTGGCTGCGAATTGTGCAAATGTCGACATTTGTCGTGGGCTCCTGTGAGGAAAAGCGGAGTGGGGGAGTGCCCGAGACTTCGCCGTTTTATGGGTGGTTGCGAACTGCGCAATTGTCGCCACTTTCGTGGGCTCCTGGGAGGCACGGCGGAGATGAGGGCAGCCTTAATTGTGAAGATCTGGCGATGCGTTCTGTCGTACGTTGCGTTCGTACGAAGATACGCCTCGGAACATGTTTTTATTGTTCGGCGTTCCTGGAACGCCTGGGAGCGTCTGGGAGCGCGCTTGGGAGCGTTTGAGGAGCGCTTGGGGAGCGCCTGGGAGCGCCTGGAAGCGCTTGGGCGCTCCTGGAGCGTCTTGGAGCGCCTTGCGAGCGCGTGAGAACGTTTGGGAGCGCCTGGGGAGCGCTTGGGAGCACCTGGGAACGTCTGGGAAATCTTGGGAGCGCCCGGGGCCGCCTGGGAAGCGCCTGGGGCCGCCGAGGAGCGCTTCGGCGCTCCTGGAACGTCTGGGCGCGCCTGCGAGCATCTCAGGCGTTTGGGAGCGCCTGGGGCCGCTTGGGGAGCGCCTGAGGCTGCTTGGGAGCGCTTGGGTGCACCTGGAGCGTCTGGGGGTGCAGGGGGCACCTGGGAGCGTCGGGGGCGAGGATCCTCGAGTTTTTGAAAAGGGATCGCGGCCTCGGGGAAGCCCATCATGCGCGTTCACAGTGAACTGCGATTCTGGATCAATTTCTCGCCAGGCGCCGCGAAACCTCTGCAAGCACCAAAGAAGGATTTTAATATTGTGGAGCCCTGGAACCTCTTTTTTAATCTCGAGCAGCCTGACTTCGCTCCAAAGAAGGAGTATTCGTTGTGCGACGCGCAAGGGGAGGAAGGCGCAGCCCTCCTTCCGCACCGCTCAGAGGCGGGCGAGCTAATTCTCGCCCGCCGGCGTGGTGCAGCTGGCGTTCCGCTGCATGCTCCGGCCACTTAGTCGCTCGTTGCCTGACGAATGTTTGGACCGCCGCTCGCTCCGGAGAATGAGGGAGTGTTCACCGAGCAGTTTCTTTGGGTGGAGGGCAAAGGGTGAAATCTGAAATGCCGTTTCGATCAATGCTCGAAAGAATCCGCAAAAGGTGAATCACAAGGCGGATTGATTCTCGAGGTGCAAAAGCCCATATGGATTTCACCCTGTTCCCTCCACCCTGCGAAAATGCTCCGGTTCATACAGTATAGAGGAAAAAAGATGGAGGGAGAGAAAGAGAGAGGGACAGAGAGAGTGAGTGAGAGCGAGAGAGAAAGAGGGAAAGAGAAAGAGAGGGAACGAGAGCGAGATCGAGAGCGAGCGCAATAACGAGAACGAGAGCGAGAGGGAGAGGTAGAGAGACAGAGAGAGAGAGAGCAAAAGTGAGGGAGAGAGAGAGAGACAGACAGAGAGAGAGGGAGTCAGAGAGAGAGAGAGAGCGAGACTACATGTGATATACGAGAGACGAGATGGCACCTAATAGGTGACAGGCGAGACATTCGATGTGTTATGATATATCAGATGCGATGCGTGCCTTAATGGCAACCCGTGATCAACCAATGATGTCCCGCCCGGGGCTGATGAATATTCCCTGCGGGGCAAGACATTATTCTCGATCGCGCGCGCCAGGGTTCGGAAAACTCGGGAAACCACCGCGCCGCGGATGCTGGCAAACGGCATGAAGGAAGCAGGGGGGGGAGGAGGTGGTAAAGGATGAGGAGGAAGAGGAGGAGGAGGGGAAGCGGGAGGGGGAGGGGGAGGAGGGGGAGGAGGGGGGAAAGGAGCCAACGACGACGGCCACGACGACGACGGCGACGGCGGCGGTGGCGACGACGACCGCGATAAAGGGGGGGAGGAGGACTGCCCGCCTTGCTCGGGTCGGACGAAAAAATGGGGAAAGAAAGGGGGGGGTGCGGAACCTGCTGCGCGCAGCTGGTTTCGGTCGCCCCGCCGAAGGGCCAGTCCTCGATGCACGGCCGCTTTCGGCGCCAGGAGGCGCTTGGAAAATCAACGCTGATGGGCACAACCCCGCTTGGCACGCCCCCCTTTCGTCCAACCCGCCTTGCTCGCGGGCCCGCGAAGCAGCTCGCGTTCCCATGGTTGCGGCCAGAGCAAGGGGACCGCATCGGTCCGATTTAAAAAATCACGGGAAGTGCGGGGGCGCCTTGGCTCACGGCCCCTGCTTCTGCCGCCCTTGGTTTGCGCCCCCCTTCCTCTCCCAATATGTGTTGTTTCTGTCGCCTTTTCGCTGGCGGCCGGACGCTGGCGCTAATCGCATGCGCCGTCGCCGTTGTTGTTCAATCTGGCGGGCGCCACCCCGCGATTCGCTTGAGTAAGGACGTCACGTTTGTTAAACACGCGCCCCCCACGGATTTGTGAGTCATAAGCTGACATCATTATATGAAAGATTGTAGATGGCAGGTGGTTGATGGGATCTGCAACATGGGGGTGCTATGTGATATGCAAGGGAGAGAGAGAGAGAGAGGTACAAACATTACACACACACACATATATATATATATATATATATAAGAGCCGGGCGGGGGGCCCGGGCCGGTGCCATCATCCCCCATGGGCGCCCCCCGGAAATTTTGGGGGGTCACAGACCCCCCAGGACTGCCCCGGGCCGCTTCCAAGTTACCCACGACAGGCCACGCGGGCCGTACAGATGGTCAAGAAAACTTCAAGAAGCCCCGAAGACTCCCAAGAGCGCCCCAAGAGGGCCCGAGATGGCTTCAAGATGGCCGACGAGGGCCCCAAGAAGGCCTTCAAGAGGCGAACATCGGCACATCCCCTACGTAAAACGTACATTTTCAGCATGCTCGCTGGTTTCGTCTTCGCAATGCCCCAGACGCCCCCGCGGAGCCCCAAGACAGCCCAAGAGAGACCCAAGAGGGCCCAAGATGGCCCAAACAAGTCGTCCTGTGGGGCTCACGGAACCCCCCGAAACGGCCCAAGAAACAAAGCCGGCCTAGGAGGCCCCCAAGACGGCCACAGAGCCCAAGAGGGCCTCGTTCGAAATCATGTTCCCGGAAGCCTCTCCGGGAAAATGATTTCCGGGTTCCGAGGACGCCCAAGAGGGCCAAAAGACAGCCTGAGCGAGGCCCAAGATGGCCCGAGATGGTTTGAAGATGGCCGAAGAGGGCCCCAAGAGGGCGTTCAAGAGGCAAAAATCAGCCCGTTCCGTAAGTAAAACATTCATTTTCAGCATACTCGCTTGCTTCGTCTTCACAGTGCCCCCGAGGAGCCCCAAGACGGCCCAAGAGAGACCCAGGAGGGCCCAAGATTGCCCGAAAGGGTCGTCTTGTAGGGGGTCACGGAACCCCCCGAAACGGCCCAAGAGGCCCCGAAGCCGGCCCAGGGGGCCCCCACGACGGCCTCAGGGAGGCCCAAGAGAGCCTTCCTGGAGGACGTCTTGGAGGGCTCTTGGGCCGTCTTGGAGGCCTCTTGCGGGCCTGTTGGGCCGTCGTAGACCGTCTTGGGTACATCTTGGGCCGTCTTGGAGGCATCTTGGGGCCATCTTAGCCGTCTTGGAGGCCATCTTGGGCCGTCTTGGATTCCATCATGGGCCATCTTGGCCATCTTGGACGCCATCTTGAGCCGTCTTGGAGGATTTATTTTGTGTTGACGTTGCGGTCCTGGGTAATCCTCCCGGGATCCCGGCGGGACGGGCCGAAGCGCCAGGGGAAGTTCTTTCGGAAAAAGAGCCAAAACCAAAACTGAAAGGTCCAGCACGCCAGTCACCCCTGCGATGAACCGACAGGGGGCGGCGGATCGAAGACGCCTACGGCGAATCACCGCCGCCCCCTGCCTTTGTGGAAGCGCCTATGTGGCCGAACGTTGAGGCCAGACCTACCAAGCTATCGGACCATGTGTTCCCCGAATCAGTTTGGAAAGCCTTCGGGGAACACGTGGGCATCTTGAAGGTCATCTTGGCCGTCATGGGGCCGTCTTGGAGGCCACTCTTGGGCCCTCTTGGGGCCATCTTGGAGGCCACTTGGGCCGTCCTGGGGCCCTCTTGGGGGCCTCTTGGGCGATCTTGGGGGCCTCTTGGGCCGTCTGGAGCATTCGGAAAGCCGAGAAGAAGCGAATTCCAAAATCCTTCCAAAACCTAAGACAAATTAATGATTTCGGCCTCTGCGGGCCCTCCTGGAGGACCTCTTGGAGGCCTCTTGGGCCGTCTGGGAGGCCTCTGGGGGGCCTCTTGGGCCGTCTTGGACTCTATTGGGCCATCTTGGAGGCCGTCTTGGACCATCTTGGGCGGACTTGGAGGTCATCTTGGGCCATCTTTGCGACTTGTTGAGGATGTCCCGAGCGAAACGGCCGTTTCAGGGAGGATTGTTCGTGGAGTTTGCGCTCCTGGAAGAGATTGTTTGAGGACGTCCCGAGCGAATTGGGCCATCTTCTCGATTTTTTGAATGTCCCGAGCGAACGGCACGGTGGCGGGACGGACCGAAGCCCATTGGGAGAGTTCTTCTAGAAAAAGAACCATGACCAAAACCGAGATGGTCCAGCACACCAGGCACCCCTGCGATGAACCGACAGGGGGCGGCGGATCTAAGACGACTACGGCGAATCACCGCCGCCCCCTGCCTTTGTGGAAGCGCCTATGTGGCCGAACGTTGAGACCAGACCTGCCAAGCCATCGGACCATGTGTTCCCCGAATCGGTTTGGAAAGCCTTCGGGGAACACGTGGGCACCTTGAAGGTCATCTTGGCCGTCTTGGAGGCCTCTTGGGCGATCTTTCGGCGATCTTTGGGGGCTCTTGGGCCGTCTCGGGCCGTCGGAAGGCCGAGCAGAAGGAAATGTCAAAATCCGTCAAACACCTCAGGAACATCTATGCTTTTTGCGTCTTCTGGCCCTCTTGGAGGACCTCGTGGAGGCCTCTTGGGCCGTCTGGGAGGCCTCTGGGGGGCCTCTTGGGCCGTCTTGGGCCGTCTTGGACTCTCTTGGGCCGTCGTGGAGGCCGTCTTGGACCATCTTGGGCGGACGCCGTCGGGAGCCGTCTGGGGGGCCTTTCTGGGCCAACGGGGGACCCTCTTGGGGCGCTTCGGGGCCGTCTTGGAGGCCATCTTGGGCGTGTTGGAGGCCATCTTGGCCGTGTTGGGGTCCTCTTGGGGCCATCTTGGAGGCCACTTGGGCCGTCCTGGGGCTCTCTTGGGGGCCTCTTGGGCGATCTTGGGGGCCTCTTGGGCCGTCTGGAGCAGTCGGAAAGCCGAGGAGAAGCGAATTCCAAAATCCTTCAAAAACCACAGGAAAATCAATGATTGCGGCCTCTTCGGGCCCTCCTGAGACCTCTTGGAGGCCTCTTGGGCCGCCTGGGAGGCCTCTGAGGAGCCTCTTGGCCCGTCTGGGGCCCTCTTGGACTCTCTTGGGCCGTCTTGGAGGCCGCCTTGGACCATCTTGGGCGGACTTGGAGGCCATCTTGGACCATCTTGGAGGCCATCTTGGGCCCTCTTGGCCATCTTGGAGCCGTCTGGGGCAGAACATTGGGGAAGCGAGGTCCGTGGAAAAAATCCCGGGACCCCGGCGGGACGGGCCGAAACCTATTGGGAGAGTTCTTTTGGAAAAAGAACCAAAACCAACACCGATAGGATCCAGCACACCAGGCACTCCTTTGCTAAAGCAAAAGGGGGCGGCGGATCGAAGACGCCTACGGCGAACCACCGCCGCCCCCTGCCTTTTTGGAAGCGCCTATGTGGCCGAACGTTGAGGCCAGACCTGCCAAGCCATCGGACCATGTGTTCCCCGAATCGGTTTGGAAAGCTTTCGGGGAACACGTGGGCATCTTGAAGGTCATCTTGGCCGTCTTGGAGGCCTCTTGGGCGATCTTTCGGCCATCTTTGGGGGCTCTTGGGCCGTCTCGGGCCGTCGGAAGGCCGAAAAGAAGGAACTGTCGAATCCGCCAAAAACCTCAGGAACATGAATGTGTTGGCCTCTTCTGGCCTTCCTGGAGGCCCTCTTGGGGGCCTCTTGGGCCGTCTGGGGCCGTCGGAGAGCTGAAAAGAAGAACATGCCAAAATCCTTCAAAAACCTGAGGAAAATCAATGATTTTAGCCTATTCGGGCCTTCCTGGAGGGCGTCTTGGAGGGCTCTTGGGCCGTCTTGGAGGCCTTTTGCCGGCCTTTTGGGCCGTCTTAGACCATCTTGAGGCCATCTTGGACCGTCTTGGGTGCATCTTGGAGCCATCTTACCCGTCTTGGAGGCCATCTTGGCCGTCTTGGAGGCATCTTGGAGGCCATCTTGGGCCATCTTGGCCGTCTTGGAGGCCATCTTGGGCGTCTTGGAGGCCTCTTGGGCCGTCTTGAGGCCCTCTTGGGGCCTTCTTGGGGGCCTCTTGGGCCGTCATGGGGCCATCTTGGAGGCCTCTTGGGTGCTGTTGGGGCGATGTTGGGGACCTCTTGGGCCGTCTTGGGCCGTCGGAGAGCTGAAAAGAAGAACATGCCAAAATCCTTGAAAAACCAAAGGAAAATCAATGATTTTAACCTATTCGGGCCTTCCTGGAGGGCGTCTTGGAGGGCTCTTGGGCCGTCTTGGAGGCCTTTTGCGGGCCTTTTGGGCCGTCTTAGACCATCTTGAGGCCATCTTGGGCCGTCTTGGGTGCATCTTGGAGCCATCTTACCCGTCTTGGAGGCCATCTTGGCCGTCTTGGAAGCATCTTGGAGGCCATCTTGGGCCATCTTGGCCGTCTTGGAGGCCATCTTGGGCCAAGTTGGGGCAACAAAGGCATTGACAGATGGATTTTCGGAAACTTGCGGGTGGCCGGCGGGACGGGCCGAAGCCCACTGGGGAGTTCTTTTAGAAAAAGAACCAAAACCAAAACCTGAAACATCCAGCACGCCGTGCACCCTTGTGGCAAGACCACAGGGGGCGGCGGATCGAAGACGCCTACGGCGAATCACCGCCGCCCCCTGCCTTTTTGGAAACGCCGATGTGGCCGAAAGTTGGACTAGAGCTTGGCCAAGCTATCGGACCATGAGTTCCCCGAGTCGGTTTGGAAAGCTTTCGGGGAACACATGGGAGAGAATGATTATGAACAGGAAGAGGAAGAGGAAGAAATAGAGTAGGAGGATGAGGGTTGTTAGGAGTCTCTTGGGGCACCCTTGGGGTCTGTTGGGGGCTTCTTGGGGGCCTCTTCGAGGCCTCTTGGAGGCATCTTGGGGGCCTCCTTGGGCCTCTTGGGGGCCTTTGGGGGCTTCCTGGGGGTCTCTTTGGCCGTCTTAGGGCGTTCCTGGTCCGTCTGACGCCGTCTGGAGCCGTCTTGGGGGCCTCTCTGGGCCGTCTTGGGGCCCTCTTGGGGCGCTTCAGGGCCGTCTTGGAGGCCATGTTGGGCGTCTTGGAGGCCTCTTGGGCCGTCTTGGGGCGCTCTTGGGGCCGTCTTGGGGGGCCCTTGGGCCGTCATAGGGCCTTCTTGGAGGCCTCTTGGGCGATCTTGGGGGCCTCTTGGGCCGTCGGAAGGCCGAAAAGAAGAAAACGCAAAAAACCTTCAAAAACCTAAGGAAAACCAATGATTTTGGCCTCTTCGGGCTCTCCTGGAGAACGTCTTGGAGGCCTCTTGGGCCATCTTGGAGGCATCTTGGGGCCATCTTGGCCGTCTTGGAGGGCATCTTGGGCCGTCTTGGAGGCATCTTGGAGCCATCTTACCCGTCTTGGAGGCCATCTTGGCCGTCTGGGAGGCATCTTGGAGGCCATCTTGGGCCATCTTGGCCGTCTTGGAGGCCATCTTGGGCCAAGTTGGGGCAACAAAGGCATTGACAGACGGATTTTGGGAAAATTACGGGTGGCCGGCGGGACGGGCCGAAGCCCACTGGGGAGTTCTTTTAGAAAAAGAACCAAAACCAAAACCTGAAACGTCCAGCACGCCGTGCACCCCTGCAAGCAGGGGGCGGCGGATCGAAGACGCCTACGGCGAATCACCGCCGCCCCCTGCCTTTGTGGAAGCGCCTATGTGGCCGAACGTTGAGGCCAGACCTGCCAAGCCATCGGACCATGTGTTCCCCGAATCGGTTTGGAAAGCCTTCGGGGAACACGTGGGCGTCTTGATGGTCATCGTCGCCGTCTTGGAGGCCTCTTGGGCGATCTTTCGGCGATCTTTGGGGGCTCTTGGGCCGTCTCGGGCCGTCGGAAGGCCGAAAAAAGGGAAATGCCCAAATCCATCAAAAACCTTGGGAAAATCAGTGATTTTGGCATCTTTTGGCCTTCCTGGAGGCCCTCTTGGGGGCCTCTTGGGCCCTTTTGGGCCAGCTTCGAGCCAACTTCGGCCATCTTGGTGGGTTCCTGGCACGTCTGACGCCGTCGGGAGCCGTTTTGGGGGCCTTTCTGGGCCAACGGGGGACCCTCTTGGGGCGCTCCAGGGCCGTCTTGGAGGCCATCTTGGGCGTCTTGGAGGCCATCTTGGGCGTGTTGGAGGCCTCTTGGGCCCTCTTGGGGCCCTCTAGGGGCCATCTTGGAGGCCACTTGGGCCATCATGGGGCTCTCTTGGGGGCCTCTTGGGCGATCTTGAGGGCTTCTTGGGCCGTCTCGAGCCGTCGGAGAGCCGAAAAGGCGCAAATGCCAGAATCCTTCAAAAACCAATGAAAAATAAATGATTTTGGCCTCTTCGGACTCTCCTGAAGGACCTCTTGGAGGCCTCTTGGGCCGTCTGGGAGGCCTCTGGGGGGCCTCTTGGGCCGTCTTGGGCCGTCTTGGACTCTCTTGGGCCGTCTTGGAGGCCGTCTTGGACCATCTCGGGCGGACTTGGAGGCCATCTTGGGCCATCTTCGCGATTTTTTGAGGATGTCCCGAGCGAAACGGCCGTTTTTTGGAGGATTTTTTGCGGTCTTTGAGCACGTTTGGGGATTTTCCGGGTGGCCGGCGGGTTCTGCCGGAGCCCACTGGGGAGTTCTTTTGGAAAGAGAACCAAAACCAAAACCTAACAGCTCATCCAGCACTGGTTGTGGGTTCGAGGCCTCTTGGATGTTCGTTTGGATATCGTGGGAGGCCTTTCGGGTGCCTCGTGGGGGCAGTTTTGAAGCCTCTTGGGGGCCTTTTGGGGGCCTTGTCGGGGGGGCTCGTGAAGCCTCTAAGGGGCCTCCTGGGCTCTCTTGGGGGTC
The DNA here is from genome assembly GCA_963575745.1 of Prorocentrum cordatum. Lineage (NCBI taxonomy): Eukaryota > Dinophyceae > Prorocentrales > Prorocentraceae > Prorocentrum > Prorocentrum cordatum. The sequence continues at coordinate 1,478,044 of CAUYUJ010014948.1, read as the reverse complement.
TTTTGGAGCCTCCTGGGGGACTCTTGGCGCGGAATGCTCCAATTGTCGGCTCGCGTTCCCAATGTTGGGCCCCCTTGCGGTCGTTTTGGGGCCCTCTTGGGCGCCTCTTAGGCCGTTTTGGAGCCCTCTTGGACTTGTTTGACACCCTCTTGGGGGCGTCTTGCGCCGTCTCGGGGCTGTCTTGGTGTCCTCTGGGGCCATTTTGGAGCGTCGGACGTCCGAAAACGCGAGAACGCGAAAAACATAATAAAGGCCATCATCAAGCACTCTCTTGGGGGTCCTCTTGGAGCGCCCTTGGGGCTTCTTTGGGGCCTCTTGGGCCATCTTGGGCGTCTTGGAGCGTTCTTAGGCTGCCTTGGAGACCTCGTAGACCATCTTAGGCACTTTCTGGGGCCCTCTTGGCCCGTCTTGGTGCTCGCTGGCCCTGGAAAAGTCACGCAAGGCAGTCCAACAACGCGCGAGAACGCCCCTGAAATTTTAGAATTTGGGGCTCCAGCTCTTAAAGTAACTATTCTCGTCCCAGAGTCCTGAATACAGAGAACAGGGGACACATGAGAGCCTGGCGAAAACTCCACTTGGCGCCTCGCGGCACGGTGGCGGATCTTTCTTTCTCCCTCTCTCTCTACATATGTGTATATATGTATGTATACTTGTGTGTATGTGTAAGGGTGAGGGAGAGAGGGAGAAAGAGAGAGAGAGAGAGAGAAATACCAAACAATAATTATCCTGGCGATGGACCCAACCATATGCAGTTACGAGTACCGCAAAGCAGGTTGAATGAATAAGAGGGAACTCCCTAAGGGGCCACGAAACGTGTGAGAGGTGTGCCGAAACGGGTGCGGTGCCGCCATGCGCAGCCACTGGGGCCCTCGGTGGAGCTCCCTATGAGGCCACGAAGCGTGTGATTGGTGCGGTGCCGCCATGCGAACGCAGCCACTGGGGCCCTCGGTGGAGCTCCCTATGGGGCCACGAAACGTGTGAGGGGTGTGCAGAAATGGGCGCGGTGCCGCCATGCGAACGCAGCCACTGGGGCCCTCGTTGGAGCTCCCTATGAGGCCACGAAGCGTGTGAGGGGTGTGCCGAAATGGGCGCGGTGCCGCCATGCGAACGCAGCCACTGGAGCCCTCGGAGGGGCTCCCTATGGGGCCACGAAGCGTGTGAGGGGTGTGCCGAAATGGGTGCGGTGCCGCCATGCGAACGCAGCCACTGGGGCCCTCGGTGGAGCTCCCTATGGGGCCACGAAACGTGCGAGGGTGTGCCAGAATGGGGGGTGGAACCGCATGCGGGCGCAGCCACTGGGGCCTTTCGGTGGAGCTCCCTATGAGGCCACGAAACGTGTGAGGGGTGTGCCAGAATGGGGGGTGGAACCGCATGCGGGCGCAGCCACTGGGGCCTTCGGTGGAGCTCCCTATGGGGCCACGAAACGAGTGAGGGGTGTGCCAGAATGGGGGGTGGAACCGCATGCGGGCGCAGCCACTGGGGCCTTCGGTGGAGCTTCTCCCCTTATGTTATGGGGCCACGAAACGTGTGAGGGGTGTGCCGGTGCGGTGCCGCCATGCGAACGCAGCCATTGGGGCCTTCGGTGGAGCTTTCTATGGGGCCACGAAACGTGTGAGGGGTGTGCCGAAATGGGCGCGGTGCCGCCATGCGAACGCAGCCACTGGAGTCCTCGGTGGAGCTCCCTATGGGGCCACGAAACGTAAGAGGGGTGTGCCGACATGGGCGCGGTGCCCCCATGCGAACGCAGCCACTGGAGCCCTCGGTCGAGCTCCCTATGGGGCCACGAATCGTGTGAGGGGTGTGCCGAAATGGGCGCGGTGCCGCCATGCGAACGCAGCCACTGGTGCCCTCGGTGGAGCTCCCTATGTATGGGGCCACGAAACGTGTGAGGGGTGTGCCGAAGTGGGTGTGGCTGACGCGGAGGGGGAGGAGGGAGGAGGGGGAGGAGGAGTGAGTGAGGGACGCGGGGCGCTGTCTCTTCAAAACGAGGTCCCAACACCACAGGATGGTTGGGAACAAACAAACAAACAAACAGAGAGAGAGAGAGAGAGAGAAAGAGAGAGAGAGAGAGAGCGGGAGAGAGGGAGGGAGGGAGGGAGGGAGGGAGGGAGAAAGAGAGAGAGAGAGAGAGATGGAGGGAGGGAGGGAGGAAGGAGGAGAAGCTGGAAGCCTGTTGGGTGCCTATTGGGGCCCTCCTGATGCCTCCCCAGGGGTTCCTGGGGGCCTCGCGGGGGCCCCCGAATGTCCTTTTGTGTGCCTCTATGGGGCCGTTGGCTGCCTTTTGGGCTGTCTCAGGGCCCCCTCTGTCCGTCACGCCTTCGGAGGCCGTCTGAAGGCCTCCTTGGGCCGTCTTGGAGGTCCTCTCGTGGCGTTGCAGGGTAGTCTTCGAGGAATCTTCGGCCGCATTGGGACAGCCTTTGGGCTCTCTTGGGCCTTCTTGGGAGAGGTGGGGATTCTTGCCATTTTTGGAGGGGCTTCGTGGGCCATACTGGAGCTGTCGTACAGACCCATGGGGCCGTAATGGGCTGTCTCGGATGCATAGCGGGGCCATGTTGGGGTTTATTAGGGCCAATGTGGCAGCAGCAGGTGCGTATTCAGGACCGTCTTGGAGGCCATTGTGGGCCATCACTGCCATCTTGGAGGCGAGTGTTCTTGATGTTGTGGTGTCTGGGGATGGCGCTGGGTGGTCCAAGAGAGCATTCGGACCCCGGACCCATTTGGACGGACCAAACAGACGTACTAGACGTGGCACGCCAAGCATCGGAGACGCCTATGGCGAACCACTGGAAACGCCTATGTGGCCAAACGTGTGGCCAAAGCTTGCCCCCAGCCGTTGTGGAAAACTTTCTGTTGGGGGGGACGCTTGGGCGAGGAAAGGGAGAAAAAGAGAAAACCGGCAAGGGGGGGAAGACACTGAGGAAGAGGTGGAGGCTTCGTGGGAGCTTCTTGAGGTGTTTGTTGGTGCCTCCTGCAGGCATGTTCGAGGCATTTCAAGCAGTTTTGAAGCGCTCTTGACTCGTCTGATGCCCTGGAGTGCTGTCCTGCATCATATTGGGGCCATCCCTCTGGGGCCGTCTTGGGCTGTTGGATCTCTTAACAGGCAAGAGCGTTGACACAACGCTTGAATCGGCAGAGAATCATGGATGTGGGCTTCTTCGGACCTTTCTGGAGATTCTTTGGGAGCCCTTTGGGAGTGTATCGGGAGCCTCCCCCCACTGTTGCCAACGTTTCAGGGTCGTGGACACGAGGCTTCTGACACGGAAAGATCTCTTGGCTTCTCGTGGAAGGGCGTGTTGAGCCTGGAGGCAGTCTCGGAGGCCATCTTGTGGTGTAGTTTAGGGCCCCCGTTACCCCTTCGAGTTCCCCCGCTTGGGCCTCGCGTGGAAGCCTTTTGGACGCTTCTTGGGCTCTTTCGAGGCAGGGGGCTATCTCGGGGGCTCTCTTGGGCGTCTTGCACGCTCTAAAGACCAAAGAGCCGAGTATGCAAACATCATAGGACGGTCCTCCGGAACCACCGAGATTTCCCAAGCTTTTTGTTGGCAGTTTTTAGCAGGGCTCTTTCGAGATGCTGAAGTCGGTTCGGGCGGGATCCCGAAGGCCAATGTGAGATGCCGGAAGCGTCCAAGAGCGCCCAGTATTTCTGGCGCGATAGTTGTCAAGACCGTGAACATATTACAAGTCTCATTCGCATAGCATGAGCTTTGGCAATTGTTTGCCCCCCTTTCTGCATGACTTCACAAGCTCGTCGCACGGCGTACCGCAGCGGACGGTCTCAATCACCCCGAACGCATTATCGCCCCCTTCATACACGTCTTCAAATCCTATGTTCAAGACTTTTAACCAAATACCTTCTCTTAATTATTGTATCCCACGCTCTCTGACTGACTGGTTGCCGTACCGTTTTTTATTTCTCATCCACGGTCTTCTCCGTGGATGGTTCGCTCGGCTGTATTATTATGAACTGTTTGCGGCAGCCTGGGATAGGATTGAATTAAGGTAGTAGATCGAAGCCCAGCTAGACCAGTCTTCCAGTAGCTCGACGTCGACAATTTTTCGCATTCCCGATGGGAAGCACAAGACGTCCTAAGGAACTAATGCACGCTCTCATCATTGGAAAGAGCGTGTTCTACCGCTGCTGGCGGAAAACCGGGGGGGTCACTACCGGTTCGAACCCCTCCCCCCCCCCCTCCGGAAAACCGGGGGGGGTCACTACCGGTTCGAACCCCTCCCTCCCCCCCCCCAGCTCATCATGAAAAGGGGGGGGGGGTCACTACCGGTTCGAACCCCCCCCCCTCGAAAACCGAGTGGGGGTGCGGACAGTGGTGGGGACGGTGTTGGTGGGGACAGTGGCGAGGGGACAGCGGGACAGTGGTGGGGACAGTGGGACAGTGGGACAGTGGTGGGGACGGTAGTGGTGGGGACAGTGGTGGGGACAATGGTGGGAGCGGGGGGGACAGTGGACAGTGGTGGGGACGGTGGTGGTGGGGACAGCGGTGTGGGCACAGTGGGAATGAGGTGGAAACAGTGGGACAGTGGAGGGTACAATGGTGGTGGGGACAGTGGTGAAGGCGGTGGCGAGGACGGCGGTGGGACAATGGGACAGAGGTACAGTGGTGACAGTGGTGGGGACAGTGGGGACAGTGGTGGGAACAGTGGGACAACTCAGTGGGACAGCGGCGGAGTCAGTGGGACAGTGGGGACAGTGGGGATAGTCGGGCAGTGGTTGGGGCCGTGGAGACAGTGGGGAGAGTGGAACCGTGGTGGGAACAGAGGTGGGGACAGTGGGGACAGTGCGACAGTGGTGGGGGCACTGGTGGGGACACAGTGGGGACAGTGGTGGTGAGGACAGTGGTGCTGGGAACAGCAGTGGAGGATGTGATGCGGACGGTGGTAGGGACCGGGAGTCGTTTGCTGGCGGTGAGTGGGGCGTGGGGAGGGGTTCGAACCGAGAGTGATCCCCCTCCGGTTTTCGAGGGGGGGGGGGTTCGAACCGGTAGTGACCCCCCTCGGTTTTCCGGATCCGGAGGGGGGTGGGGGGGGAGGGGGGAGGGGAGGGGGTATCGAACCGCATAGTGACCCCCCCGGTTTTTCGCGGGTGGGGGGAGGGAGGGGGGGGGGGGGGAAGGGGGGGGGAGGGGTAGACCGGAAGGGACCGGAGGGGGGGTGGGTATTTGCCGCGGGGAGGGGGGGGGGGGGGGGGAGGGGGAGGGGAGGATTCCCAGCACAGCTACGAGGGGGGGCGAGGGGGGGATTTATCGGAGAGAGTATGGCGGGGGGGGGGCGACCCCCGGGCTCCGGAGGAAAAGGTTGGCAATTTTCCACAGTAAAGCGGCGGTGGATCACGCTCTCTCCATCATTGACATCTCTCGCGCAGTTGCCTTCGAGCACTGACCGATTTGAGTCGTTTGAGCGGGCTCGTGGAGTCTTGGCGTGCTGAAATAGTCGTTGCTATAGCTATGTTGCATGCTCACCGCCGTAGGGATCCCGCTGTCGCCACCCTTGTCATCACTACATCCTCAAATTTGGCATTCGACACTAACACAACGGCTCCAGTGATTAGTATTGTTTTTTGTTGCATTTTGATACTATTTGCTCACAGTTCTCCATCGTAGCAATGCAAGGATTGGGCAGTCATATCCGTAAGGGCTTCGCCCCTTGCCGCCTGCCCCCTCTATATATCAGAATGGGATAGATCAGAGTCGCGTCGGTGCGTCTCGGCGCTGCCTGGGCGCATCTGGGAACATCATGAGGGGGCGGTTAGGGATCATCAGCGCATATTGAGACGCTGGCGTTATCGAAGACGCCTTCGGCGAATCACCGCCGCCCCCTGCCTTCTAGAATCGCCCATGTGGCCGAGCGTTGTGGCAAGAGCTCGTCCAAGCTATCGGACCAGGTGTTCCCCCAGCCGTTGTGGAAACCCTTCGGGGAACACGTGATGGAGGATGGCGGGGAAAATCAGGAGGAGGCGGAGGAGGAGGTGGAGGAGGAGGAGGTGGAGGAAAAGGAGGAGGAGGAGGAGAAGAAGGAGGAAAAGGGGGCATCTTGGGAGCCTCTGGGGACACTCTTGGAGCCGTCTGGGAGCTTCTTATTGGAGGCCTCTTGGGGGCCTCTTGGGCCGCCTTGGGCAATATTGACGCCATGTTAGGCCGTCTTGGAGGCATCTTGGGGGGCGAAGCTATCGGACCATGTGTTCCCCGAGTCGGTTTGGAAAGCCTTCGCCGCATGGATACCTTCGCCCGTCGCCTGGAGCTGTGACGCAAAGGGGGAGAGCGGGCAGAGCGAGCTGGACACTGCCAAGAAGAAAGCGCGTGATGCCCAGGCCACCGGTTTCGCCGACCGGTTTCGCCGAGCGCTATAACACACCCCTGGACGAGCACTTCGACTGGGAGACCCTGGGTAAGCTAATCTCGGGAGGGCTCCGCGATATCCTCTCGACGCCTGCCTTTCATGTGCTCATATACCTGATGACCGGGCTACACCCTCACGAATTCTCACTGGCCACGACACCGAGACAGCCGGGCATGCTCGACCGCAAGGCTTGGTCGCACTTGGGCTTCTCGTTTGACATGTCTCTGGGACTCGACGCGACCAATCTAGTCTACAACATGCTGTGGGCAGCAATCGTGTGGTCGCTCGGCCTGGGCACCCCCTTGGAGGACGCGAGCTACGCCGTCCCTGACGACTCCCTTCCTCCGATGCCTCACACCAGTGGCAGGCGTGTAACACTCTGGAAGCGCCGCCAGTGCACCCCCAAAGGGCTCTTCCGTCAGGTCCCCAAGGCTTGGAGCACCGCTACCAAGGACTGCTGCAGACACAGGAGGCACCCTGGAATGGCCGGGTTGGGAGAGATCCTCCGAGGGTGCGGTTCCATGATGGAAGAGTTCCGCGAGGGAATCATAGACACCGACGGGTCCCCCATGGAATCCTGCAAGGCCCGGTCGCTTCTGGTCGTCATGATGCTCATGCTCCGCGAACCGCGAGTGTTTTTGTGGCCTTTCTCTCATGCAGAGCAGGCCGGGGACGTCATCGAAGCCATTCTGGGGTTCTGCGTCCTCTGGCAAGAGGTCCGCCAGGATTTCCGCAGCCATTTCGCCCGTACCTGGAGCCTCACACTGGACGACCTGGCAGACCTGCACGGCCGCATCGAGGCGGTTCTTCCCCACATATCCCAGCTCGTGGCGTTGGCGCATCACCACCCGGCTGCGCGGGATGCCGGCTGCCCCCAGACCTGGAGCGAGATGGACAGGCAAGACTTCCAGCTGAAAGCGCCGATGCTCGTCCTCGAACAAATCGTCCCGGCAGCAACTTTGACCTCCCTGGATACACGCGGCTGCTCAGTGAGTGTGTGCGCTGCACGTCGCGCTGGCGGGGACCGACGCCTCCCTGGGTCCTGACGACCGGGTTGCGGGTCTTTCCTACATCGGCGGCGGAATTGCCCTGTCCAAGACCGACCTCACTGCCCCCCCACCGCCAGCCCCCGCCCCAGGCACCAGACTGGACCCTCCCTTCATCCCCGACGAGAGGCTCGCGCTCGAGAAGAAGAACGGCAGATACACGTGCGACAGGTGCGGAAAGGACCAGCTGAGCGCCGCCGAGGGCACCTGGATCTCCGACATCACACGCCAGATGGTCGCTCAGAATAGGCCTCAGGCCTACATCAACGGCGCCAACATGGGGTGGCACTGCGACGTTTGCTGGGTAAGCCACCTGGAGGAGCAGGGCCCCCCCACGCCTGCAGGAGCGAAACTCGCCGACAGAGTCCAGGAGCATGAGCAGCAGATGACGGGGGCCAGCAATGACAGAGCGAGCGCCCTCCCTTCCCTGGGGCATCTCCCGCTCGGCTTTGGATGCAGCCCCCTTGCGGACACGAGGACGTTAGCGGACCTCCTCGTGGCGCCGACGGGCATGAAGATCCCCGAGCGCGCCAATACCACCATTCCCATCCTACGGATCCGGGACGAGCGCTTCGGCCTAAAAGCCGCGCAGACGCAGACCTACTCTGCGCGGTGCGACGCCTGCCCCCAGGGGGCCCCGCTCCTCGTCTGGGACCCTGGCCCCCCGCCCCTGGGATGTTTCATATGGAAGCCGGCGGAAGGTATAGGCGTTCCCGAGCAAGCTGGGCTGCCCCCCATCGATAAGCGTGCCCTGGCCTGGTGGGGGCGCCAATGGAACGCTACATGGCGCTGCCGACGCTGCCTGGTCCCGATTTGGAACATAGGCCCGGCCACCCTGGATCACATCCTGGATCGAGATTTCAGATCACTGCATCCAGAAAAACCTCCAGTCCTTCCCCCGCTCAGCAGTCAGATTGGATTCGAGGCGCCTGTGGACATTTCTGATTCTCTTCCTTGGCTAGGCGTGGACGCCAAGGCCCAGGACCAATTCACCAAGCTCGGAGCAAGCAATCCCCCTGGACCCAGCGCCGCGGGCGGCACGGGTGCAGCGTCAGAGCCAACCCCCAGGGCCCTCACCCAGCTTTTGGAGCTCCTGCCAGACCTGCCAGCGCCGCAGGGCCCGCTCCTGAGCGACAGGAGCGTCAATAATCCCACCCTAAGCGCTGAGGACCCCAGCAGGCCTGGCCCCGGTGGACCGTCCGCACGGCGATCGCTGGTAACCTTCCTCCGCGATTTCCATCCTGGACTTGGAGGCAGTATTGCATCGCCAACCGCGACAGAAGCACGCCGGAGCCTAGCTGCGACGAGGCCTCCTTGCCTGACGAGTTCCTGTCAGAGTTCCTTAGGACCATATGCGGTGATTACATCCCAGACGACTGTACCCCTCCCAACCAGCGCTGGGATGGCAAGCGCGCGGCCGCGGCGCGGGTCATAGCGCACCTGGCCAACGGCGAGAGACATGAGGAGCCCTGGAGGATTTATGCGGCGACGCTGGCCCCGGCAAATGGCCTCGATCCCATCCGACATGAGATCAGCACGCTGACGGGCTTCCTACTCAGCCTCGGTGCCGATGCCCTCGCCTCTGCACCCATCACCTCCTTGGCCGAGTCCCCCCCAACGGGCGTTTTAGCCATGGGCGACGACAGACCAGACACTCCCATGGCTGCCGACGCAGACAAGTCCCAGGGCACGATGGACAACGACTCGCGCATGGGCCACCAGGACCCGCCCGACCACAACGGCAACGACGAGAGCGCGGAAGACGGGATCCCCCCTACAAAGGTGGAGCCCCCCGACTTCGGAGAAGACGAACCCCCTCGTCCTCTTACTTGCTCAGAGTCGGCCCAGGACGACGATGACAATCGCTCAGGCGACGAGGCGCCTCAGCAAAGCCCATCGGCGGACAGCTCTGGCTCCGGCCGCGAGGAGACCGCGACCTCAGCCGGGGAGGAAGCGCCCTACGCCGACCGCCGTAGCGATCCAGCCCGGGACCCCGCGAGGGACGAGAGAGCCCGCGACCGAGGTGACTCGCGGACCGAGCGCTCTCCCGCGCCCACCCCGCCGTTCCCTGGACAGAGGCGCCATCACCCCCGCCATGCTGATACATCGGAGCAGGATGCACTCAACGGGTTGACCTGTCCGGAAGGGGGCGGCCCCATGTGCAAAGTCTGGCTGGGCACAGTTGACCTCGAACGTCCCAGCGAGACTCCAGCCAGACGCATAGCCAGGCTTCAGTCGGAGTTGGGCGCAGTCTTCTGCGCGCTTTGGACAGCAAGCGCGCAGCGCACTTGGGCCCCTGGATCCCGAGCGTCCAAATCCGACCCGAAACTACACGCGGCCACGGACATCAACAAGTCCTCGATGCCTGGAAGGACTGTGGGTATGACGCCTACCAGATGAACACGAGGCTGGGCTATGGTATTGACTGGGATAGGCTACGAGCCAACTACCTGCGTCACTCCCGTACAGACGACAGGGGCAAAGGCAGCTACCACCAGACCGGCCGGCGTGGCCGCGCGACAAGCTCCTGGGGCACCTGGGGCAGCTGGCAGGGCGAGTGGAGTGATTGGTGGCGTGAAGATCGCCGGCAAACGGGCGGCAAACGCGGCGGGGATTGCTCCGACGATCGGGACGATAGAGATGAAAAGAGGCTCCGTTGGAGAGACTGAGCTCACTCCTCGCTCTCTCCCCGCCCCCAGTGCCTTGCGCCACCACCAACGCCTCGCTGCGCACTGTTCGCGGCCCTCCGCTGCTTCTTTCTCCAAGCGTGGGGGCAGCACCACTGCCCCCTCCCCTGGGCGGCACTCCTCCTACCTTTGGACCTTGGTGCGCCGCTCAGTAATGCCATCTGCACTCTGCGTGACAGCGCGCACCCTGCAGACCTACAGGCCACTGGCCCCGCTGCTTTACTCTACCGGTGGCCGCTGCACTCTCGCCGCAGGGCTCCCTCGTTCCTCGCCGACTGTGTTTCGCATCCGACATTCTCCTGGCGCCGCCTTGGGCCGCGCCGTGGGCCCCTCCAATTGCGGCGCTCTGCCGCCCTCCTCCCGAGGTGCGCGCCGCCTGGCTTTGGATTCAGGTGCGCGCTTCGGTAATGCCGTCCACAGCCCTTCCGCTGTTGGACTCGCGGCCTCCGGCCCTACTGTAGGTCTTTCACCGCCAGGCATGTCCTGGCCCGTGTCGGTGGACTCTGGCTTGCCTGTCCACAGGCCCACTCCCTGGATTTCTTAACCGCTGAACGGCCTTCCGCCGTGACCCTGGATCGAAGTGACTCTGAGGGGCGCGTCTTGGGTATACGGCTGTATGGCCCTCGGGTGCTATCCGACTCGTTTCTGGGTAGCGTTGAGACACTTTGGATGTGCACTCGACGCGTGGTCCACCGTGCATCGTGCACACTACAGCGCCCTTCCACTCGCTGGATCTGGGCTGACGCATCTCAGTTGTGGAAGGTCCTCCCGCCTGCATGTTTCCACACCCTGGATGCGTGTTCCGGCGTCGCGACTTTGATTCGCCGTCGGGCTCTTCCGCTGGACTTGTGTCTCCAGTCAGTCTGCGTTACCCGTCAGACTCCCTGGATCGACTTCCACGGGAACGTTCCTACCTGTTCGTATCTGAATTGCTGGGAACCCCTTACGCGCCATTTTGGCTGCGCACGGTTTCCTCGGCGCCTGTCTTCAGACTCCCTGGATGCGCCGTTGCATGTCTCGTTCAGGGGCTGTTCTGCAGACTCCCTGGATTGTGCGCTGGCTCTGACGCCCTGGGACGCTGCTGCGTGCCGCTTGACCGCGGCCCCGCGCGCGCCCGCCGCTAGTCGCGGCCGCAGCCCGCCCGCGACCGCCCGCTGCTGGCGCTTCCGCCCGCGGCTGTAAAAAAAAACTACCCAGAAATTTTCTCCCCGATAGCTGACAGGAGAAGGGAATCGGAGACATGCGTACTGAAATAGCGCGTTCAACACGGGTGAACTCTGGGAGCTCTGGGAGCACATGGCGTCGGTTCTGCTGGTGTTGGAGGTGCTGCTGATGTTCATGCTGCTGCTGATGTTTGGGCTGCTGATTTTATGAGTGCTGGTGCTTCAGGTGATTGTGCTGTTGCTGGGTCTCCTATTGATGCTGCTGCGGGTGCGTTTGCTGTTCGTGCCGTTGTTGCTATTGCTTGTGGCGGTGCTGGTGCTTCTGCTGGTGGCGGTGTCGGTGCTGCTGGTGGTGCTGCTTGTGGCGGCCCTGCTGGAAGTGGAGTTGTTGCCGGGGCCATCTTGGGGCTAGGAGCAGAAAGAGGAGGAGGAGGAGGAGGAGGAGGAGGAGGAGGAGGAGGAGGGAGGAGGAGGAGGAGGAGGAGGAGGCGAGGCGGAGGCGGCGGAGGCGGAGGCGGAGGCGGAGGCGGGAGGCGGAGGCGGAGGCGGAGGAGGCGGAGGCGGAGGCGGAGGGGAGGGGGAGGAGGGGGGGAGGGGGAGGGGGAGGGGAGGAGGGGGAGGGGGAGGGGCAGGGAGTGGAGGGGGAGGGGAGGGGAGGGGGAGGGGGAGGGGAGGGGGGGGGGGGAGGGGGAGGGGGAGGGGGAGGGGGAGGGGGAGGGGGAGGAGGGAGGAGGAGGGGGAGGAGGAGGAGGAGGAGGAGGAGGAGGAGGAGGAGGATAAAGGGAGGAGGAGAAAGGGAGGAGGCGGAGGAGGAGGAGGGAGAGGAGGTGGAGGAGGAGGAGGAAGAGGGTGATGAGGATGAGGAGGAGGAGGACGACGACGAGGAGGATGATGAGGAGGACGATGAGGAGACGGAGGAGTAGGACGAGCAGGAAGTGCCGAAGGAACAGCAGCAGGAGGAGCTGGAGGAAAAGGAGCAGCAATGCGGCGCGAGGAAGATGAGGAGCAGGAGGGATCATGCAATAATGCAGGAAGGAAGGAGGGAAGAAAGGGAGTTTAACAGAGATGCGGACGCTCATGAGGTACGACACCCATGCTGCTCGAGTCGCCCATGGGGTACCGCTATTTTTCACCATGTCCCCTGACGAGAGACACAACCTGGTAATGGTGCGGCTGTCGCGGTCGCGAAAGAAGGACCCCGTGAATCGTCGTGAAGCGCGGGCGCGTCACGGCCCAACGCATGGTGGGTTGTGGGAGCCGTCGCTGGCGCACAAGGACGAAATATCTGGAGACGCCGTGAGAAGAGATCGGAGCGAGCAGGCGGGCGAGGGCGGATCGGGCACAGAGGGGGCAGAGGGTGACGACGACGTGGACATGGCAGTGCCTCTGGAGATGTTGGCAGATGCCGTTCCCGCGTCGGACGAGAGAAGAGCTGCGCTGGCTCGGGGCCCGCTGGCGGGCGTTGACGGGTTTCGGGTCATCGTGGGCTTTGTCTTCGAGTACATTTTGGGTATGCGGTATTGTCCGAATTGCCCAGACTGCGAGTGCGCAGACTTGCTTGGCAGCAACGCGACGGCGGTGGGCGGGTGCTTGGGACGCGTTGACGGGGTGTACGGTAGCACTGAAGTTCAGAAGTCGGCTGGAAGTCTGCATCTGCACGTGCAAGTTTTCGTTCAGTGTTTGCACCAGCATGCCTCCTTGCACGAACTGCTACAGCTGCCGACAGATTTGCTGAAGGGCCTGGTAGAAGAGTACAAGAGGTACAAGAGAAACGCGAGTCGTCAAGAGCACGCTGACGTAGAAGCCTGGAGGGGCAGGAAAGCGGAAGTAGAGAAGGCATGGCCCACGTACCGCGAGACGACAGAGCTGGTCGCAGCGCCGGGGTACTTACACGGCGGCCAGACGAATGGGTTGGAAGAAACGGAAGTCGGCGGGAGGGAATCAGCGAGCCGGAGTGGGAGAACAGAAGAGGGAGACAAGGGCAACGAGGAAGGGCGAACCTGGCTGCAAGAGTACCTCGGCGTCTGGGTGCAAAAGGGGTCGGAGTTTCGACAGAACCACGTGCGCCAGTGGAGCAAGCGTTTGCAGCGCGTGGTACCGTTGGCACATTGTCAGAGGAAAGACGACATGACGCAGTGCAAAAGCTTTTTTTCCCGCGCGCGACGTGGCTCATAGATCGCGCAATGGCGTTGCGCCGAGGCTTTTTGAAAAACCGTGACATGCCGCGAGCAGGGGGGAGGAACATGACAGGGTGCTTGCACGGGCCCATGAACGAGGAGAACCTGAACGGCACGGTACCAGCGATGCTAAGCGGCGCGGTAGGATTGAATTTCAACAGCGACTTGCAGATCCCGCGCAGGTTCCCAGTGACGGAAGCGACGCATGATAGTTGTGTGTGCGAAGAGCGGTGCTGGGAGACGGATCGACCCAGAAACATGGCTCTGGCGGCGCAACGAGCGCAGAATGCAGCAGCGGGGTGCGCGGCGGACTATCAGTGCAAGCGGTGTGCCCCGTCGTTCAACGAGATGAGGGAGATCAAAAAAAGGGCCACCGCGCGCTGGCGGAGCAGACGAAAGACAGGGCCGCGGCGTACCGAGCGAACAGGCACATGAAGAGGTTTCTCAGTGACATGCACGGGAGAGGTGCGGCGCGGTCAGCGCAGGAAATGCGAATCTGCGCGCGCGCCGAGACCCCAGAGACGTGACTGGTGCTGAGAGTAGCAAGACTGCGAAGACAGCCATGATCCTGGGAGCAGAAGCCGTGCGCATGGCGGAACGGCTCTGTGCTGACGGGGGCGGCGTCACCGTAGCAGCGTCGGGGATTTTGGAAGCAGACGAACGAGAAGGGCCGAAAAAGGTTCGAATTGTGCCTAAGAGTCCAGTGCACTTGCATGGCATGCGCCCGGTTGACGCTCCTGGCGCGCCCGACTTGGCACACTTATCGTTGTATGAGTTCTTGCGATATTGGCGCATCGAGTTGGCGGCATTTCCCCGCAGCGGAGCAGAGCTGGCAGCCGCTGCCAGCAATGATTACCGGGCGGAGCCGACGGAGTCCGGGATTCAGAAGGTCCGCGAAGCAGACGAGCAATGAGCGGATACTTACGAAAGCGGTGCGCTGCCCGGACCCCAGTTGAAAGCCGGAGTGGATTATGTGATCAAGGCAGGATGGGGGAGTTATTCGTGGGTCCCGTTTCCAGATGTTCCAGAGCTCGAAACATGGAGGCACGCGCGGGTGCTGGTGCGAAACGAGCGCCCGAGAAACCCCAGCTTTCATGGGGCGCCGCAGCCGAAACGCGGAGCGGGGCAGGAGGATAGGAACGGGCTGTTGTTGATGGTATATTTCCGGGCCTTCACACTTCGCGACGATGAAGAGTTCGCGGGGGCCGACTGTGGAGTACCACACCTGCGAGAGTTCCGCGGAGAGCAGGGGTCATGGGCGGAGGCGCCTTTGGAATGGTTGAGGAAAGGCACGCCGTGTGAAGAAACAAGGAGGTACGTGCAGAACTACATGGGCGCGGTGGATTTGCGACCAGTCACGGACGAAGATCTAATCAAAGGCGAAGACGAGCTGTACAGCGATGAAGAACTGGATCCGCGAATTGTCGACGCGGCGACTACACGGAAGACGCGCGCGGGAGGCGCGCCCATGGAGAAAGAGGACGGGCGGACCAGTGTAGACGCGGAGTGCGAAAAGGAGAAGAGCCGGGAGGCCATGGCCAGGGGCGACGCCGTTTGGGGCGAGATGACGAGTCGAAAGAACGGAACGCGCAAAAAGCACGGAAAGGACGGCGTGTTGAGGTGGGATGACGCGGCAGTGAAAAGAGCGCAAGCGACGGCCGCGGCGTCGAGGGCGGCAGAAGGAGGCGGCGCCGGGGCAGCGGAAGGTGCTCCGGAAGTGGCCACGGCCAAAAAAGCGACGGCGTCGAGCGCGCGGGAGTGGAGATCCGGTCTTGCAAAGAGCGGACTGAATGAGAGACGACGGAGCGTCGTTGAGAAGGTGGCAGATCGAGCGTTGGCGCAAGAGTTCGCGAGTTCCACGCAGGGAAGGAAAAGAGGCCATAGCCCTTCTGATATGCAGCCCCTCGCGTGGATGTTGCACGGTGGCCCGGGGGCGGGAAAGAGTTTCGTCATGGGCAAGATCCGGAGGGAGCTGTTCGAAAAAAGAGCTGGGGTGGACGCGCGGCATAGATTTCCAGGTAGCAGCGTTGCAGGCTACAAACGCGTCAGCTCTCGACGGGAATACGATTCACAGTGAATTTGGGCCCGGGGTGGCGAACGCGAAAGAGAAGAAGGGCGCGGCGGGTGATGGCGACGCAGAAGCGAAGAAGAAAACGAAGAAAGAGCAAGCCGCGCAGCGTATGTCACAGTGGAAGTGGCTGATCGTGGACGAGGTGAGCATGGTCAGCGCGAACTTCATTGCAGAGCTAGACTCGCACTTGCGGTCGTGCATGTCAGCTGCAAGCGACACGAAAGCAGGTGAAGACGGCATAGCCAGGCCCTTCGGGGGCGTGAATGTGCTGTTCTGCGGGGATTTCTATCAATTGGACCCGCCGTCAGGGACAGCCATTAATGCGCTTCCGACGTCGCACTTGAAAAACGCAAGGAAATACGCACCGGGTGCCACGGAGGACCACGGACAGCATATCTTTTGGGGGGCGGGTGGCGACGGCGCAGCGCAAGGAATGACAGAGTTGACAGAGAGCAAACGCGTGGAGAATCAAGACGAGTGGTTTCTCGCTGTGCAGGACGAGTTCCGCCGATGGGGAGTTGTCGGAACGCGCGCGCAATTGTTTGCGTGGCAGACCGACGGATGTTCCGGGGTCGTGGGTGGACGGTGCACCGTTGCGCGGGAGCACGCGTTGTCTCGAAAGCACAGAAGCAATCGCGAAAGAAAACGAGCTCGAATGTGACGCTTGCAAAGCTGAGCGGGGGAAGAGAAAACCCGTTGCGACGTCGCCAGAAGATGCGCGGCTTCGGGAGAAGAAATTCCTTGAAGCAGTAGCCATTAGTGCGAATCAAGACATTCGTTGTCACGTCGGGAAGCAGAGAGCTGTGCAATGGGCGAAGGGGCGCGGAGAACAGTTGCTGTGGGTCGCAGCCAGGGACCGCCCTTGCCACGGGGGAGAACAGAGGCGGCCGTACACGATAGAGGACAAGATACGTTGGCTGGGGTACCATGAAAAGGAATGCGCAAGCTTGCCCGGGCGGCTGCCGTTGGCGAAGGGGATGCCCGTGGCTTTGGGGGATCACTTGGATCGGTCAAAGAAGCAGCTTCTGCGGGGGCGCACGGCGACGATCCATGGATGGGCGTTGCACGAGGATGAGGTCGTTCGAGACGGCGACGAGGAAGTATTGTTGCATCTGCCGAGAGTGATTGCGCTGGACTTCCATGCGAAAGAGTGGCACCTGCCAGGGCGGGGGCCGGGGCTGCATCCGATCTTCCCATCGAAAGGGCGGGAATGGTTCTTGGATGGATATCGGAAGCATCCAGTATTGAGTGCGAAGCGCACGCAGTTTATGACCACCCCGGCTTTGGCAGTGACGGCGCACTCTGCGCAGGGCCGGACCATGGCTGCAGCGATAGCAGAACTTGAAAGAGGGCGCGACGCGAGTTGGATGGCAAGTTACGTTGCCATCGCACGCGTGCGGAGGCGGGGGGATTTGTTGATTTTCAGGCCTTTCGATAGGAAGCCGTACAGCGCGAGGGAGATGCCAGGCGCAAAGAAGTTGTTGCAGGTGCTTCGCGGGGAGAGAGTGGAGTGGGATGAGTGGGAAGAGGAACTAATGCCACGAGACCAGTGCGAGCGCTGCCGGCGGAGGTTGTTGGTAGAGGCGTTCACGAAGTACGAGTTCCAGAGAAAGGAAAGGCCGGCGCTCTGCAAAGAGCGCACGGAGGAGATGAAAAGCGCGGGCGAGAAATGATGCAAGACGTGCAGAGGGTGGGCAACGAGAGGAGGGAGTGACGACGCGGCACGCCATGGCAGCGGTCGGAACGCGGATGCGGCGGCCGACGATGGGGAAACGAAAAGGATTAGGACAATGTGCTGCGCGAAGTGCAGCGGTATCAAAGCCAAGCAGAACTCGCGGAAAAAACAGCGCGAAGTGGAATCAGAGCGTCGGAACAGTGCGATGTGCGAACGGTAAGTGCCTGTCGTTATATGACGAAAAGGCGGATATGTCGGAAGCTCAGAAGAAGCGCAATGCTGCGGGGGAAAGGCTCTGTCGGAAATGCGCGGAAGAACGAGAGAAAGAGGTGCGACGGGGGAATGCGGAGGTAGTAAATCGCAAGCGGAAAGCCGAGGCGGACGCGAAGCCGCTGACGTGCGCGGCGCGCGGAGAAGCGTTCTCGGACACGAAACATTTGAAGCATAAGCAAGTGGAAGATCATCGCGCGGCGAAAGGAGCGAAAGTGGTGTGCGGAGGCTGCAAGAACCTCGGGTTCACAGCCCGCAGTTGCCAGGCGTATCAGTGCGGCGGCGCGTGCAAGAGGAGACTGCCGAAGTCGGCGTTCTCCGGGAACCCTGCCAACGTCGCGCGCGATGCAAAAAGGGCACCCTGATATGCAAGACCTGCAAATGATGCCCAATCGGGGGCGCGCGTGCGGGGGAGGACAGGGGGGGGGGGGGAGAGAGGGGCGGGGGGCGAGGCGGAGGATGGAGGGAGAAGAATCGGGGAGGAAGAGGATGAGGCGGGGGAGGAAGAGGAGGAGTGGGCGAGGAGGAGGCGGAGGAGGAGGAGGAGAGGGGGAGGAGGACGGGGACACAGAGACGAAACTCTGGGATATGTGCTATGGGTTAGAGACTTTTTGTATGTGTAGAGGGATCTCGCGGCACGCCTCTCGGGGACCTCTGGAAAGCAGTTTTGAACCCACCTGGTGGCCGAGGTGGAGTAGGAGGAGGAGGAAGAGAAGGAGGAAAGGGGACACAGAAACAAGGCTCTGGGTTATGGGTTTTGGGTTAGAGGCGTCTTGCGCCAGCTTGGGACCAATTTGGAGACAGGTATTGCCGTCGTGGGGTCGTCTTAGGCCGAATTGGGAGGCGTCCTGGGCCGTGTTGGGATTCTCTGGGGCCGTCTTGAGGCCCTTTTGGGGCGCCGTGGGGCGATCTTGGAGGCTCTTTGGGTTACGTGAGCCGACGGAAGCCGGGAAAGGCAACAATTGCAAACATGTTCAACAACGCAGTGGAAATGTAATAAAATGCGTAATGTGCGCCTCTTTCAGATGTCTTGGGGGTCTTCTTGGAGATTTCGTGGGCGATAGTGAAAGCCTTTTAGGCCATTTTGAGGCCATCTTGGGCCGTCTTCGAACTGTCTTGGGCCGTCTTGGAGCCATCTTGGGCCGTTTTGGAGCCATCCTGGGCCGTTTTGGAGCAATCTTGGCCTCGAGAGCGCGAATCCTTTTTTGTGCGCAAACGCAACCCCGCCACCGTGCCTGGGTTGTTGATATGAGACTTGTGCGGTGATCGTTGGGATCTTTTGGGGGGCTTCTCGCGGGACTCTTGGAGGCAGTTTCGAAGCCTCTTGGGGGCCGTTTTGAGGCCGTTTTGGAGCCTCTTGGGGGCCTCTTGGGGCCTCTTGTGGGCGTCTTGGGGGCCTCTTGGGGCCTTCCTGGGGCCGTCTTGGGGCGGAAGGCTCGGATTGTCGGTTCGGGCTCCCCCTCTTGGGCACCTCTTGGGGCCGTCTTGGGGCCCTCTTGGGCTGTCTTGGGGGCCTCTTGGGCCGTCTTGGCGCCCTCTTGGGCCGACTTGGGCGCCTCTTGGGGGCCTCTCGGGGCGGTCTTGGGGTGCTCTGGGACCGTCTTCAACGCCGTGAAGGCCGAGAAGTAGTATATGATCAAAATGTACGTTTTCCCATAGGAATTTGACGATTTTCGGCGCTTCGGCCCTTCTGAGGACTGCTCTTGGAGGCCTCTTGGGCCGTCTTGGAGGCCTCTAGGCTCGTCTTGGGGGCATCTTGGGCGTCTGGGAGCGCTCGTTTGGCGCCTCGGAGCTCTCGTGAGCCGTCTTGGAGGAGTCTTGGGGCCTTCTTGGCCCGTCTTGATCCCCTTTTGGGCCCAAAAGAGCCCCGTGATGCGCTCGTGGTGGGCCCGGGGGGGGGGGGGGTCGAATCTCCGGTTTGGGGTCCCAGGGGGGGGGGTAGAGGGGGGGGAACTATCTCATACGCCTAGAGACCCACAAGGGGTCGGCGGATTTTTGCCTTTTCGGGCCTTCCTGGAGGCCCTTTTGGAGGCCTCTTGAGCCGTCCTGGGCTATCTTAGGGCCATGTTCGGCCGTCTTGGTGGGTTCCTGGTCCGTCTGACGCCGTCGGAAGCTGTTTGGGGGGCCTCTATGGGCCGACTTGGGGCCCCCTTGGAATGTTCCAGGGCCGTCTTGGAGACCATCTTGGGTGTCTTAAAGGCTTCCTGTGCCGTCTGGGGGGCCTCTTGGGGCCCTCTTGGGCCGTTCTGGGGCCATCTTGGAGGCCTCTTGGGCGATTTTTCTGCGATCTTTGGGGGCTCCTGGGTCGTCTCGGGCCGTCGGAAGGCCGAAACGAAACACCTGTCAAAATCCGTCAAACACCTAAGGAACATCAATGTTTTTGGCCTCTTCTGGCCTTCCTGGAGGCCTTTTTGTGGCCTCTTGGGCCGTCTTGGGCCAGCTTCGAGCCAACTTCGGCCATCTTGGTGGGTTCCTGGCACGTCTGACGCCGTCGGGAGCCGTCTTGGTGGCCTTTCTTGGCCGACTTGGGGCCTTTTGGGGGCGCTTCGGGGCCGTCTTGGAGGCCATCTTGGGCGTCTTGGAGGCCATCTTGTGCGTGTTGGAGGCCTCTTGGGCCGTCTTGGGGCCCTCTTGGGGCCGTCTTGGAGGCCACTTGGGCCGTCATGGGGCCCTTTGGGGGGCCTCTCGGGCGATCTTGGGGGCCTCTTGGGCTGTCTTGTGCCGTCGGAGTGCCGAGAAACAGCAAATCCCCAAATCCTTCAAAAACCAAAGGAAAATCAATGATGCTGGCCTCTTCGGGCCCTCCTGGAGGACCTCTTGGAGGCCTCTTGGGCCGTCTTGGAGGCCTCTGGGGGGCCTCTTGGGCCGTCTTGGACTCTTGGGCCGTTTTGGAGGCCGTCTTGGGCCATCTTGGGCGGACTTGGAGGCCATATTGGACCATCTTGGAGGCCATCTTGGAGGCCATCTTGGCCATCTTGGACGCCATCCTGAGCCGTCTTGGAGGATTGTTTGTGCACGTTGGGGTCCTGGGCAATCCTCCCAGGACCCCAGCGGGACGGGCCGAAGCGCCAGGGGGAGTTCTTTTTGAAAAAGAACCAACACCAAAACCGAAAGGGTCCAGCACGCCAGGCACCCCTGCGATGAATCGACAGGGGGCGTCGGATCGAAGACGCCTACGGCGAATCACCGCCGCCTTTGTGGAAGCGCCTATGTGGCCGAACGTTGAGGCCAGACCTGCCAAGCCATCGGACCATGTGTTCCCCGAATCGGTTTGGAAAGCCTTCGGTGAACACGTGGGCATCTTGAAGGTCAGATTGGCCGTCTTGGAGGCCTCTTGGGCAAGCTTTCGGCGATCTTTGGGGGCTCTTGGGCCGTCTCGGGCCGTCGGAAGGCCGAAAAGAAGGAAATGTCAGAATCCCCGTCAGAAACCTTAGGAAAATCAATGTTTTGGGCCTCTTCTGGCCTTCCTGGAGGCCCTCTTGGGGGCCTCTTGGGCCGTCTTGGGCCAGCTTCGAGCCAACTTCGGCCATCTTGGTGGGTTCCTGGCACGTCTGACGCCGTCGGAAGCCGTTTGGGGGGCCTCCATGGGCCGAATTGGGGCCCTCTTGGAATGCTCCAGGGCCGTCTTGGAGGCCATCTTGGGCGTCTTGGAGGCCATCTTGGGCGTGTTGGAGGCCTCTTGGGCCGTCTTGGGGCCCTCTCGGGGCCATCTTGGAGGCCACTTGGGCCGTCATGGGGCCCTCTTGGGGGCCTCTTGGGTGATCTTGGGGGCTTCTTGAGCCGTCGGAAAGCCGAAAAGGCGCAAATTCCACAATCCTTCAAAAACCAAAGGAAAATCAATGATTTTGTCCTCTTCGGGCCCTCCTGGAGGACCTCTTGAAGGCCTCTTGGGCCGTCTAGGAGGCCTCTGGGGGGCCTCTTGGGCCGTCTTGGACTCTCTTGGGCCGTCTTGGAGGCCGTCTTGGACCATCTTGGGCGGACTTGGAGGCCATCTTGGACCGGGACGTCCTGGGCAGCTGGGACGTGCGGCGCTCGGCGCAAGCTGAGTCGCCGTGGGCAGGCACGCCAGTGCCCTACCCCCCTACGCCCATCCGGAGGGCCGGGGCCGTGCGCTGCGCGGCGTCTACAGAGCCGTTCCGCGGCATCCGGAGACGGCCCTTGCCTCCATTGTGGGGCGGGAGCGTGCATGGACGGGGGCTTTGCCTTGTCACCGGCGGCCAGAGGAGGGCTTGCCGCGGAGACTCTGGGTTTGGGATCCCGGGCCTCTGGGGGAGGGGCCGCGCGACGCGCCGGGCTCCTTTGCGCACAGGGCTACTTGACGCTTCGCGCCTCCCGCCTGCGCCCCTAATCGGCTCATGGCATGGTGCGCGTGTTCTGCCGCCTGGTTGCTGGCTCTCCCTTCGGGGGGGGGAGCCTGGGCATAAGGCGGTATTGAACCCCACCGTTGCTGTCTGCCGAGGCGGCTCGCGCAGGCGGTGCGGCTGTGAAGGGGGGGGTCCCGTGTTGCGGGGTGTTTGGGTCGTCGTCGTCCTCTTTTCTGGGGTGCTCGCCCGAATCCGGTGTGTATCGTTTGAATTCCAGCTGGTGCCGAAGCGCACCCCATACACGTCTTTTCACTTGTATTCACTTGTGATGGTGCTTTTGATTTGAGAGGGTTTTATACCCCCTGTTCCCGGACGTGGGGCAGGATATGTGCGGCGGCTGGCTGTCTCCTCCTCGATTGCCAGTTGCCCTGCCTATCTCTGTAAAGAGGATTCCGCCCTGGGGTTGCCACGAGGCGGCTCTAGGGCGGTCTCTTCCGCACCTTTTTTCGACTTTCTCGCGCTGCGCGCGAGGGCATCTAGGCATCGTGCAGCCTGTTACCACCAACACCAAAAGGCCATCTTGGACCATCTTGGAGGCCATCTTGGAGTGTTCCCCGAATCGGTTTGAAAACCTTCGGGGAACACGTGGGCGTCTTGAAGGTCATCGTGGCCGTCTTGGAGGCCTCTTGGGCAATCTTTCGGCGATTTTTGGGGGCTTTGGGGCAGTCTCGGGCCGTCGGAAGGCCGAAAAGAAGGAAATCTCAAATTCCGTCAAAAACCTAAGGAAAATCAATGTTTCTGGCCTCTTCTGGCCTTCCTGGAGGCCCTCTTGGGGGCCTCCTGGGCCCTTTTGGGCCAGCTTCGAGCCAACTTCGGCCATCTTGGTAGGTTCCTGGCACGTCTGACGCCGTCGGGAGCCGTCTTGGGGGCCTTTTTCTGGACCAGCGGGGGACCCTCTTGGGGCGGTTCGGGGCCGTCTTGGAGGCCATCTTGGGCGTCTTGGAGGCCATCTTGGGCGTGTTGGAGGCCTCTTGGGCCGTTTTGGGGCCCTCTCGGGGCCATCTTGGAGTCCTCTTGGGCCGTCATGCGGCCCTCTTGGGGGCCTCTTGGGCGATCTTGGGGGCCTCTTGGGCCGTCTTGAGCCGTCGGAATGCCGAGAAGAAGCAAATGCCAAAAATTCTCAAAAGCCTAAGGAAA
The DNA here is from genome assembly GCA_963575745.1 of Prorocentrum cordatum. Classification (NCBI taxonomy): domain Eukaryota; class Dinophyceae; order Prorocentrales; family Prorocentraceae; genus Prorocentrum; species Prorocentrum cordatum. Next base: position 1,455,106 of record CAUYUJ010014948.1, on the reverse strand, counting down.
ATCAATGATTCTGGCCTCTTCGGGCCCTCCTGGAGGACCTCTTGGAGGCCTCTTGGGCCGTCTGGGAGGCCTCTGGGGGGCCTCTTGGGCCGTCTTGGACTCTCTTGGGCCGTCTTGGAGGCCGTCTTGGGCCATCTTGGGCGGACTTAGAGGCCATCTTGGACCATCTTGGAGGCCGTCTTGGAGGCCATTTTGGAGCCGTCTTGGGCAAAGTAGGGAATTGAGGTCCTTGGAAAAATCCCGGGACCCTGGCGGGGCGCGCCGGAGCCCCAGGAGGAGTTCTTTTGGAAAAAGAACCAAAACCAAAACCGAGAGGGTCTGCCCCTTTGCTAAAGCAAAAGGGGGCGGCAGATCGAAGACGCCTACGGCGAATCACCGCCGCCCCCTGCTTTTGTGGAAGGGCCTATGTGGCCGAACGTTGAGGCCAGACCTGCCAAGCCATCGGACCATGTGTTCCCCGAATCGGTTTGGAAAGCCTTCGGGGAACACGTGGGCATCTAGAAGGTCATCTTGGCCGCCTGGAGGCCATTTTGACCCTTTCGTGCCTTCTTGGAGGACGTCTTGGAGGGCTCGTGGGCCGTCTTGGACGTCATCTTGAGCGTCTGGGAGGTCTCTTGGGCCGTCTTGGGGGCCTCTTGGGGCCGTCTTGGGCGCCTCTTGGGCCGTTCTGGGGCCATCTTGGAGGCCTCTTGGGCGATCCTTGGGCGATATTTGGGAGGTCTTGGGCCGTATCGGGCCGTCCGAAGGCCGAAACGAAGCAAATGTCAAAATCCTTGAAAAACTGTCGGGAAATCACTCTTTTGGCCTTTTTCTGGCCTTCCTGGAGGCCCTCTTGGATGCCTCTTGGGCCGTCTTGGGCAAGCTGCGAGCCACCTTCGGCCATCTTGGTGAGCTCCTGGTCCGTCTGACGCCGTCGGAAGCCGTTTCGGGGGCCTTTCTGGGCCGACTTGGGGCCCTCTTGGGGTGCTCCAGGGCCGTCTTAGAGGCCATCTTGGGCGTCTTCGAGGCCTCTTGGGCCGTTTTGGCGCCCTCTTGGGGGCGTCTTGGGGGCCTCGTGGGCTGTGATGGGGCCATTTTGGAGGCCTCTTGGGCGATCTTGGGGCGACCCTGGGGGCCTCTGGGGGCGTCACGGGCTGTCGGAAAACCGAAAATGCGCAAATGCCAAAATTCTTCAAAAAACCCACGGAAAATCAATGAGTTTGGCCTCGTCGGGCTTTCCTAGAGGACCTCTTGGAGGCCTCTTGGAGGCCTCTTGCGGGCCTTTTGGGCCGTCTTAGACCATATTGGGGCCATCTTGGGCCGTCTTGGATGCATCTTGGGGCCATCTTAGGCGTCTTTGAGGCCATCTTGGCTGTCTTGGAGGCATCTTGCAGGCCATCTTGGGCCATCTTCGCGATTGTTCGAGGATGTCCCGAGCGAAACGGCCGTTTTGGGCATCGACGGACGCGCTTTACGGGTGGCCGGCGGGACGCGCCGGAGCCCCAGGGGGAATCTTTTTGGAAAAAGAACCAAAACCAAAACCGAGAGGATTCGGCACGCCAGGCACCTCTGCGATGAATCGACAGGGGGCGGCGGATCCTAGTGGCCTTCGGCCCATCCCGCCAGGTCTGAGGCATCTTGTAGATGTGTTGGGGTGTCGTGGGAAGCCTCTCGGGGGCCTCTTGGAAGCGGTTTGGGCGCCTCTTGGGGGCCGTTTGGGGGCCTCGTGGGGTATTTGTTGGGCCTCTTGGAGGCCTCTTGGGCGCGTCTTGGGCGCCTCTTGGGGCCCAAATATCAAATGTTCGGTTCGTGGTCCCCTGCTTGGGCCCCTCTTGGGGCCCTCGTGGGCCGCCTGAGCGCTTCTTGGGCAATGTTGGAGCCCTCTTGGGCAGTCTTGAGGCCTTCTTGGAGGCGTCCTGGGCTGTCTTGGGGCGGTCTTGGGAGCTTCTTGAGCCAGCCGTCTTGGAGCGTCGGAAAATCGAAAATGCGAGAAGGCCAAAATCCTTCAAAAACCTGTTTTCCCTACCTAGGCTCTGCCTAAAGGGTTTTTTACCCTATATCTTAAGGGGCCGGGCAGTGGAACACGCCCCAGGCGGTTCCACCGGCATCCGCCCCGCGGTTCCCCCATTTATGTCTCCTTAGCTTAGCGTTGCTTATCTCTTCTTAGCTTAGCTTATCTCATCTTAGCTTCGCTTAGCTTCATCTTAGCTAAGGTTTATCGTAGCTTAGCTTACCTTCATCTTAGCTTCGCTGAGCTTTAGCAGAGCAGAGCACAGCATAGCATAGCATAGCACAGCACAGCATAGTGCAGCACAGCAGATCATAGCATAGCATAGCATAGCGCAGCATAGCATAGCATAGCATAGTATAGCGCAGCACAGCACAGCACAGCATAGCACAGCGCAGCATGGCATAGCATAGCATAGCATAGCATAGCACAGCAGCAAAGCAAAGGCAAAGCAACAGCAGCGACAGCAAAGCACAAGCAACGCAAAGCAAAGCAAAGCAAAGCAAAAGCAAAAGCAAAGCAAAGGAAAGGCAAAGGAAAAGCAATGTGCGACAGATGCCGAGCTAGCCTCGATGGCCAGACCGGAGCCCCCGCAAGCAGTGCCTTCGTCGTCGTCGTCGTCGTCGGTGTCGTCGTCGTCGTCGTCGTCGTCCCCCCCGCCTAGAGCAAACAAAAAAACGGATCCGTGGGCGACGCCGCCGCTGCCGCCACTGCCGCCGCTGCCACCTGCTCCTCCTCGTCATCCTCACCGTCATCCAGCTCCTGGTCCTCCTGCCCCGGATCTGTGGGTGTATTTTGTGGCGCTCGTGTGTGCCAACCGCGTTGCGAGTTTGGTTTTCTGTTCGGGTAATTAGCATGGGTGTAATTCCCTAACCTAGGCTCTGCCTAGAGGGTTCGCTTAGCTTAGCATAGCATAGCGCAGCGCTGCATTAGCATAGCATAGCATAGCATAACATAGCCAAGCATAGCATAGCATAGCGCAGCATAGCATAGCATATCATAGCGCATGTTAGCATAGCATAGCTTAGCATAGCACAGCGCAGCATGACATAGCATAGCTTAGCATAGCATAGCATAGCCTAGCGCAGCATAGCATAGCATAGCATAGTGCAGCATAGCATGGCATAGCATAGCATAGCATTGCATAGCAACTAATGCTGTTTTCCTAGGGGCTCCAACTTCTAGGTAGGGTCGCACTGGGGTAATGTAACATCTACGAGTTTGGCCTCTCTGGGCTCTCCCGGGAGGCCTCTTGGAGCGCACTTGGGGCATCTAAGTTTATTGCCGTTTTGGAACGGTCTTCGGGTGCCTTGGAGCACTCTTGGCCTCGGCAATGCGACTGTGGCGTAATTTGCAAAGGTGTATGGCTTCGGGGACGCGATGTTTTGTTATTTGCGAAGGTGTGTTGCCTCGGAGATGCGAATCTTGCATAGTTTGCGAAGGGGTTATTGCCTCGGGGATGCAACAATTGCATAATTTACTAGGGCTTGTGACCTCGGGGACGCGAATATTGTGTAATTACTGGTGATGCGAATCTCCTGCAGTTTTGCTGGAATTGGATCCTGTTGGTATCCCCACCCTCGCGCGGACTTCAACAATTTACAGTCCGAAGCAGAAAGCAGGAGTGTAACATTGGAGACTTTGAAACTGCAACTGGTGCAGGGAGCAGCACACTTCGGCCTACAGCCTGGTGGCCCCACAAGGGGGCCGGCTGACACGCCATGGAGGCACCAAGGGAGAGGTGTACAGACCAAAGCAAGGTAGTGCAAGCTTGAAGAGCTTATGTCTAAGCCAGCAGGCGACGTTGAGAAATGTCAGAGTTGGATACATCCTAGTGTCTTCTCTATCCCGCTCCGCTGGAACATCCAGCACTCACTTTATGCCGCGGTCCCTCTCTCTCCCGCGCTCTGTCCGTTCGTTCACACCCTCTCTTTCTCTCTCTATCTCTCTGTCTCACTCTCTTTCTCTCTCCTCTCTCTCTCTCTCTTTCTGCTTGCTCCACACCTCCATGCCCCTATGAATGCATCTGGCCCGTGCGTTGCCAGCCTCAGCAATAGCAGATACAGGACCCAGCGGGAGGGCCAAGTGGCCCTAAGAAGAGTTTTGGGCCATGACGTCGGGATTTGCGTGAGGGATTTGCGGTGAAAGCTTTGCTCCGTCGGCTAATCGCACCCTGCCTCACTCTTCCTCGTTCCCGCTCCTCGCTGCTGCCCCGCCTCATCATCTTCCCCTTCACCGTACCTCCGTTGGTTCTCATTCTTGCTCATCGCGCCTCCTCGTTCCTGTCTCCTGATCGCTCCTCCTCTCTGCTCATATGTTCCATCGTGTCTTGGAAAGCTGTGCCTCTTGAGCTCCCGTCGAGGCGTTCTGGGTCTTTTTAGAGGCCTCCTGGAGCCACATGTGGGTTTTGTTGGAGCCCTCTTGGAGCCCTCCTGGGCCATCTTGGGCACCTCATGGGGCAAACTTGAACCTCAATGCATCCGACACTAGTATGTTATGTTGGGTATTTGGTGCCTCTCGCGAGACGACAGCTCTATACCAGAATAATTGAAGGCAGTTGTGTTATGATATACGCTTCTAATAACAAATGAGACCCACGACATGTTTAGCGGGACACAATGCGATCTGCGTGAAGGGTGCGCTAGGGTTTCGGAATGATGGGGATGCCCCACACGAAATTGCCATTCAGTCTCGCACGTTGACATTTGATCGGTTCGGAGCTCCACTCGCTCGCAGAGGTGTGTATGAGATGTGCATATTACCATGCGCCCCTCTCCGAGGGAGTAGAGTTCAGAGGCCATTACTTGTCGCCGCGTCCGTCTTGCTCTGGTTGTTTCGCGCGAGTCTTCCTCAACAGTCCGAACACCGAACGCACCCTGCATACGGATCACGACACCAGGGTCCAGACACACACTGGGTGGTCAACAATTTGAGTTTAACCCCCCAGACGTACCCCTCAACGTCCACGATGTTACCCGAAGTGTGAGAACATCAGCTGGTGGTCAATGCTGTCATGTGTACGTGTTCGGAAGTGTGCAATAACGCAGTGGCAGTGTGAATATAGCATGCTAGCCAGCTAGGACTCCGATCAGTAAGCTGCTGCAGGGTCGATGTGGAAGCTATGCAGAGTGAGCTCTGCGGTATGAAGTATGCGATTGAGCGGTATGGTGTAAGCTATATAGCGCAGTCTATGTGGTGCACTTGGGCCAACAGCGGCAACAGGTGGCAACGTTGCGAATCCTCGGCGCACGCGGTAGGCTGCAACAAGGCGGCAACGCGCGGCAATATTTTCGGCGGACCCCCCGACGGCAACGAGGCGGCCACGGGCGGAAACGTGGCGAAACCTCGGCGGATTTCCCATCTGCAGCGGGGCGGCAACGTGCGGCAACGTGGCGAAACTTCGGCGGACCCCGAAACGGCAGCGAGGCGGCAAAGGCGGCAACGTGGCGATTTTTCGGCGGATTCCCCAACGGCAGCGAGACGGCAACAGGCAGCAACGTGGCGAAGACTCGGCGGACTCCCAACCGGCAGCTCGGCGGCAACGGGCGGCAGCGTGGCGAAACCGTGGCGGACCCCGACAGTGCAACGATGCGGCAATTGGCGACAACGTCGCGAAACCGTGGCGGACCCCCCAACGGCAGCGAGGCGGCAACGGGCGGCACTATAGCGAAACTTCGGCGGACCCGTCAACGACAACGAGACGGCAACGGGCAGCAACATGGCGAAACTTCGGCGGACCCCCCGTCGGCAACGTGACGGCAAGGGCGGCAGCGTGGCGAAACCGTGGCGGGCCCCGAAACAGCAACGAGGCGGCAATTGGCGGCTACATTGCGAAACAGTGGCACATACCCAACGGCAGCGAGGCGGCAACGGGCTGCACGATGGCGAAGCCTCGGCGGACCCGTCAACGGCAACGAGGCCGCAACGGGCAGCAACGTGGCGAAACTTCGGCGGAACCCCCGTCGGCAACGAGGCCGCAACGGGCAGCAACGTGGCGAAACTTCGACGGACACCCTAAGTGCAAGCATCGGTTGGGGAAAGTGGTTTCGGTTGGCTTTCAGCATAGTTGTCCAAGTGTGTTCCCCACTCGGGACCAGCTCTTCCCAGGAGCCCGACACATCAAGCGGCCGCGGAGGACCGTGGCCACACCAGCACGCTCATCTCGAGTTTCTGTTGCCACATGTTCTTCGGAGGCCCCTCCTCCGACCCAGAAGGCACGACGCAACTCAACGCCTGTATGGGCAGAGCCGACTTCAATGGCTGTTTTCGCAGACCGAGCAGCTTCTGTTTCGTGTACACCACCGGACGCCAGAGGACATCGCCTGCGAGTTTCGAGCCAAGCACGACGCCAGCGACGCCGTCAGTATCACCAGCGCCAGTTTCACCGACGCCAATAGGTCCAAAGAGATCTACACCTTCGAGGGTCTCGTCTTCAGGAGAACGCTGCCGCCGAGCAGTACCTGTGTATGGAACCCGTGTAATACCCTCATATATACTCCTTATCCTTACCTCTCCCGCACCTGGCCGTTTGGGCTCAGGTACTGAGTTGGAGCGATCGTACCTTGATCGCTTGGGAGGGAAAGATATCCATCTATCCCTCCATCTCTCTACCAACGGATCAGGGGTTCTGTACTCTTGTACTTCAACCCCATACACAGGTTATCAGCCCTTTAACGCTCACCTTCACCGACTCGCCCGCGGTGACCTTGCATGCGAGCCCAATGGAGCCGCTTCGGCGCATGCGCCGTAAGGGTTCCATTGGGGCTTCGCGTCCAAGCTCTCCCACGGTGCGACGGCTCGGTGACGAGTTGGAGAGCATTAGTGCGGACTGTGTTGGTGTCCCCGATACCCCCCCCAGCTCCCGAGGACCCGAGGCGCGTCTAGCTGCTGAACTTCGCCGCAGCGCCGCCCGCGGGGGGACAGGAGAAGGAGTAGGAACAGGAAGGAAGGAGTTTCACACGCCGACCTTTGATCCTCCCTCCCCTTCCCCGTCGGGAGCAATCCCAACCGCGTCAGGCGAAAGCCTTACCGGTCTCGATACTCCAGGGCGCTTCCGCGCTAACCGCCGATGGACCTCAGGTGCTGGAACCCCCAGCCCTGCGACCGTCCCTGTGGCGGAGCACGTAGCTACCTTCGAGGAACTCAGTAGACCAGTGTCGGCACAGCCACAGACGCGGTACCCCAAGGTATCATCGGATGAGACATCACACACACATGGTCCGAGTCGCAGCTCGTCCGCGCGCAACCGCCGTGGAGCCCCAGGCCCATACGGCGAGCGCAGGTCGAGCCCGCGTACTGCCTCTCAGAGGCCATGCACTCCCCGCGACAGGGGACACAGGGAAGCTGACGCTCCCCACCTCTCCATCTCAGACGACCAGCCGGCGGAGACGTCCGCCGCAGGTGACATAGCTGAGCTCAGAGACCAGGTTGAAACCTTCGTGTCCAGCCAATACTCTGGACTACTACAGAGCGTTCAGACGAACGCCACTGATACTGCAGCCATACGTCGCGATCTTGACGGCGCCTTAGGGATCATCGATTCCAGGATCGCCGAAGATAGACGCATCATAGGAGAACTGCAGTACCAGGTTGATCGTGAGGTGTCACACTCAGGTGAACGAACGGCGATGGTCGAGAACCTGCGCAACTATCTCGCGCAGATGGAGCAACAACTTGTGATCGTACGCGACACAGGCATTTCTGCGGTCAGGATTTTACACGATGAGATCCACGACCAGCTCCGTAACCGACCAACCCCAACCGAGGCCACAGACCTCGGCGACGTTCAGTCTCAGATCAATGATCTTCGATCTTACCTAGACCACACTACGGCGACGCTTCGTACCGAAGCACACACAAACTCGTCGAACCTGATCGACATGTTGCAGCGTACTGAGAGAGTCATCACTCAAAGGCTTGATGCGACCAACGCTGTCGTGCAGCCACTCGCTAACCGGATCTCTGACATAGAGCAGCGTTTCCCTGGTGTACAGGACGCCCTGGCAGAGTTGCGTGTCGGACGAGCCCAGACTGATCAGCTGGATTCTCCTCCCACGGTTTACGATTTCGCCCGCCTCACTGACAGGTTGCAGGAGGTTGAGAAGGCGGCGGACCACACGCAGTTAGAGCTCTCCCAGGTTATTCATGAAAGAGATGCTGAGAAGGTACGTGTAGAGAGTTACCTCGCACGTCTGGAAAGCGAAGTGGAGGCACAAAGCGCCCGTCTCCGAGCACGCGAGCATCGACTTGATCGGTATTCACAACGTTCTCGGGATACTGATGAGTACACACGCCAAAAGGTGGGTCAAATACAAGAAGACATGACGAGCTGGACGAATCAGCTGATCGACCACACTAACGACACCAACATTCACCTTCGACCTGCAGCCGACCCGCACAGGCCGACGGCAGCGTCCGCCGAAGCACCACAAGCTTCAGCAGGACAACAACGACGTACATCTCCAGGAGCAGCCTCCGCGGCAGTTTCTGCACAGACACGACATGTGTCTCCTGTGCGCACAGAACCAACCATCGACGGTGCACCGATACCCTCACAACCAGTGTCTGCGGTGTCGGTACATACAACGACGCCTATCAAGGAGTCAGACACCGTTCGAGTACCTGTCTTGCCTAAGATCACGCAGCTGCTGGAATGGCAGCAAAGAGTGCGAAAGAACTTCGGGGCCGCCTCAGGGCGACCATCCAAAGCATACGCCTTCCTATGCGTGGCAGAACAGCCCGAATGTACATTCGAGGATTTACAAGACAGTGGAGACTTTGAGAGCATCGATTGCAAACTCGCAACCGCTCTGAGCGACATCTTATCCTCAGACTTACGCTACCAAATCAGGCTCATCGAGACCAGAGAGCACAAAGCAGGACGCATGCTCAAAGGACGCCAGATATACTGGCATATCCTACAGTCCTACAAAGTGACAGACGTCGACGACGACCTGCACGATTTCGAGCGCCTTAAAGAACTGAGGATGAGAGACGAAGATTTGCAACGTTTCATTACCGATTGGGACGCCTTACTCTTGGAATGCCGAGAAGTACCCGATCCAAAGATATTGGAATCGCTATTCCGCACACAGATTCGTAGACATGCATGGATGAAACAAGACATGTACGAGTACCAGCGCATGAAGATGAGCGACCCGAATCGCACCTACGGTTGGCTTCGACAGCGTGCCCTGGACATACTGGAGATTAAACAATTGGAGAAGAATCAAAACAAGCTACGGTACGAACACGAGACACGATCTCAGGTCAACGTGTGCGTTGCATGGAAGAAAGGCAATTGTCGCAATGGTGAACGGTGCAAGGCTGTACATACATATTCCAGGGATTGGAAGAACAACAAATCTTCCAGAACATCAACGGCTGGTGGCAACCCCCGCCGTAGTATGTCCACTCCTGCGAATCACAAGAAGCCAGCATCAAGGCCATTCTGCTTCGATTTTGCCAAGCGCAACACATGTACCAGAGGTGATAAGTGTAACTACCCGCACGTCGCACAGTGCAAGGATTTCGCACAGAACAAGTGCACAAAAGGCGACAAATGCAAATACGCTCATCTCGCACCTGGTGCAAAGACTCCTGAACGAAGCCCGAGTCGACCGCGGACTTCCAGCCAGGACAGCCGTGGCCGATCGCCATCCCGCGGATCAGGAAGCCAACGGTCTTCACAACGCGGGGGGTTTCGCTACGCAAGCGATTCACGACAGGGACGTGACAACCGACGCCAATACGACCGATCCCGTTCGACATCCAGGAGGTCCCAAGACTCTCGCAGCCAATCGAGAAGTCGTTACGACAGATCTTCGAGATCTACCTCCCGAGGACGAGACAATCGTGGCGGCGGACGCGGCAGTCCACGCGGCCGTGATAGATCATATGGCAGTGACAAAGGACGTGGCAAGCGGTATCCGAGCCGCGGATCGTCCCGTGGTTCACCCAACACTAGAGCACGTTCTCCTGCCAACTTTAGACATTCACGCCGTTCAGACCGCAGCTACGTCATCCGCGACAAGACCCTCATGGCCAACACCAAGGCCACAACGACATCTACCAAGATACGTCGTCGGATACGCTTCGACGTACGCAACGTGGACTACTATTTCCATACCATATCTGGCAGAGCCAGACTGGACAGGTGGAAAGAGCTGCCGAATGAGGGTGACATCGTCAAAGTACCAGATCCATTACCACAAAAATGGTGGGATGATAGTGCAGAGGCCTTACGAGAATGTCAAAAAGAGGCACAACTATGGTACGACGAACTGTACGACTACCGACACAACAAAGAGTCGGTGGCCACACCAACTGCGATCCGAAAGCATGACGACACTGTCAAGCAGTCATCAAAGACTGCCCAGACGACAACAACGACAAAGCAGGTCGACACTCCACGCTCGACTGCAGCATTGACAAGGTCTTGGGTTCTTGACAGTGGTTCTGCCCATCATATTCAGGGAAAACATGAACTTACGCAGACCGAGTCGGATCGCATATCTATTCGCGAAGAGCATATTCTGGAAACTGCAAATGGTGATCGTACCGTCAACGAGCACTACGACATACGGCTACCCGAAGTTGGACTGCATAGTTCAGCCCTTGCTTTACCAGACTGCCCATCATTACTATCAGTTGGAAAATTGATCGAGGTTGATGGCTTTCGACAGCTTTGGGATCCTGAGCTGGGCTACATGCTTCAGGATCCGGGGGGCCAATGGTATCAGATTCCAGTCAACAATCGAGTGCCAGAGTTACGACTCGACGACTTAACACGGATACCACCACCACGTTTATGCACTTCGTCAGCACCCCGCCGTCGTCAGCGAAAGCGTTCATCCGCCCGCTGTAACGACACTTGTTGGTGCTGCAAAACTACAGAGCAACCAACCACTGCAGACGAGCTACGACCCCACATAGGGACCTGCCCCAAGAGACCACATGTCGGAGAGGGAGGAGGAGCACGGACCATCACGGTCGAAGAACCTCCCGACACAAGAACAGACGAGACCAACGTGGACTCTACCACCGACTCGCCTACGTCTCAGATGCAGTGTTCTCCTCCACAATGCGGGGGGTTCGATATAGCTCAAGCAGACAACGACATACCGACAGAGACACCCACACGAACGCATCCAGACAACGATCGAGTTCTGCCCAACAGACAAAAGAAACCGATCGACCCGATGCATTACATGACTCACAGCCCAAAACATCCCGACTGTGAGATCTGTTCTCGTACGATGGCACAGAATGCCCCGTGTAGACGACAGCACAAACCACATCCACCGGCAGACCCCACCGAAGAGGATAACGCCTACGAGGCTTTTGTCCCGAAGAAGTTCGGTGAAGCTCTAACTGCCGACCATATCGTACTGGCCAAAGACGATGCCGCGGACAAACATGGCGACAAATATGCACTTGTTGTCCTTGACAGATATACTGGCATCTTCATGGCCTACCCAGCGCTACACAAAGACGCAGCTACTACAAAGGCATCCTTTCAACAGTTCATCGCCGCGAACGATGAGGTGAAGCATATCTACACAGACAATTCTGGAGAGCTTCAGAAAGCTTGCCGCCAATTGGGATGGAGACACGACACGAGTACGCCACATCGTCCACAGACAAATGGATTGATTGAGCGCGTTGTCAAAATTGTCATCCTTGGTACCAGAGCTGTGTTACATATGTCTGGTCTGGGACACGAATGGTGGAAAGAGGCCATGCAAGCCTTTTGCTGTGGACACAACTTTGTGCATACATCCACGGGCGTCGCTGCCCTCAACGAGGAGCATGCAGAAAAGACAGCTCATGAAATAAGATTTGGCGAAAGCTTTCCTGGGCACTGCATACCATTCGGTGCTCGGATATTTTGGAAATGCCTCAACCCCGAGATTAACAACGAGACTGCAAAATTTAAAGAAAACACTCGGGAAGGGTTATTCATGGGATACCACTTACACTCTGGTGGACGATGGTCAGGTGACTACCTTGTTTTGGACACGGCTACATGCGCCAAGAACCCTGATGGTGATCTGTGTCATGTGCACAGAGTCAAAGACATCATCATCCCTGATGGCAAGTTCACCTACCCCGTGAAAGATGGTACTCTACGACATCATAACCCTGAGGCACACGACGAGGTGAAGGCATCTACTTCTCGCCCCTTGGGTGACAAGCCAATGCCTGATCCTCCACTTTCTTACCCTAAAGAATGGGATGATCCGTCTATGATGACGACGGAAGATAACGCTATTGATATCCAGACATCGGCTTCTGAAGTTGCTGCACCAGCGCCGGAGCCAGACTACTGGGAACAGCGTGGATATTGCGTCATCAGACACATTCGTACCCCAAGAAAGAAACTATTCATCCCAACGGACGACGTCATGAATATACCAGTACCTGTTGACCAACTCGACGTGACACGAGATTTCAAAACGACTTCTACGTTCGAGGGCGAAAGTAACTTCCGAGATGTTTGGGATGGTGTTAGCGCCAACGACCACAGGGAGCTGAGCGAGCCGTGGACAGGCACGATTCAGTTCTATGAGCTTCCCAAAATAACGCCAGACGGCAAAATGGTGGTTCGTGGACGCGAGACACGTGTGCAGACTACGACACGTCCTGATCACGTTCTTCCCGAGCATTGGAAAACACTTTCCCGTGGACAGCAAAAGGAACAAATCGATTACGCCAACGACGTTAAACGAGCCCGTGAGATTCGTGATCGTGCTGCATTGGGAGTGTGGACAAGACAGGATAAACAGGTCAACAATTTCCGTACTACTACATCAGGCGGACCCACATGGAATACTGTGGAACGACGGATTACATACGACACTGACAATGGTGACGTCATCCGCGACGAGAATGTCAAAGGCGTGACAAACAAAGAAATACTGTATGCCAAATTACCTGGTGGGCCACGTGACATTACCACGGTACTATACTACCGTCAACTACCACAACAGCACGATGGAGAAGAACGTGCTTTGGTATTTGTGGATAATGAAGGAACCGACTTTGGGACTTTGAACCCGCTCATACGCAAGTTCACCCAGTCGGTAGCAATACCAACCATGCCACGTGAGACCAACTACATGCCGGCACACAGAGATAAAATACCAGATTCGACATGGTCACGCCCAGCATTAGTTACCAGAAACCTGAGTAAGAAAGAAGTTGCCGCAGAACCACGTGCACAAGAAGCCCTACGAAAAGAATACGAGAGATTGGAAATGAAACAAACATGGATGTTGGAGACTGTTGCAGAAAAAGCTGACATTGAGTCACAAGCTATTCGCAATGGAACAAAGGTGCATTTCTTCAATATATTGGAATTATCTTCAGTCAAACATGAAGAACTTCCTCCTGATCTACGTAAATTCAAGGGCAGAGTGGTGGTTCAGGGCAATACAGGCAAAGATGAAACTGGTTTGGCCGCCATATTCGCCGACGCCGCTTCCAGTGCTTCGCATATAGAGGCTTCCAAACTTTGCGATGCTACTGCATTATTACCGCAATATGCGGGAGAGCAAAGTGACGCACCTGGAGCTTACACGCAGGCATTATTATACGGCGACGGACGAATTGATCCAGTTGATACTTGGATTACTATACCTAAATGGCGACAACCGACATCATGGTCAAAATACAATAACCCAGTGTGCCGATTGCGATTGGCACTATACGGACACCCTCTTGCAGGTGTCTTTTGGGAACGAAAATGCCGTACATGCTTGGAAAGCGTCGGTTTCGAGCCTATTTCAGGATGGGAATGTGTATGGAGACACAACAAACTGGGACTGATACTTTCAGTATATGTGGACGATTTCAAATTGGCCGGCCCAGCTCATAATCTACAGACTGGCTGGGATTATATTCGTAAAAGCGGTATCGATTTGGATCCACCTACTCCATACTCACAATATTTGGGTTGTGGACAACAAGCATATGACGTACCGCAGAGTATCTTCGACAAAAGAATGTCCACAATACGCCCTTTGCTACCTGCACACAACGAGAAAGAGTACAATACGGCAAAACACGTTCGTGGTATTCGACATGACATGCTTGGTTTTACAGATCAGTGCATTGAGCGGTACCTGGAATGCGCCTCCAAGCGCGCCCAGGGAACAGGGTCACGTCGGAAACGATCCGACTCGCCGAGGGCTTCGCGATCCAAATCGCCATCCTCCTCCGGGTCGGTCGCCAGACCTACTAGTGTGCTCAACGCACGGACAAGATCATCCAGCCCAGCAAAATCGGTCGACACAACTTCTACCAATACCATACCCGCCACATACCATGATCTACCCGACGCAGAGACCCCTGGCATCGAGGACACCTCCTTCACTGAGTCCGACTATTCAGACGAGGGCGTTCTCGGCCAGGACGCGGCAAGTGTACTAATGAAGATCCTGTACTTGGCACGTTGCTGTCGTTTCGATCTTCTACATCCGGTATGTATGTTGGCCAGAGAAATTACCAAATGGAATACTACATGTGACAAACGTCTACATCGGTTGATATGCTACATCAAAACGACGCGTACACATTGCTTACATGGATGGATAGGCGATTCATCAGACAAGTTATCCATCATGCTCTTCACTGACGCCTCGTTCGCTGATTGCATTACATCCTCCAAATCCACGACCGGTGTTTTTGCTGCGCTTGTTGGACCCAATACGTTCTTTCCAGTCAACGCTGTATGTAAGAAACAAACGGTTGTTTCACATTCATCTACTGAATCGGAGATCGTTGCTCTCGATTCCGCACGACGACTGGAAGGGTTACCACTACTATCATTCTGGGAAGCCGTGGTGGGAGTTGCCAAAACATGCAAAGAGAAGAATACATGCCTGAGTTGCCATCGACACGTTGACCCGGCGATTGGTCCTACATTGGCAGCCAAAAAGAAGCATAAACCATCGCCTCGCAAGGCACCCCCTACTCGGGGATCTTCTCCTAGCCGTAGGCAACTACCGCTAAATACGGATTTACCTACGACTCCAAAGAGACGTACAATATCCCATGAAGGCACCGTACTACACGTGGATCCAGAGCCAGCTCCAGAGATCAGTGCACCGAAAGTACGACTCATCGTCCTGGAGGATAACCAGGCCGTTATCAAAATTGTCCAAAAGGGACGAACACCAGCACTTCGTCATCTTCATCGTACTCATCGTATCAATCTGGATTGGATATGCGAAACATGTCAAATTGAACATATCGAGCTTAAATATGTAGGAACAAAAGAGCAGATCGCAGATATGATGACCAAACATTTCGAGACCAAGAAAGCAGACCTTTGGAAGGACCTCTTGGAACACTCGCTTATTTTTCCTGTTACTCCGATACAATGTCCGCCGATACGAGGGCCTCGGAGGCCCGACGGTTTACCTCATGAAGCGGAACCTCCTAAATTGAATGGATGCCCAGAAATATGCAAGATATTGCTGACGGAAAAAGAAAGATGGGGCGAGGTAGGATCAGAATGCGGATTTCAGTGTGTTGGACAAGCTAACCATGAGGGGCTATGTGCATGCATGTACCACTATGGCGTACCAGCCGCAGATACTGCGTCGCGCACACCTCGTTCACGCGCACGTTCACCGCACGGTAGACATCCTCGCCATCCTCCCTCACCTCAACGAGATGCAGAGAGAGTTAGGACATTGATTATTCGTTCACACCGCAGCAATTTTACGACTCGAGCTACAAAGCTTACAAGCATCCTGTTTGCCGCTTGCGAGGCGAACATAAGTGAGATCGGTTCTAATCCCGACCCCTCCATCCACGAGATGGATCAGGCACAGCCGCTCAACCTCGTCGGCTGGCCCATCGGCTACGACAAGGAGTACGACCCGAACGCCAGGGACGATGACCGCGTGGGCTTTGCGTACCACGCTCAAACTGGTCGTCCTCGTGATCCCGAAGATGGTTACATATACATACATCAACGGCGTGCCGATCGGAGCGGAGAATTTGATCTCCGCGTACCCGACGAGTCTTCTATCCGTGAACTTGCCCGCTTCGCGTCCGTCGAGGCTAAGAAATGGGCCAGCACCGAGAGTGGATCCGTCGGCGGCAACGCCAACTATGAGTACAACACGTTCACAGCTACGCCGTGGCTATCATTCATGCGTGCTATGTGTATGATTTCCAGCCTTTTCAATCGTAATCCTTCAGTACAAGATAGTGTTCGTGGACTACATGACCATTTGAACGCGACGATCCCAGGATCAGACCGCAAATGTCCACCATCAAACTTTACTACAATGATACTGAAGACGGAGTGGATGATGATTCACAACGATTGGTCCAAAATTGGCAGTGCAGTTCTGGGACAATACACCGAGGACAGCGTTACGGATACGCAAAGCTATTACAACAATGGTCTGAGTGCACCATCCGATGCATACCAGAATGGATTGGTAACGCCATGCTATGCTCCTAAAATTGTTCGTGCAATGGCCAAGCTACCTACTCGTCCACCTGGCATCGCCAGGACATCGGATACATCTGGGCACATCCGTCATATGGTCGAGGATAACTTGGTCACCAACACGAGAGCTTTTTCCGACCTTACCCAAACAAAGAAGTTCCGCCGCAAGCTTACTACATGGTTGACTGCGCGCGGAGGCTTTGGAAGCATCGGATCAAACTCCAAGACGGTGGCAACACCATCCGACCATCCGAATGGTTGGGTGGCGATATTGGATGATCCACAAGAGACAGAGCGTACCTATCGTTGGACACCATACAACGAGGGCAACGACTTCTTCGGCGACGCTGCTGACCACATGGGTTCGAATGATCCCGGCATGACTCCTGGCAATGATGTTGACCCATTCGAGCTGGACCACGCAAAATACAGTGCTTTCTGTGGTGGTCGCTTGGTTTCTACCCTATTGTCAGACAATGGGTGGCACTCCCTCGTACAAGAGGACTTGGGACTACTATTACATCATGCATTTGGGCCATCGGGTCATGCGTACAAATGGACCAACTTATACACGGACTCAACATGGATCATGCATCCGAAGAAAGGGGCTAAGGGTGCAAAACACAAGAAGTACCCCACTTTCGGCATCGACGAGCTCAACGCTGCCCAGAAGAGAATCGACCTCGCCAAAGCATCAAATACTGCTCTTGTTCCGCTATTCATGCCGTGCCTTAACCGCGCGGAATACATGGGTGGCGCTACTCTTGAGCACCTGTCGACCATGATCCGCGACGACATCATGATGTGGGCATTCTCTTTTGGCAATTACAGGGAATGGTTCAGACAGAATGACACGCCGATCGGTCAAGATTGCGTTCTCTTGCCTGAAGCTGGTTATGAGGGCGTACGATACGGAATGGAGGAACTACGCAAGCAACGTTTCGAGAAAGAGGAAAGCCGTATCAACGCTCTTCTCAACAATCAGTTTGAGAACACTCTCGAGCAGCGCAATATGATCAGGAAGATCCGCGAAGCCAGAGGCCTCATGTTTCAAAGCGACAACGCTTCCATCAAGAAGTGGCGCGAGCTGAACGAGACCATCTGGGAATACTGGGCCAATGATTTCCCATCATCCATAAAACAAAGACACTATCACAGGGGACTCAATGCCATGGTAGTATGGAGTGCGAACGACATCGCATGTGCTAATCCTGGACAGAACACCATCGACATGCGCCGACATCACAGTCGTGCTCCTACCAACGTACACGAGCTCCAAAAGATGGAATGTGAGGGCGGCGTCCCGACGCTCATGCCCGTACACGTGCTCGTGGACGTATCACGTTTTGTCGATGTGATGCAGTATTTCCGCTGCCCCACGGTCATGGGACCTGGAAAAGCAGCGCAATGGGGCGCACACCCGAACTTTGATCACCACACGAGCGACTTGATCACTATCATGCAGAACCGTGGTATCACTGTTCTTCCATCCGACCATTGGGTGGATACGTGCGACAGGGTTACCCCACAGGCTTGGCACGCCAAACAGAACATCCATAGCATGGCAATGTTTACAACGCAATTCTGCGACGCAGTATGCTATCGCAATTTTTGCGCATTGATACAGTCTCTTCCTTCTCAGCCATATCCATTCAGGCCGCCATTGCTGACTTCTGTCACGGACAACCAGGCCTACACTCAGGCCAAGGAAATCATGGCAGCCCTCGACTTCAGAGAAAAGTTGACAAACGAATGGAAAAGAGACCTCAGCCTCACAACATTGATGACACAGACGGCAAACGAGATGGCTCATTGTGCGTGGATGGCGTCATGTGCCGAGGGCACATTGCCGGCATCACTGCCTGCCGAGACGGGCGACACGACTGAGCCGACTCCTGGAAGGTCTACACGTACGCCAGCAACGGACCCTAGCGATCCTGACCAAACCCTTCCTGATAATGATCCATGGGTTATGGCATACAATGACTTATTCCAGTACCTTATGCTGTTGATCAAAGAATACCCTGGGGCTTGGGCATCTTGGCATTCTCTTGAGAAAGATGAACTTCTAGAACCCAAGATCGTCAAAACAGTTGAAGATGCACATGCAGTTACTTGGGTTGTATTCGAGCAATTCTTACGTCAGATCAAAGAGTTGGATGGAGACGATAATGCGACCAAATCAAGACTCATTGCAGAAGAAAACAGATTGTCTTCTCACCGCATCGGCCCAGCTGCCGAGAACGAGAAGAACATCGAGGCATGCAAAACATTCTTCGAACAGAATGCACTGGATCGAGTGGCTTTGGGTCATGACCCTAATGTTCCTACATCCGTATGGAGGGCAGCTGATGACACAGCACAGCCAGCCCCACCAGGCCCATTGCCCGATCCACTGCAACCTGGACCGCAATCGATCAAAGCGTCGCAACCATCGACTCCAGAGCCTAAAGCAGAACAACAACCAGCAGATCAGCTCCCAAAAGCTGAGGCGGTACCGATCCCTGATGACGGCACCGACCTTGAGGCAATGGAGCTGGAGGCAACTCCTGCTGAGGAGGAGCCTTCTCCACATGAGATGAATATATTGTCATGGCAGGACAGTTGTGAGCGTTCCATGCACGAGGATACCAGCAAGCTCGGGATCTTCGACAACTCATGCACTATTCGCGAATGGAAGGTACAGTATGGCGTCAAAGATGAACATCCATACATGTGCCCAATGTTGCGGGGCACGAAAGCGACCAATGGATTTGCCTGCATCGAAGACCGAGAGTGGTACGAGCAGCTACTGCATGATGATAGTGTAATTGCTCATGCGCCTGACATTGCACAATCTGGTTGTTTCCCAGAATGGAAATGGATACCATTACCACATTACGACGATGTACGTTATGGTCCTGAGCTAATTGATGAAGAATGGCTGGGAACAAACAAATACATGAGCAAAGACATCACGACTATGTTACGCCATGAGATTCACTACAAAAAGTTTTGGATCAACCAATTTCATGACAGACGTATTAATATCTGGGATAAAACAACAAAGAATGATTGGAAGATTCCAAGCAATTGGAAATCATTTAAAGAAATGGTTGAATGGAAATTCCGAGATCGCAAAGAAAGACACAATGGACCATCCATGGAAGCGGCAGTGGCACATTTCAAGAAAGACGGTGAAAATGATGGATACACCGATTGGAACGACTACTATCCGATATTCATTATTCGTGCGTTCCAGAAGCATATTGACCCGCAGAAAAACAGAATCGAGATATACGCCAAGCCGATTCCTGACGGAGGTGACCCCAGCACTTTTGACTGGAACAGCGTTATTGCTATTCGGTGCGTCGGTGGTCACAGTTGTGTCAACCCATCTTCAAAGCCATGGAACATGGGATGGGAGAGCTTACAGTGGACAGATATCAAATATCTCCATCATGGAACAGCATCCCGCGCCTGGAAGAACATACTGAAGACAGGGATCATTCCTGGATATGTTGAACCACACTCTCAGAGAGACAGAACTTATAAACCATCGCAGCGATCTGAGGCATTCTTCAGTTCTAGCACATATTTGAACAACGTTCAAAAGAACCCACATACTTCAGTGGAATCGTACAAGTTCAACAGCTACAAGAACGAAGTCGAGCTGGTGATCAACATGGAGATCGCCACAAAAGCAGGTTGCAGATTTTGGTTGGGTGCTCAGGGCGCTATCATGACTGAGGACGTGGTACCCGCTGCGGCAATTATTGCAATTCGCCGCCTCAAACCACACCACATGCATGGCCAGCAGCTGTGGCCAGACGGCGACCCATGGGACTACCCGCCATTGGCAGCCAGAGAGCCATTGAGCAAGTACGAGATTTGCGCCTGCCTTCCTGGAGAACTTATTGACGACCCACCTGGATTGGCACCTATCGACCCCGACCAAGACATGGAGCCTCCAAGGATGACGCCAGCATCAGCACCCTCGGCCAGGCCGGGGGAAACCCCTGCTGGCCGTACATCCGCAGAGGACGCCTTGGACGAGCAAATAGTACGTGCTATGATCCAGGAGACCAATCACAAAGCAGATGATAAAGAATGGTTGATTGCATTATCACATTGTCGTGAGCTCTTCGACCAATCACAGCAAAGATCATGCAAAAATATTGGGATCGTCGTCCTGCATTTAACGATGTTCGAATGGGCGACTTCATTGTCATTAAGAATTGGGGTTCTACCAAATGCTTCCACTACGACAACCATTGGCCCAAAGGCAATCACAATACCAAGATTGCCTTGTCCAAGGGACACATATATGGTCCAATCATCCATTTCGGCATCTTCGACAAGTTCTTTGCGGTACAAGTACCTATTCTCAACTACGGTTTACGATGGGTAAATATCTGGTATAATGACAAAAGCATGCCCCTCAAGGGCGTTGTATTTGCATTGCCGATTCGTATCGAAGAACACGCCATCGATCCACATGGATGGAGACTGCCCTGAAAGGCCCGACATCTTGCAGCGAGGAGATACTGCAGCACAAGGTTAGCGGTAGCTTACCATACCTTGGAATGCCTAGCATACATAGACCACGTATTCCGCGTACACCACCAAGAAGGCCCGCTCCACGGACACCTGATCCAGACGAGCTGGTGGCCACACCTGCCGAGGACAACGCTCAGACGGGCGACATTCCTCGACAGGGTACAGCATTATCGCATGATCCACTGATCACCGTAATCGCGGACATATCAAATATCGTTCTTACTGCATATGAGAAAGCTGCGAACGACAACATGGGGGCAGACCTCTCGGCAGACATCCAAGCAGAAGAGCAGATCGAGGCAAGCATCCTCGATAACATCATTGATCCGCCATCGAATTTCCTTGATCATCCAGACTACGACCCCGACGAGGATTCAAGATGGATTAGACAGTCTGATGATTGCCGCGTGTATTGTTGGACATCGGCGTTATTGGTGGATTCGCCTATGATCAAGATGAGGCAGATCATTGAGATACACAGTGGCGCAGACAGAATCGTAATGGACAAAATTCAGTCACATTTACAATTTGAAATTCGATTTGGATCGAAAGCATGGAACGCGGAGTCATATCATTTGAACTACAATCATACCCACAAGTGGGCGCATGACTTACCCAATTGTGGTGCAGACCACTTCTTCAAAAAGTTTGTACACTACCTCGACCCAGAGACTATCGAGGAGTCGACCACTGGCATCTTTCAATGGATTTCCAAAGTATACCAGAACATCTTGAAAGATAGTATTGTGGAGCTACCAGATTTCGCCAAGGAGGTCATCCATGCCAACCATCCTGCACTTCAGGCATTGCGTAACCTATACCAAAATTGTACTGCGACATACGGTGATCCAGAGTTTCCTGTGTGGGAAGAGCTGGTGGAAACACCTGCTGCGCCTCGAGAGGAAGGCGCCGAGCAGGATATTCCCCAGGACCCAGGCAGCGTTGCGTCTGCAGCTCCCGATCAGGAGACTATGGTACGTATCATAGCCGAGCAGACGGGACTCAAGCGCGAGGAGGGCGACAACGAGGCCACCTTGCAGAAGCAGGCTCGCCGTCTTCGTGAGGAGAACGTATGCCATGGCGGTACTGAGGATACCGACAACGTCAAGATAGAGTACAAAGGACTGCCAGGGGAAAGGTTGTCTCGGATCGAGATCGAGGGTTTAAGCAGATCGATCGCTTCCAGACCAAACACCGAGATCAATCGTGAGGCGATCAATCAGATCGGTCAGAGCCTCGCCCGCGGTCAGGACACCCGCTGGGGATCCCGCGATCACCTGACTTCGGCAGGGGCCCCCGAGACGATCTTGCATCCCATACCGCTCTGTAACAATTGCGGTCGAGATCTGTCCCTCGGTATCGTCACAGGTGACGGCACACTCTGTGGTATATGTTGGCAATGCACTCTGGCCGTAGGCGCCACAGGTAAGAGCACCGCCACACAGAGTGACCTCGCGTACCTCCAGAAGTTGACGAACTGGATCAAGACGACGTTGTCCGAGGACCAGGTCGCGAGATACATGAAGGATGGCGCACATGTCATTATGACGGGTGCGCGATCCCCCATAGGCGCAGAGAAAGATCAGTTGCGGAGATTGGCCAATACGTCCAAGAAGAGGTATCAGAAGTGGGTCGAAGCCGGTAGCCCGCCTGCACACGAATGCAGATTAATGGGCGAATCCGAGGACGACCGACCTCTGTACTACCCATACGCCAATCTCATTCAACGCTTTCTCAACGACCTCAGATTCCATCATCAGATGACAGGAGCCCGCGTGAATGTCGGCAAGAAGCCCTGGAGAGTCGAGGACATGCGCGACGCGTGGGACATCCTTGACGTCAGTATTAGGACAGGACAGGCTGGTCGGAGAAAGTGGTGGCTGAACGAGGGACGCATTGACAGGCAGACGCGGCAGGCGCGCGGACGGATTACGGTTTCTCTCCCTCGAGGGGATGGAACCCGTGAACAGTTCACCCAGCGCAAGCTTGCCGCGATTGCCAACGAGCTGATAGGCCACCTCGATCCGTCACACACTGACCAGAGGGGGGGTAGTACAGGGATGAGAACCGATCCAGATACACACTCCCAACAGTCCGATGACGCCATGGAGCCGCGGCCGCCGCCGCGGCCGCCGCCGCGCCCTGCTCCTGGCGACGCCGCTGCATCCAGCGCCTCAGGCGCAGAGGACTACATGCCCGCGATGCCGCGCGCCAAGAGAGCACGTACATCTGATTACGCTGCTTACTGGCGCCACAATCTCGAGGACAGCGATTGGGGTCTTCGATACTGGAGTTATTACATCAAATGTTGGATCTACATTGCGATCAACAACGACGAGTATGTGTACATCCAGGATATCACGTACAACGATTGGTTCCGCAACTGGATCCCGAGGACCACTTGGGAAACGTTTACGACAAGCTATGCGACGTACAACGGCCAGAGGGTGTGGGACCGCAGGTTCTACAAGGACGGCGACGCGTAGTGAGTCGGCCGCAAGGCCCACTGCTCAAGTGCAGAACTTCCGTTCATCAAAGTTCGCCTTGAGCGGTGGCTAATACATTCTTTTAGGCCACTTCAATCTTTCACACAAGTGACCATACACACATATAGATATCTTTTGCGATCACCGAGGCAGCCTCCTAAGGAGCAACGCCAACGGGAGTCGCCAAACCGATTTTATACATCATTTTCGTGTTCATCAACACGACATTTTCTCCTGGCCAGGTACTTGCTTTAACACAGATTTGCATTTCTTTCAGGATCGCGTTCGTCAACACGATCTGGGCATACATTTGCTTGTAGGCAGACTTGTTTGATTTCAAGATTGTGTTCATCAACACGATCTTAGCGTGCATATTTTAACAATTTAACAATATTGCGTCGAGAATAATCTGATGGCTGGTGGCAACACCTGCCTCGCAAATCTTGCGAGGCGGTTTGCGTTGCCTTGATGCTCAGATCTTCTTTCTCCGCCTACCTTTGCCTCATTCTTCTCCGCCCTCGAGTGCCGAGGCGTTTTGGGGGGCGCACCGAGGGGGCGGCAAAGACCGCCTGGAGAAGAAAAAGAGACCCAAGGTATCTCTTCTCACCTCACTTTGCAGCTGTGGCTTCGCTGACTTTTAGCCCAGCTGCCTTTTCAGACTTAAGGTAAAGGAGTTCTGAGGTTACGGATTCCATCCTCCTGATCCCGAGTCCTGCCTTCACGGGCGGGATTCGGGACGGGGGGGGGTGTATGGAACCCGTGTAATACCCTCATATATACTCCTATCCTTACCTCTCCCGCACCTGGGCGTTTGGGCTCAGGTACTGAGTTGGAGCGATCGTACCTTGATCGCTTGGGAGGGAAAGATATCCATCTATCCTTCCATCTCTCTACCAACGGATCAGGGGTTCCGTACTCTTGTACTTCAACCCCATACACAGTACCAGACAATGATGGTCGGGAGCCAGAAGAGCTCCAAGCGCCATCTCCCCAGATTCGAGCATGCCCGATCAACGTCACAGTGCTGAGCAAAGCACGCCTGACGACGGCCTTGGAGAGCCGAACAGCATCCACAGTCGGCGTGATTTGCATGCAGGAGGCTCGACACCGCGAACTCCGTCCTCGATGGGCCTTGAGGTTGGCTCAGCAGTTCGGATGGCTGATCTTTTTTGTCATAACCACCGCCTCAGCTTCGAGTTCGAGGCCAACTTACCCCCACGCCTCGTCAAGGAGGACGCGCAATATTGTGGAAGCACTCTTTGGGCCATACTACGATTATCCGCGGCGATTTCTTGCCTGAAAGTGGCGTTCCCTCTTGGGCGCGACGCGCGAAGCCGTCGGAAGGCAAGCAGGGACGCGCGCGAGCGGGCGAAATGTCGCTCTCGCCTGAGCGTTGCGCCGATTTCGTCTGCAAGTTGCGCTACTGTTTCGGCGCGGCGCATTATTTTCATTCGCCCTCGGAAATGTCGCCACGGGCGAGAGTGCTGAATGCTGCCTTTGCTCAAGCGCCATGCGGGGATTTTCTGGAAGGTTCATTCCCGCACTTGCGTGGCCCATGCTGTTGTTGCCCTCGCCAAATCGTCTGAAGCGCGGCCGCGCACGAACACCTTCCGTTAGTTGGGAACGCGCGTCAAGTTCAATATCCAGATGTGCCAGTATCGATTCTTAGAGTATGGGGGGGGGGGAGGGGGGGGAATAGGCGGGGTCCGCTGACTCGCGCGAGCTAGCTACCGTGGATGTAAACAATAAACGCGAAAATTATTCATAACATTGGATTTCGCCATTCAAAGGCCGCGAGTTCCAGGTAGGGCAAGATCGGCAGCTGCCCGCGAAAATGTAAACAATATGCGCGAAACACGGAAACACTTTTTTTCAACCCGGGGCCGTTCATGCCTAGCTTGCGTTCCATATCTTTGAATGGCGGAATTCAGCGTTACGGATGGGTTTAGCGCTAATTCTTCACATCCACGGTAGCTTAGTCATGGTCATTTTACGAATCCAAGCCCTGGCCGCGCTCGATGTTTTTACTCCTCTTCTTCCACCCCCTCCTCCCCCTCCTCCTCGCCCTGTGTTTCTTATGACGATTCTGGAAAAGGATTATTTGCCGTTAGAGAAAACTGCCGCTGGAACTGCTGCTACTGTTCCCCTCCATGTTCTATATCCGTCCCCCAGCTTCCATTTGTACTTATCCACCCTTCTGCCTGCTTCCGTAATCATCCCTCATTTGTCCTTCATCCCCCCTCCCCTCCACTTCCCCATCCTGATAAGTATCATGCGTGCTTTCCTCGTCCGTCTCCCTCCGTTGTTCGTTGCCTGCTGCTCTCTTAGGTGAGGCAGCCTTTCGCCCGGCTGCCGCCGAGGGTCCGTGCGTCGGCGGGCGGCTCGGAAGTGATTGGCCCGACGCCCCCTCGCCTCATCTGGGCCCGTTTCCTCGGGAGTCGTCGTCCGTTTTCGCCGTCGTCGTCGGTCTCCGCCCCGCGCGCCGAGAGACCGCCCGGCCTCCGGCGGCGTTGCGGTGTTTCTCCGGCCCCTCCGGCGGGCATCCGGCTGGTTTCTTCCGACATTCCCTGTGCCCTCATTTGGGAAGGAGGGGGGAGACCAGGATGGGCAGGAGTTGGTTGTGGTTTCGCCTTCCCCCCTTCGGACCGCCCCCCTTTCCTCGTCTCCCCTAGCCTCCTTTCCCTCTTTTCACATGCTGATCCCTGCAGAACCACCGTCTCACAATCCCGCGCTCCCCAGATCGCCTCCTCGACGCTGTCTGCCCGTGCTGCGCGATGCCACCTCCGGTCCCTTGTTCAGTTTCGGAGGCAAGGCAAGGCGCGGCAGGTGTGTGTGTGTGTGTGTGTGTGTGTGTGTGTTTGTGTGTGTGTGTGTGCGTGTGCGTGTGCGTGTGCGTGTGCGTGTGCGTGTGCGTGTGCGTGTGCGTGTGCGTGTGCGTGTGCGTGTGCGTGTGCGTGTGCGTGTGCGTGTGCGTGTGCGTGTGCGTGTGCGTGTGTGCGTGTGCGTGTGCGTGTGCGTGTGCGTGTGCGTGTGCGTGTGCGTGTGCGTGTGCGTGTGCGTGTGCGTGTGCGTGTGCGTGTGCGTGTGCGTGTGCGTGTGCGTGTGCGTGTGCGTGTGTGTGTGTTGTGTGTGTGTGTGTGTTGTGTGTGTGTTTGTGTGTGTTTGTCTGTGTGTTTGTTTTTTGTTGGGGCGCGGACCCTAAACCCTAAACCCTAAACCCTAAGTCCGAGTAGGTCTGAGTATGAG
Source organism: Prorocentrum cordatum (assembly GCA_963575745.1). Taxonomy (NCBI): domain Eukaryota; class Dinophyceae; order Prorocentrales; family Prorocentraceae; genus Prorocentrum; species Prorocentrum cordatum. The sequence continues at coordinate 1,428,378 of CAUYUJ010014948.1, read as the reverse complement.
TAAGTCTGAGTATGAGTAAGTCTGAGTATGAGGAGGGGAGGAGGAAAGAGGAGGAGGAAGAGGCAGTAGGAGGCGTCCAAGTAATAACAAGAACCCCATCTTAGGATATGGGGAAATATCTTTCAAATATTCGCAAAACCACCCAAAAGTTGTCACTTTGTCCTTTCTGGTCGGGTCGACCAACTAGCTCCACCCCGCGCCGGAATTCCTCTAGCTCATCGATGTTTAGGGTTTAGGGTTTAGGGTTTAGGGTTTAGGGCGACCGGAGAGGGCGCCACGCGGACTAGCAAACAGGCTAGTCGGTGAGGCGCGCCCCGCTGGTGGGGTGCACACCTCGGAGAATCTGACGTATCCGACGGGCTCTCTCGTCGCCTGCTGGGCCCTTCAGCGGCCCCTTGCACTCTTCCCCGAGAGAGCGGACACAGCCGAAACGGATTCGCGAATACAAGTTGCACCGCCGACAAAATCTGAAGCCGTGCACTTCGTCCAGGACATGCCCGACTGCGAACGCCGCTGCCGCTGCGGGCCCGCCGTCGCCGCAGGGGGCGGCAGGTGGGGGCGGCGGCGACGCGGGCGGGGCCGGGGCCTCGGCGGCCGCGGGCCGCCTCGGACGGGCGGGACCTGAAGCGGCGGCCGCGCGGCGACGAGCCACGGCGTCCAGGAATACTGAAGCAGCATTGCGGGCCTCACCGACCTGCGGGCGAGGCTCGCGCGAGCTTGCGGGGGAGGGGGAAGCTCCGATCGTGCCCCTGCCACCCTCGGCGCCGCCGCCCTCCGCGGCTGCGCATTCCCCAGGGGCGGGAGGCCGAGAGGAGGAGGCAGCAGAAGAGGAGGAAACAAGGGGCGAAGAAGCCTCCTGCCCCGAGAGTGCCCGAGGGGAACGAGATCTCCGCGGAGATCCCTGGCGGCAACTCGCCACCGCCTCGGGTTCGCTCGCGGCCGCGAGCAGGCCGGCGGCGGCAGCGAGCGCGGCTGCGGCAGCGCCAGAGGAAGCAGCGCTCGGTCTCCTCTTGGCTCCAGAGACAACCAGCCTGGGCACGCACCGGAGCGAAAAGAGCACGCGCTTAGAGAGAGAGCGGTCCGTGCGGACCTCAAGCACCAGATGCTGCCGTCGTCGTAAGTCTCGAACTCGTGTTCGGTGAGAGAGAGCTGCGCCTTCGGCATCGCGCCAGGCCGCCTGTAGTCCAACATGGAGTCGGCCCTGGCAGCGCCAGCCAGCGCTCCAGCTCGCCCCACCCAGCGGGTGACTCCGTCAAGGACCAAGGCAGCCTGATGATGCCGGCGGCGATCGACGTCAGGCAAAGTCCACGGGCGGCCTATGCGCTTGGCCCAGTAATCGGCCTCGACGTTCCCGCGGCGCTGCCGCGCCGTGCAGACTCGGTTGGCGACGTCCTCCAGCGTCGCGTGGCCCTTCAGCTTGTGGACGGTCAGGCCTGCGGGGCCGAGTCCGCTGAAGTCGTCCAGGGCACGCCAGACCTCGGCCCAGAGGTGGCCCCAAGCAGAGTTGGCGGACGTAGTGCGGCCCCGACCTCTCGCCAGCAGGCCGTCGACCACGAAGCTAGCGTCAATGTGCATCGTGATGGGCGGGATGGAAAAACGGAGGGCGAGGAGCACCGCGAACAACTCCGCTCCGTCGATGGACTGCCAGGGTCCAACGACAGGGGACCCTGCCACTGCTGCCGACGACCGTGGCCCAGGGTCGCCGACGCCGCTGTCGGCGCCGACGTCGCCCACGAGCGCAGGCCGCCAAAGTGCCGTCGGGAATGTCGGCGTCGTAGGCCGCGCCATCAGAATAGAGCACGCCGCTGTAGAAGGGGTCGCCAGAGCCCACGGGGTGCTCGACAAAATCGAGCAGCCCCCCTGCGGGAGGCCTCCAGGCCGACAGAGGCTCGGGAAAGATTAGGCGCTCGACAAGCCCGACAACCATCTCGCTGGAGCCGTG